>JAIUJO010000089.1:1681651-2046651 GCA_023846275.1 Vanilla planifolia
ACCCTTACACACTAAGGTAAGCACATAAATACACACACAACCACATATGCAAGCACATAGCTCACACACACACACACATGAACACACACACTTATGGAAACCCACACACACACATATTCACACTCAACTCCAACACAAAAACACAAAACCATACACACAGTCAAATACACATGCACACATACTCATAAGCATGCATGCACACACTCCTCAATCCCAAAAGCACATAGACATATAGACACATACACACACATACAAACATACATATCTATGAAGTCACACATGTATATGCCCACACACATGCACATGTACACACACCAACATGAAATCACACATGCACACACATAGACATGCACTCGCATACATGCACGTACATGCATGCATAAACACATGTATCTAACACCCACATTTGCACACTCAAACCAAGAACTTATAGAGACACATGTCCACAAACATGCACATATGTATGCACATTCCCACACACTCATGTTGACACACTTACACACATGCATACATGTAAACATGCACATATGTACAAACATACACACTTATTCACACATGTACCCACATGCAGCCACACACAAACATACAAAGACACACATGTACACACATATGTGTACACATATGTACACATAGGTATGCCCATGAACACATATGCACGTATGCACAAATCGACCACCAACCACACACATGCACACAAGATGCATAAGCACACACACACAAGAAAAAATATGCTCTCACAAACACATGCACACACATGGATGCATGTAGCATACATGCATAGACACAAACACATATATGCATGCACACACAAATATATCCACACATGTGCACATGCATGTTCACATACATGCATACAAACAAATGCACACCCACACACATGCACACACACATCTAAACCCACACATGAACATGCACACACACATGTGCACATGGGCACACACATTCAGTCATAAACACACATAAACACATAGACAAACACATACATGATGCACAAAAGGGCAAACACATGCTCATGCCAACACACACATATAAATGCACATGCAAACACATGCACACACATCCATGCATACACACACATGTGTTCACAAACACAATTACATGCACACATGGGCATACACACAAGCAAACACATGCATGGACATATACACACACACATAGAAGCATGGATGCTCACATACATATGCACCAAAACACACACACACATGCACACACACACATGCATGCATATGCATCCACAATACAAACATGTGTGTGTACAAATACAAATATGTGCACACACACACACACTAGCACAAACATACCCACACACCTGAACTTAAATAAGCATCTATGCACTAACCCACACAAACATGTGTATTCATGCACACATAAAAATGCACACTAGCTTACACTCACCCCCCAATCCACACACACATTCACTTGCATCTATGCACATAGACATGCAAGTACAACAAACACAAATCTAGATACACACACATATACTCATGCATGCAAACAAATACACACCCATACATACATACATGTGCACAACTACACATCACATGTGTACACATGCATACACATGCACACACACACAAAGAAAAAATTATGCAAGCAATTGCACAAAAACACACACACACTTATGAGCACATACAAATACAAAGAAACATATACACACATGCATGTGCACACACATGTAGGCACACACACTTACTCATACCCACAACCACACCCACAATAATTAGGCAATGCATGCAAACTTGCCCACACACCCATCCATGTGCACACAGACACATAGTCATATGAACACATGAACACACACACATACACAACACACATATGCATATGCACACATGTATACACATACACACCTACACACACAAAAACAAATACACCATACACACACATGCACACATACTCAAAAGCACATGCACACAAACACAAACACATGTAAATGCACATTCACTCACACACACACAAACATATATGCACACATATACTCACACACATGCACACACACACAATGATAAGAATACACATACGCACAAGCTCATTCAAATAAAACTACACACACATGCATGCATGCTTATGTATAGGCACACTTACATAGACATTAGGACATGCAAATCACTGATAAGGACACACCCACATGTGAGGCCACACACATAGGTGCAATCATGCTTAGATGCACACATGTAGATAAACAAATGCACACAAACACACACACGACAATGAACATGCATGCACAAACAAAAACACATGGATGCATACACTCATGCACACATGTACTCTCACAAAAGACATCCACACATGGATGTGTGGGTGCTTTTGTGCATGTTTATGTGGTTATATGTTTCTCTGTATGTGTACATATGTTTTTGCATAAGTTTTTCTATGTTTTAGTGTATGTGCATGAGAGAGTTTGCATGTATATGCACATGTGTGTGTGAGTGTCTATCGTGTGCACATGGATGCATGTGAGCTTGTGTGTGTTAGTGTACGTGTAAGTTTATGTATATGTGCATGCATGTGTTTGTGTATGTGTGCATGCACATGTGTGTGTATCAATGAGTGTGTGTGTGTGTATATAATTGTGTGTGTGTTTATGTGTGATCTTGTTTTTGCTAGTGTGCATGTGTGTGTGTCTATGTGTGTGTGTCTATGAGTATGAGGCATGTGTACATGCATGTGTGTGTGTACATGTGTACATGTTTGCATTTATGTATGTGAGCAAGCTTGGGTGTGTAGATGGTTATGTATGTGCATTCCTACATCTATATTTGCATACTTGTGTATGTCTTTGTGAGTGTGTGTGTGTGTGTGTGTATTTGTGTGAAGATGTGTGCTTGTGTGTGTGTGTGCATGTAAGAGTTTGCACACATGCCTACGTGTGTGTGTATGGGTATTAATGTGTGTTCACATGACTATGTCTTTAAGTGTGTGCATGTGTGTATGCATGTGAGAATTTGTGCTTATGATTGCCTATGTGTGTGTGTGTGCTTATATGTTTGTGCATGTTCAAATATGTGTGTGTTCATGTGTCCATACATGGCTATGTTTATGGTGCATTTGTACTTGTTTGCAAGTGTATATGTGTGGTTGTGCATATGCATGTGTGTACGTGTGTGTGTGTAACTACTTGTGTGAGCATGTGCACATTTGTGGATTTATTTATGTGTGTGTTCATGAGTGCATGTGGTGTGCATGCAACTGTGTGTGTTTGTATGCATGCATGTATATGTGTGTACTTGTGCATGTGTGTGTGTTTGTGAGTGAGCATGTTTGTGTGCATGCACATGTGTGTGTGTGTGTGTGAAGTCAAGTGTGTGTGTTGATGTGCATGCATAGGTGCATGTCTTTTGTGTTTGCATGTGAGTGTAGGTGTGTGTGTGTGTGTGTGCATGTGTGCATGAATGTGCATGTGTATGAGCCTGTGTTTACATGTGTGTGTGTTTGCATGTGCATGTGCTTGTGCATGTGTGTGTCTGTGTGTGCATTTTTGTTTGTGTGTTTATGTGTGTACAAGTGTACTTGCAACATGATGGGTCTACATGTATGCATGTGTGTATATATTTATTAGTGTGTGCATATGTTAATGTGTATGATTGTATGCATTTGTGTTCTTGGGTATGCATCTATATGTTTTTGCATTCATACATATGTGAATGTTTGTCTATGTGCATGGATGTGTGTGTGTGTGTGTGTCTACACATGCATGTTTGTTTGTTCATGTGGGTATGTCTATGTATGTGGATTATGTGTGTGTGTGTATGTTGTTATGTGTGTAGTTGTGAGTGTGCCTATTCAAAAGAATGTGTGCATGAATGTGGGTGTGTAGATGGATGTGTTTTCATGTATGTGTCTGTATACATGTGTGTGTGTGTATAGGTATGCATGTATGTGCATTTGTTATTATGTGTGTTTGCATGTGTGCATGTGAGTGTATATGTGTGTGTTATACCCGGTAAAATTTTATGTATTTGATCTCTAATAAATTAATTGTGGCTTGGATGATTTCGAATCGACAGTAGGATGAGCCAGGAACTCAATTGTAGGCTATTGGAATTTCTGAAATCTTTTGGGAATTTTTCGGAGCACCGAGGAATTTTTAATTAATTTTCCCTATTTAATTGGATTTATTAGATTTTTAGAAATTCGAAAATCTAATTAAATTAAACCGGAAATCGTTTTTTTTATCGCGCGTGAACCGGACCGGAACGGTTCAGCGGAGGCGGAGGCGGTTCGCCGGGTGAGTTTGCGTGTGCGTTCTAATAAGCGGATCGGACGGTCGAGATCGGCGGGTGAGATCGAACCGGCTGATCGGGTGCTTACCGTGTCGATAGCGTGTCGACAGCGCGTATTGTGTGCTTACCGTGTGGATAGCGTGTCGACAGCGCGTATCGGGTGCTCACGTGTCGAAAAAGTGTCGAACGCGTAACGGGTTCACCGTGTCGGCCCGGGGTATAAAAACCCTCGCGAAGCAGCGAATAGGGTTTTCGTTCGACGGCGATAGTGAGGAAATTCCCGGCGTACGGCGCGTGATTCCGGCGGCCTGGCAAGGGGCTTTTTGTGCCCGGAGATTCACGAGACCGAGGAGAGTCGATTGAGACCAAATTCGTTCGGCGAGGAGCTGCGGCGAACTGCGGACGAGCTTCACCGTCGCCGGCGTCTTCGAGGTAGGAATTTCAGATATTTAAATTAGATAATTAGCAAATTGAAGCATGTATTAGTTTGCAAATCTCTATCTAAGCATGCGAATGTGATTTTTGAAGCTAATTGTACAAATTATCGAAAATTGCATGTTAGGGTTTTCGGGACGTTAATTTGTTTCGCCGAAATTGGAAAATTACCAAGCATGAGGATTTAAATATGCCACTTTATTCATGTTAATATGATTCTATAATGCTAGAACTATAATTTCGTGAATTGTCAACATGAGGATTAGACGAAACTGCTCGGCGGAAAACTTGATTTAAACCTTAGGAAATTAGCGACATTATTGGAACATTAGGATAGTACGAACATGTTCTCCTTGTTCGCAGTCGCCGGAAATCGACGGAATGATCGTATTGGTCGGCTATTGCGGCGGCTAGGGTTTCGCGGACGACGGGCGAAGGAAGGAGACGAATTAAGGATTAATTAGGGATTAGTTGAATTATTAAGAGAATAATAATAATATTAATCATTAATATTATATATAAGCGTCGGCTGAATTTCGGATTAATAACTGACCGGCGGGGTTTGGTTCAGCATGAAAGCCCGAACCGGTGGCAAGATGCGATTCAGGGGATTCGGCGCGGTATAGTGAATAGCAAAATTTTAAATTCGGGGAATTATTCCGAATTTTGGAAAAAAATGGATAAAATGCAAAATTTGATATTTCAAATTTAGGAAAAATTCGATAATTGAGTTTTAGGAATTATTTACATTTAGAAAATTCAAGGAAAATCAGAAAACTTGGAAATGAGAAATTTCGAAAATTCTAGAGATCAGTGGGTAAAGAACAAATTTCCTGAAGTGGGGAAAAATGTTATCACTGATGACAGTACAGCTGGAAACAGTCAGACAAAGGTATGGTACACGGATGCTACCAGAACAGTCAGTAATTGACAATTGTGTTGCTTTGATGGCAACGGCATGGATTGAGTCAGTTTATTCAGTATTGGCATATTTCATGGATTGGCATATTGGACCGGACTACTATAGACCCTATATGATGTTTTAGGGTAGTTGTGGTAGGTAACTGTGCGGTTCGGACTTAGCTTCCACAGTATACATGTAGACTGGTATACGCCTTGTTGTACCTGGACACATGTTGCCGAATCTTGGAGTTAGAGATTGGCAATGACTGTAGGGGCGTGAGCTTCTATGGAAGTTGTTGGTAGAGGACTCCTTGGGACGGTGGCTGAGTCAATCTCTCCTGGTCCATGTGTGTAGGCCTGCGCGCCTGAGGGTGGCAGGGGTGTCTCGCAGTGGCTAGCCAAGTGTGTAGGCCTGCGCGCCTTAGGGTGGCAGGGGTGTCTCACGTTGGCTAGAGATTATGTGACTGGATCTGTCTGTAGTCTCCAGGAGATTGATTGACGAGAGACACTGCGGTGTCGAGTGCTTAGGCGCCATACGTGTTTCGAGATGGGCGTTCCCACTGGCACGTTGCCTGGTAGCCCAGAGGAGAGCTACTCTGGTGTGACTGGGGTGGCTGTGGTTGGTCGGAGTCTGGGACTGAGAGTGCCTATCCACCGTACATTATTATGCTGTATTCCTGTATTTTTGCTATTATCCTTCTCTTGCATGTGAGTTTTACTAGCTGACTTTCCTACTGGGCGTAGCTCATTCCTGTATTATATATTTTCAGTGGCTCGGCAGACTTGACGCTACCGGATTAGGTGGGATCGTGGTCAGCAGGCTTGTGAAGGATTTCTGATTGGTGATTGTCTGAGATATTCTGGTTAGTTGATTGTTGCTGTTGGATGTTTCAGTGAGACTGTTATTCTCATATGTTACATATAATTTGAGGGTAATTCGGAATTATGTATCTGGATGAACAATACTACACTTGTGGACTTGTATCTTATTCTTGTAATGTAGTTCCATTTACTGTCTTATCTTATTGTCTTGGAGTATGGTGAGTGGAGTGCTACATTTATCTGTGGATGTTATATATCTTTCTGTTTGATGGTGAGGTCATTACATGACTATGGAACTTAACCGTGGGGGTTCAGACTTCTATTAGATCGGTTCTCCTACCGGTGTGGGTAAGGAGTATTTGGTCTAGTAGGAGTAACATTGCGCGAGTCCATCTGTTAACTCAGGAGTCATGAACCTGACTTGACGGTGTACCCGGGAGATGGGATCCACATTGTTAAGGAAAGTAGGTGTGTAATGATGTGTTATATCCTATGTTTTCGTAGGCTGCTCAGGTTGGTATGGGACGATCTGAGCTGTCTATATATAAAAAAAAAAAAAAAAAAAGAAAAAAAATGTATGCCAAAAATCAGCCTAGGAAAAAATGGGGTGTAACAGTAGTGGTATCAGAGCCCTAGGTGAGGATAACGTGGCTAGACGTGTATAGGGGTTCAACCCAAGGTGGGGAGAACTGTTGATTCTTTTGTATACTATAGTAGTCCATATGCCAATTGCCAAATGACGACTCTAATGCCAGATTAATTGTTTTTGACAGTATGGCTGGTACCAGGAGACTTTCCGCTCGTGGAGCAGCTAGAGGCAGACCGGTATCTACTACTCCTACCCCGGAGACGATCCCAGCATTGCCAGTTGAGCCAGCCGTGGATCGTTGGATCGATGCCTTCATGCGGTTGCGTCCGCGGAGCTTCAGTGGGTCGGCTGACCCAGCGGTGGCAGATGACTGGATGGCTCATATGCTTGAGCTATTTGATGCCTTGGGATGTCCATTCGGCAGGAGGGTAGTGCTTGCTGCTCTAGTGTTGGAGGGAGAGGCTGCTACCTGGTGGAGAGGCCAGCGGCGCGCTATGTTTGGGGAGGCCCAGAACAGTGAGATAGCATGGGATGACTTTGTTGAGGCATTCAGGGAGTGCTACATTCCGGCCTCTGCCATGGCTCAGTTCAGGAGGGAACTTATACACCTCAGGCAGGGCCAGATGTCAGTGAACGATTACTTATCGAGGTTCACTTATCTGGCGAGGTACGCCGTAGAGCTGGTGCCTTCTGAGGAACGCAGATGTGAGATGTTCCTGGAGGGACTTCGTCCTATGCTGCAGCGCCAGCTAGTTGTGAGTCGGTTTGCCAGGTTTCGTGACTTGGTGGAGGCTGCGAGATCCGTTGAGCTTATTGATATCCGGATGGAGGCCCAGAGAGAGACTCATAACAAGAGGAAGGAATTCAGAAATATCCAACAAAACAAAAAGGGCAAGAGACACAGAGATCACAGTGGTACTCAGGAGGTCGTGGTCCGGCCACGACCTATTTCTGAGAGACCAGTGCAGCAGACAGGTACCCGGACTGGGGGGATTATCTGCTACCATTGTCGACAGCCCGGACACAAGAAGTGCGACTGCCCAGAGTTGAAGAAACAGAGGATCACGGGACCGGTTGGTTCATTTGGGGGACAGCCCAGGGTATTTACACTGACTCGGCAGCAGGCTTCAGAGTCACCAGAAGTGATCACAGGTATGCTTCATTTTGGCAACGTGCAGTGCATGACTTTGTTTGATACTGGTGCATCTCATTCTTTTGTTGCTGAGAGGATCTGGAATCAGATATCAGGATCCAAGGGTTACTTGAAGGAACCCTTACTGGTTAGACTTCCTGATGGGAAAGAGATTCCCACTGTTCAGAAGATTGACGGATCTATTCTGATTAGTGGACACGAATTCGTGACAGAGTTGATATGTGTGCCACTAGCAGAGTTCGACATCATTTTGGGGATGGATTGGTTGTGCCACCATGCAGTGGTTCTGGATTGTTGGGAGAAGAAGGTCAGGATCAGAGTGCCTGGTTCGGGGGATGTGATATACTTTGGTCTGAACAGGCAGATTCCCCTGATCTCAGTTCTTCAGGCTGGAAGGTTAGTAAGTAAGGGTTGTACTGGTTGGTTGGCCTATGTGACCGATAGCCAAGCCACCACTACCCCTATGTCAGATATTCCAGTGGTGAGAGACTTTCCTATGGTTTTTCCAGAGGAGTTGCCTGGATTTCCACCAGCTAGGGAAGTGGAGTTTTCAATTGATTTGGAGGCAGGAGTAGCTCCTATTGCTAGAGCTCCTTACAGGATGGCTCCAGCCGAGCTAGCAGAGTTGAAGACTCAGTTACAGGACTTATTAGACAAGGGACTCATACGCCCCAGTTGTTCACCTTGGGGTGCCCCTGTCTTATTTGTCAAGAAGAAAGATGGTAGTATGAGGCTGTGTGTGGATTATAGGGAATTGAATAAGGTTACTATTCGTAACCGATACCCTTTACCACGCATCGATGATTTGCTGGATCAACTTCAGGGAGCAACTGTGTTCTCCAAAATTGACTTACGCTCGGGTTATCACCAGATCCGGATTAGAGATTCTGATGTACCCAAGACAGCATTCCGTACTAGATACGGACATTACGAGTTCACAGTGTTGCCTTTTGGATTGACTAATGCTCCAGCAGTATTTATGAACCTGATGCATCGAGTTTTTCATGCCTTTCTGGATCGGTTTGTGATCATCTTTATAGATGATATATTGATTTATTCCAGAGATAAGGATACTCATGCAGATCAGTTGAGGACTGTGCTTACAGTGTTGCGGGAGAATGAGCTGTATGCAAAATTCTCCAAGTGTTCTTTTTGGCTGGACTCAGTAGCATTCTTAGGACACATTGTCAGTGCGGAGGGCGTGGCTGTTGATCCTAGCAAGATACGAGCTATTATTGATTGGAAACGGCCATCTTCTGTCACTGAGATCCGGAGTTTCCTTGGTTTGGCTGGATACTATAGGAAATTTGTTCCTCACTTTTCTAGACTGGCTGCTCCACTAACCCAGTTGACCCGGAAGGGAAAATCTTTTGAGTGGACAGAGAGTTGTGAGAACAGTTTCCTAGAGCTGAAGCAGAGGCTTAGCACCGCTCCAGTATTGATGTTACCCACACAGGAGAAGCCGTATCAGATGTACACTGATGCTTCACTTATAGGCTTGGGAGCCGTACTGATGCAGGATAACAGAGTTATAGCATATGCTTCGAGGCAACTGAAGGATCATGAGAAGAATTATCCCACTCATGATTTGGAGTTAGCTGCTGTCATTTTTGCCTTGAAGATATGGAGACATTATTTGTACGGAGTTCCTGTAGATTGCTTCTCTGACCACAAGAGTCTTAAGTATCTGTTCACTCAGAAGGAACTGAACTTGAGGCAGAGGAGGTGGTTGGAACTGATAAAGGATTACGAGCTGACAATAAACTACTGCGAGGGGAAGGCTAATCCAGTGGCTGATGCCTTGAGCAGACACGCAGTTGTGCATAATATGTTAGTCTGTGACTCTATACCAGACTTGGATTGGAATGTTGAAAGATGTCAGGAACAGTTGTCTATTCAGAGACTGGTTCACAGACTCAGCTCATTGACTATTCGGGCTGACTGGTTATCTGAGATGCGTGACCTTCAGCTTTGTGATGAAGAGCTGAAGGAGAAGATTGAGTTGGCATCGCAGGGATTGGGAGGAGACTTTGCTCTCAGAGACGACATTTTGACCTTCAGGGGTCGCTGGTGTGTACCATCACATCAGGAGTTCAGGGAGAGGATCCTTCGGGAGGCTCACTATGGAACCTTGGCTATGCACCCTGGAGAAGTCAAGATGTACAGGAATTTGAGGAGTGTTTTCTGGTGGAGAGGTTTGAAGACAGATGTTGCTGCCTTTGTTAGGAAATGCCTTACATGTCAGCAAGTTAAGGCCGAACACCAGAGACCTGGAGGATTGTTACAGAGATTGCCGATTCCGGAGTGGAAATGGGATGACATCACTATGGACTTTGTGACTGGTCTTCCTCGTACCAGACAAGGTTTTGATGCTATTTGGGTCATCGTAGATCGATTGACCAAGTCAGCCCATTTCTTATCCATTAAGAAGACGGATTCAGCGGCACAGTTGGCAGAGATATATATTCAGCAGATTGTCAGATTGCATGGGATTCCCCGTTCTATTATTTCTGACAGAGACGCCAAATTCACATAACAGTTTTGGAAGAGCTTACACACTGCCATGGGTACACAGTTAAAGTTCAGTACTGCTTATCATCCTCAGACGGATGGACAGTCTGAGTGGACTATTCGGACCTTGGAGGATTTGCTACGCTTGAGCGTACAAACTTACTCAACAGATTGGACTAGACGATTACCCTTGGTAGAGTTTGTGTACAATAACAGCTTCCAGGCGTCGATTGGTATGGCACCTTACGAGGCGTTGTATGGGCGTAGGTGCAGATCTCCTCTTTGTTGGGAGGAGGGTGATTCCAGGAGAGTGTGGGGACCCCAGATTGTAGAGGAGACCACAGCGGAAGTCAAGTTATTGTAGGACAGATTACGTACTGTGCAAGATCGCCAGAAGAAATATTATGATCCTAAGCACAAGGCTGTTGAGTTTTCTGTGGGAGATAGGGTATTCCTGAAGGTCAGTCCTATGCGGGGTCTATTCAGGTTTGGAAAGCCTTCTAAGCTTCGACCTCGTTACATTGGACCCTATCCTATTCTGGAGAGGATCGGTGAAGTGGCTTACAGGTTGGCACTTCCTGAGCATCTGACTGAGATTCACAATGTGTTCCATGTTTCGAATCTCAAGAAATATGTGCCAGATCCTTCTCATTGCATCAGTGATGATCTTCCTGGTTTACAAGTGGCACCAGATTCTTCTTATGTGGAACTACCAGTTCGCATCCTCGAGGAGAGCAGCAGACAGCTGAGGAACAGGTCGTTTCCTATGGTCAAGGTTCTGTGGAATAGACATGACGAAAGGGAGGCAACCTGGGAGCTAGAGCAGGATGTTGCTGAAAAATGGCCGGAACTTCTTGCTGAATTTCGAGGGCGAAATTCCTGATAAGGTGGGGAGATTGTTATACCCGGTAAAATTTTATGTATTTGATCTCTAATAAATTAATTGTGGCTTGGATGATTTCGAATCGACAGTAGGATGAGCCAGGAACTCAATTGTAGGCTATTGGAATTTCTGAAATCTTTTGGGAATTTTTCGGAGCACCGAGGAATTTTTAATTAATTTTCCCTATTTAATTGGATTTATTAGATTTTTAGAAATTCGAAAATCTAATTAAATTAAACCGGAAATCGTTTTTTTTATCGCGCGTGAACCGGACCGGAACGGTTCAGCGGAGGCGGAGGCGGTTCGCCGGGTGAGTTTGCGTGTGCGTTCTAATAAGCGGATCGGACGGTCGAGATCGGCGGGTGAGATCGAACCGGCTGATCGGGTGCTTACCGTGTCGATAGCGTGTCGACAGCGCGTATTGTGTGCTTACAGTGTGGATAGCGTGTCGACAGCGCGTATCGGGTGCTCACGTGTCGAAAACATGTCGAACGCGTAACGGGTTCACCGTGTCGGCCCGGGGTATAAAAACCCTCGCGAAGCAGCGAATAGGGTTTTCGTTCGACGGCGATAGTGAGGAAATTCCCGGCGTACGGCGCGTGATTCCGGCGGCCTGGCAAGGGGCTTTTTGTGCCCGGAGATTCACGAGACCGAGGAGAGTCGATTGAGACCAAATTCGTTCGGCGAGGAGCTGCGGCGAACTGCGGACGAGCTTCACCGTCGCCGGCGTCTTCGAGGTAGGAATTTCAGATATTTAAATTAGATAATTAGCAAATTGAAGCATGTATTAGTTTGCAAATCTCTATCTAAGCATGCGAATGTGATTTTTGAAGCTAATTGTACAAATTATCGAAAATTGCATGTTAGGGTTTTCGGGACGTTAATTTGTTTCGCCGAAATTGGAAAATTACCAAGCATGAGGATTTAAATATGCCACTTTATTCATGTTAATATGATTGTATAATGCTAGAACTATAATTTCGTGAATTGTCAACATGAGGATTAGACGAAACTGCTCGGCGGAAAACTTGATTTAAACCTTAGGAAATTAGCGACATTATTGGAACATTAGGATAGTACGAACATGTTCTCCTTGTTCGCAGTCGCCGGAAATCGACGGAATGATCGTATTGGTCGGCTATTGCGGCGGCTAGGGTTTCGCGGACGACGGGCGAAGGAAGGAGACGAATTAAGGATTAATTAGGGATTAGTTGAATTATTAAGAGAATAATAATAATATTAATCATTAATATTATATATAAGCGTCGGCTGAATTTCGGATTAATAACTGACCGGCGGGGTTTGGTTCAGCATGAAAGCCCGAACCGGTGGCAAGATGCGATTCAGGGGATTCGGCGCGGTATAGTGAATAGCAAAATTTTAAATTCGGGGAATTATTCCGAATTTTGGAAAAAAATGGATAAAATGCAAAATTTGATATTTCAAATTTAGGAAAAATTCGATAATTGAGTTTTAGGAATTATTTACATTTAGAAAATTCAAGGAAAATCAGAAAACTTGGAAATGAGAAATTTCGAAAATTCTAGAGATCAGTGGGTAAAGAACAAATTTCCTGAAGTGGGGAAAAATGTTATCACTGATGACAGTACAGCTGGAAACAGTCAGACAAAGGTATGGTACACGGATGCTACCAGAACAGTCAGTAATTGACAATTGTGTTGCTTTGATGGCAACGGCATGGATTGAGTCAGTTTATTCAGTATTGGCATATTTCATGGATTGGCATATTGGACCGGACTACTATAGACCCTATATGATGTTTTAGGGTAGTTGTGGTAGGTAACTGTGCGGTTCGGACTTAGCTTCCACAGTATACATGTAGACTGGTATACGCCTTGTTGTACCTGGACACATGTTGCCGAATCTTGGAGTTAGAGATTGGCAATGACTGTAGGGGCGTGAGCTTCTATGGAAGTTGTTGGTAGAGGACTCCTTGGGACGGTGGCTGAGTCAATCTCTCCTGGTCCATGTGTGTAGGCCTGCGCGCCTGAGGGTGGCAGGGGTGTCTCGCAGTGGCTAGCCAAGTGTGTAGGCCTGCGCGCCTTAGGGTGGCAGGGGTGTCTCACGTTGGCTAGAGATTATGTGACTGGATCTGTCTGTAGTCTCCAGGAGATTGATTGACGAGAGACACTGCGGTGTCGAGTGCTTAGGCGCCATACGTGTTTCGAGATGGGCGTTCCCACTGGCACGTTGCCTGGTAGCCCAGAGGAGAGCTACTCTGGTGTGACTGGGGTGGCTGTGGTTGGTCGGAGTCTGGGACTGAGAGTGCCTATCCACCGTACATTATTATGCTGTATTCCTGTATTTTTGCTATTATCCTTCTCTTGCATGTGAGTTTTACTAGCTGACTTTCCTACTGGGCGTAGCTCATTCCTGTATTATATATTTTCAGTGGCTCGGCAGACTTGACGCTACCGGATTAGGTGGGATCGTGGTCAGCAGGCTTGTGAAGGATTTCTGATTGGTGATTGTCTGAGATATTCTGGTTAGTTGATTGTTGCTGTTGGATGTTTCAGTGAGACTGTTATTCTCATATGTTACATATAATTTGAGGGTAATTCGGAATTATGTATCTGGATGAACAATACTACACTTGTGGACTTGTATCTTATTCTTGTAATGTAGTTCCATTTACTGTCTTATCTTATTGTCTTGGAGTATGGTGAGTGGAGTGCTACATTTATCTGTGGATGTTATATATCTTTCTGTTTGATGGTGAGGTCATTACATGACTATGGAACTTAACCGTGGGGGTTCAGACTTCTATTAGATCGGTTCTCCTACCGGTGTGGGTAAGGAGTATTTGGTCTAGTAGGAGTAACATTGCGCGAGTCCATCTGTTAACTCAGGAGTCATGAACCTGACTTGACGGTGTACCCGGGAGATGGGATCCACATTGTTAAGGAAAGTAGGTGTGTAATGATGTGTTATATCCTATGTTTTCGTAGGCTGCTCAGGTTGGTATGGGACGATCTGAGCTGTCTATATATAAAAAAAAAAAAAAAAAAAAGAAAAAAAATGTATGCCAAAAATCAGCCTAGGAAAAAATGGGGTGTAACAGTGTGTGTATGTATGTGTGTGTGTGTAGATTATCTACATGTGCTTGTGCACATGTGTGGATGTGTAGGTGTACTCATGTGTTGTGTTTACAATTGTGTGCATATTTGTATGCATGGGTGTGCACGTTAGTGTGTGTGTGTGTATGTGTGTGTGCATGTGTATGCATTCGTGCGAGCGTGTATGTGTGCATGTGAGAGCAATTGCGTGTGCATATTTGTGTGTGTGGGTCCATGTGGCTGTTTGTGCGAACGTGTGGGTGTGTGGGCATGTGTGTATGCATGTGTGTATGTGTCTTTTCGTACTTACAAGCATATGAGGTTGTGTGCACATATGTGTCTATGTGTTCCTGTGTGCACATGGTTATGTGTATTTGTCCATGTGCACGTGTGTGTGTGTGCATCTATGCTTGTGTGTTTGTGTGTATGAATACATGTGAGTATGTGTGTCTACGTGTGCATGTGTTTGCATGTATATATGTGAGCATGTTTGTGTATTTGCATCTAAACATCTATGCGTATGTCCACTGCGTGTCTGTCAACTTGTGCATATGTGCATCATTACGTAAGCATGTGTTTGTGTGCCATTCTGAATATGATTGTGTTTGTTCATTTGTACGTGTTGTGCATGCACATGTGTGCATGAGAATGCATGCATGAGTGTATAAGTGTGAGCATGACTATATGCAAGTGTGTGTCTCTTTGTAAAAGTTTGCATGCATGCTTGCATGTGTGTGCTTGTGTTGTGTGGAGGTGTTCAAGTGTGTGTGTGTGTGTGTGAGTGCATGTTTTTGTGGGTGAGTGCATGTGTGAGTGCATGTTTTTGTGGGTGAGTGCATGTGTGATCAAGTGTGTGTGATTATGCATGTGTTTGTTTGCTAATGTGTGCTTATGTTTGTGCATGTGAATGTGCATGTGTTTGCATATATGTGTGTTTTTGTGTAGGGTTGTAGTTGTGTTAGTGTTTGTGTATGTGTGTATATGTGTGTGCATTTGCACAAATTTATGTGGTTTTGGATGCAAGCTTGTGTGTGTATGGGTTCATGTTTGTTGGTGTGTGTGGATGTGAATGCATGTGTATGTTCATGTGTCCTTGTGCACTTATTTGTGTGGCCATGCACACATATGTCTGCTTGAGCATGTGTGTATGCATATGTGTTTGTGTGTGTGCCTATGTGTGTGCGTGTGCATGTCTTTGTGTGTGTGTGTGTGTGAGGCTATGTACATGTTCTCATGCATTTTTAACATGTGCAATAGTTCATGAGTGAGTTTATGTTTGTGCATGTGTTTGAGTGTGTGCGCATGCTTGTATGTGTATGTGAATGATTGTGTGTGTGCATGTGTTTATGTGCTCGTGTATATGTAAGTGTAAAATCACGAGTGAGTGAATATGTGTATGTATGTATTTGTGTGTGTGTCTATGCATTATTGTGTCAATATGTTTCTGTGTGTGTGCATGTGCGTATGTCTATGAGTGTGCTTGTGCCATTATGTGTGTGTATGTGTATGTGTGCACATGTAGTCACCTACTTTTGGGTGCTTGTGTGTCTATTTGTTTTTATGGGTGTGTTTGTGTGCATGTATGTTAGTGTGTGTATGGGTGAGTGGGTATGCATGTGTGGGTGCTCGAGTGCCCTTATGTTTGTGTGTGCAATTGTTTGGCTGTGTGTGCATCCTTATGTGCATATGCATATGTCTTTATATGCGTATGTGTGTGCATGTGTGTGTAGGTTCTCCACTTGTTTGGGCATGCCTTTGTGCATATGTACTTGTATTCCTAAATGCATGCTTATGTTGGAATGCCTGTGTGCATATGTGATTGTGTGTGTATGTATGCATGCATGTGCATGTGTGTGCATTTATGCAATTGTGTATGTGTGTGTGTTCATGCATTTGTGTAAATGTGTATGTGTGTGTGTTCATGCATTTGTATGTGTGTGTGCATGCATGTGCATGTGTATTTATGTGCACATATGTATATAAGTGTGTGTGTGGATGCATGCGTGTTCTTGCATGAGTTGTGTATTGGTACATGTGTGTGTGTATGTAGATATTTATTGGTCTATGAGAGTTCGTGTGTGTATGTGTGCATGTGTGTGTGCATTTTCATACATCTTTGTACATGTATGTGATTATGCATGTGTGTGTAGGTGTGTCATGCATCTGTGTGTGCAATTATGTGTAAGTGTTTTGTGGACTAGTGCATGCATACGCATACTTATTTTTTGTGTTTGAGTGAGTGTGTGCATGTCTATGTGTGTGTGTGCTTGTATGTGTGTGCATGTGTGTGTAAGCATGTGTATTTACATGTGTGTGTGTGTGCATGTATTTATGTGCACAAATTTGTGTGTGCATGTGTTGCTATGCATGTATGTGCATGCTTGCATGTCTGTGTGCATGGGCATTTTGAGTGTTCCTTTGTGTGTGTGTTTGCATCTGTGCAAGCATGCAAGCATATGGCTATGTGTGTGTGTCTGTGTGCATATCAGTGCATTTGTTCTTGTGTGCAAGTATTTTTTTGGGAGTGTGTGCATGTTTATGTGCATGTGTCCTTATTTTTGCATGGATGTGTGCCTGTGTATACCTATGTGTGTGCGTACATGTGTATGTGTATGTGTTTATGCATGCATGAATGTGTGTGAGTACTTGTGTATGTGTGAGTGTACATGCATGTGTATGTGATTGCACATTTATGTGTACATTGGTGTTTGCATTAGCATGCATGTAACTGTGTACATGTTTAGAAATATAGGTTCATATGTCAACATGAAAGCATGTGTCTGTGTTTGTGCATTTTTGCAAGTGCAAGATTATGCTTTCTTATGCATTAATATGTCTGCACATATTTGGGTTCACGTATGTGTACATGTGCTTTTGTTTATGTGTGTGTGTAAGCTTTTGAGTGTGTCTATGCAAGCGTGTTCTAGTGTGTGCGTGTAAGCTTTTGAGTGTGTCTATGCAAGCGTGTTCTAGTGTGTGTGTGTGTGTGTACGAGTGTGTGCACACATGTGCTTATGCATGCATGTACACTCATTTGTGTGTGTGTGTTTGTGCCTATGATTTATATGTTTGGGTGTGTGTATATGTGTGCATTCTCATGTGTGTGTGTGCCTATGATTTATATTATTTACTTGTCTTTTTTGTGTTCGTATGGTGTACTTGTATGTGAATGTGCATTGTGCATGTTTGTGTGTATGCATTTATGTTAGTGTGTTTTTGCATGTGTGGATGTGTCTGGCTATGTGTGTGTATGTGTGTACTTGTATGTGCTTGGGTGCTTACATATATGTTTGTGTGTGTTAATTCATATGCATGAATGTGTACTTTTGTGATTGTGTGTGTATTCATGTGAGTGCATGATTATGTCTATGCATAGGCTTATGTGTCTTTATGTGCATGTGAGTGTGTTTGTGCATGCATGCATTTGTGTATACATGGGTGTGTGTGCATAAGATTGCATGTGTTTGCATGTGTGTGTGTGAGTATGTTCATGTTCCTATAAGTTTTTACGAGTGTGTGTGTGGGCACACTTGTGTGTATGTGTGTGTGCATGCATTTGTGTATGTGTGAATGAGCAGATGCATGCATGCAAATGTGTATATGTGTGCGTTTATGAGCTAGTGTTGAGTGTATGCATGTTTATGTGTGTAAGTACAAGCATGTGTGTGTGTCTATTCATGTGTGCATGCATGTGTATGTTGGTCTGTGTGTGTTGATGTGTGTGTGTGTGCATACATGTATGTGTGTGCATAGGTGTGTGTGCATATATGCACATATGTCTAGGTGATTGTAATGTTGCATGTACTTATTTGTGTGTCGGTGAGCCTATGCATCTATGTTTGTTTGTGTGCATGTTTATGTGTATACATAAGCATATGTATGTATGCGCATGTGTGTGTGTTTGCATGAGTGTGGCAAGTGTGTGTGCTTGTGTGTGTGTATGCATATTTTTGTGCATGTGTGTAGGTGTTTGTGCATGTGTGCATGACTATGCATATATGGGTACATGTGTGTAAGCAAATGCATGTGTTTTTGCACACGTGTGTGTGTGAGTGCTTGCATGCATGCATTTGTGTGCATGTGTACATTAATGCATCACTGTGCGTAGGTGTGTGTATGTTTTTGTGTGTGAGTGAGTATGCCTACTTCTGTGTGCATGCATGCATATGTGTATTCTTGTATGTGTGCGTTTGTGTTTGTAATTGTATGCATGTGTGTGCATATATGTGTATGTTCTTGTGTATGTGCATGCATGTGTGTTTTTGTGCATATGCATGTGTGCTTGTGTATGTGCAATTGTGCAAGTACATGTGTGGACATGTGTGTCAATCTATGTTTGTCTCTGTATGTGATTCATGTGCGTCGGGATATGTGTTTATGTGTCTGCATGTTGGTGTGTGGATGTGTCTATGTGCATGTTTGTGTTTCTATATATATGTGCATTTTTGGATGTGTGTGTGCATATGTGCATGTATGCATTTGTGTATGCATGTATCTGTGTGTTTGTGCATGCATTTTTGCGTGTGTGTGTGCATGCACACATGTATGTGTATGTGTGTATTTGTGTGCATATCTTTGTGTGCATGTGCATGTGCATATTGTGCATGCATGCTCATGTGTACATGCTTGTGTGTGTTTATTTGTGTGGGTGTATTGGTGTGTATCTATTTGTAAGCATACTTATATGCATGAGTGTGCCTGCATGTGTGTGTCTACTTTTCTACATGTGTGTGTGTGTTGTGTGTGTGTATGTGAATGTGTGGGTGCCAACACACATATGTGAATGTTTATGTGTGTTTGCATGTCTATTTGTTTGTGTGCACATGTATGTTTGTGTGGGTGCATGTGTGCATGTGTTTGTGCATGTGTATGTGTTTGTGTGTACGTGTGCAAGTGTGATTAAGCTAATTTGTGTGTGTGCTTGCATATGTGAGTTTGTGTATGTGCATTCAAGGGCACGAGTGTATGTACCTATGTGTTTATAGCTGTGTGCATGTATGTCTATGAGTGTCCATGTTCATATGTATGTGTATGTGTGTGTGTTTATACATGTGTGTGCATGTGCATGTGTTTTTTTATGTGTGTTCATTTTTGTGTGTATGCTTATGTGTACATTTGTATGTGCTTGTGTACATACTTTTTTGGATTGTGTGTAGATGTCTTTATACCTATATATGTGATTTTATGCATGTACACATGTTTGTATGAGTGTGCATGTGTGTGCACATATGTCTATGTGTGCACTTGTGTTTACGTGTGTGCATCTATATGTCTGTAATGGAAGTTCAGGCACTTTTATATGTCTATACATGTGCGTGTGTTTATGTTCATGAGGATGTGTGTATGCATTTCTGTGTGTGGAGTTGTTTCAATGAGTGTGCATGTGTACATTCTTGTACGTGTGTATTTGTGTGTTTGCATGTGCTTGCGTGTACATGTCTTTGTGCATGCATGTGTGAACCTATGTATGTGCATGTCTAGACACTTATGCATATGCATGTGCACATGTGCATGTTTTTTTGTGTGCACATGCATTCTTTTGTGTGGGATTATGTGGATGTATATATATGTGTAGGTTATGTGGGTCTACAAGCATGCATGTACTTGTGTTTATGTGTTTGGGTGGATGTGCATATGTGTGCATGTATGTGCACATATGCACATGTGTTTGTACATGTGCATGTCATGTGTGTGTGAAAGTACGTGTGTATATTTGTTGTATGTGTACATGTGTGCGTGCATAAGTGTGTGTTTATGTGTGTCTATTGTGCGTGCATGTGTGTGCTAGTAGGCATGTGCATGTAGGTGTGTGTGCATGCATTTGTGTGTGTTTGTGTGTGTATACATGTGCATATGTGTGAGTGTCTACATGTGTGTGTTTAGACATGTGTTAGTGCACATGAATGTGTGTTCTTATGTGAGCACGTATGCATATTTTTGTTTGCACGCATATGTGCATGTTTTCTTATGCATGCTTATGTTAGTGTTTGTGTGCATGTGTGCATGTTTATGTGTGTTCTATTGTCTACATGTGTGTGTCTTTGTGAATACGTCTGTGTTTGTGTGCATGTATTTTATGTGGGTTTGTATTTTTGTGTGTATGTTTACATGTGCCTATGTGTGTGTTCATGTGCATGTGAGTGGTTGTGTTAGTGTGTGGGTGTGTGTGTGTGTTTGCATGCTTGGGCATGAGCTCTTATTTGTGTGCATGGATACATATATGTGTGCACATGTGTCACCATTTATGTGTTTATGTGTGGATGAGTTTGTGGTTGTGTCTATATGTGTGCACGTAGGGTGGTGTGTTTATGTGTATTTGAGTGTGTGTATTTATGTGCACATGTGTGTTTGAGCATGTGTGGATGTGCTTATAGTTTTTCTTATGTGCGTGTGTGTACTTGTGTGTGCTAGAGTGCATGCATGTGTGAATATGCAAGTGTTTCTATGTTTTAGTTCATATGTGAGTTTATGGCTGTGTATGCTTGTGTGGATGTGTGTGTGAATGTGCATATGTGTATGTGTGTGTGTGCATGTGCGTGCTTGTGTTGGTGTTGTGCATGTGATGTGTGCGTGATTGCGAGTTCATGTGGGTGTATGTTTGTGTGTGTTGAGTGTGTGCATGCATGTGTGTCTGAGAATCCATGTGCATATGCATATATGTGTACACATTTTTATGTGTGTATTTGCATTTATGTCCTTGTTCATGTGCACATATTTCTATGTGTTTGTGTGTGTTTGTACATGTGTGTGCCCTTGTGTATGTCATTATGTACATGCAACAGAGTGCATGTATGTGTATGTCTACATGCATGTACTTGTGTAGATGATTGTTCATGTGTGTGTGTGCGTGTGTCAGTGTGTTTGTCTCCATAGGTTTTTATGCTTGCGCATGTGCAAGTGCGAGCATGTGCAATTCTATGTGCATGTGTTTGTTTGTTTGTGTGTAGGGGTGTGCGTGTATGGCTTTGTGCATTTTTGTATGCATGGGCATATGTGCTTGTGTGTGTGCATGGGTATGTACATGTGTACATCTATGTATGCATTGATGTATTTGTATGCATGAGTTTATGATTGGGTGTGTGGAGGATGGGGTTGTGTAATTGAGCATGTGTTATGAGTGCATATGCATATGCACATGTGCATGTTCATGTGTTTGTGTATGTTTATGTGAGTGTGTGTGTGTGTGCACATTGGTGCATGCTTGTGTGCATGTACAGGCATTCCTATGCATGTGTGCATGTGTGAGTTTGTGGCTATGTGTGTGTGTGAGTGAGTATATTCAATTGCATATGCATGTGTGACTTTGTGTGTGTGTGTGAGTGCTTGTGCATGTGAGTGTGTGCATGTGTGCTTGCGAGTGAATGTGAGTACATGCTTGTGTGTGTTGAGCAAGTGCACATGTGAGTCTGTGTGTACTAGCACCCTTTTTTGTATCTGTAAATGTGTGTGTGTTTGCACGAGTGCATATTTGAGTGTGTGCATTTGTGCATATGTGTGTGCTTGTTTTTATGTGCTTGTGCATAAACATTTGTGTTCTTATGTGTGTGTGTGTGTATTTTTGAGCACTTGTGTGTAGGCATGTCTATATTACTGTGCGCATGTGTCTGAGTATGTGTGTGTGTCTGCATGCATGCACATGTGTGCATGTGTGTACGTGTGTACATGTGTGCCTATGTGAATTTGCTTGCATATATGTATGCATGTGTGTGCATATGTGCTGAGGTGTATGTCTGTGTATGCATGTGTGTGTGTGCATATGTGTGTGCACATGAGTTCATGTGTCTATATGCATGTATGTGTACACATGCATATATGTATAGGTGTACAAGTGTGTGTTTGTGTTCTTGTGTGTGGATTTATATTGGTCTTTGTTTTGTGTGGGTATGTTATGTGTGTATGAGTGCACGTGTGTGTGTGTGTGCATGTGTGTGTTTGTGCGTGTGTATGTGTGCATGGGTGGTTGTATGTGTTCATGTGTGTGTGTGCATGCGTGTGCATGTGTGTACATGTGTGTGATTGTGAATGTGTGTTTGCATATTTGTGTGTGTGTGCATGGTTGTGTGTGTGTGTGCATGTGCTTATGTGTGTGTATGTCTTTGCATGTGTTTGTTCATGTGGGTGCATGTGTGTGTGCACTTGTTTGTGTCTATGCCCATGCCTATGCACACATGTGTTTGCATTTGTGTGCCATTGTATGTGGGTGCATTTGTGCATGCATCTGTGTGTGTGTGCATATGTGTGTCCATATATGTGTGCATGTACTCACACATGTGTGCGTGTGTGTCAACAAATGTGTGTTTGTGTGGGCATGCATGCAAATGCATGTGTATGTGAGTGTGTCAGTATGTGTATGCATCTTTGAGTCATTTGAGTGTGTGTGTGTGTGTTCTTCAAAGGTGTCTGGGTTATTGTTTGTTTGAGTGTGTGTGCATGTGTACATAAGTTTTTGTGTGTGTGAGTGTGCATGTTGAAGTGTCAAGTTGTGTATTTGTGTGTACATGTGTGTGTTTGTGTATGCATGTTTTTGTTTGTGTTGTGTGTGCATGTGTGTTTTTGTGTTTGTAGGGTGTGTGTGAATGAGTGTGTGCACTAGTCTATGTGCACGTTTATGCCTGTGTGTGTTGTTATGTCTGAACATATGCATGCAAATGTTTATGCATGTTTGTGTGTGTGTGCACACATGCATGTATAAATACACTTGGGGGTGTGTGTGTGTGCATGTGTGCATGTGCATGCATGCATGCATGCATTTGTGTGTGCCTATGTTAACATTCATTTGTGTGCATTCATATGTGGGGGTTTGTTCATGAGCAGGCATATTCGTGCATGTGTGCATTTATGTGGGTATGAATGTCTTTGTGATTAAGTTTGTGTGTGTGTGTGTGTGCATGTGTGCAAGCATGCATGTGTGTATGTGTGCATGTGTGCATGCTTGTGTAGGTTCATGCACGTACATGTGTCTACACGAGTGCATGGTTATAAGTGTGTGGGTCTGTGTGGAGGTGTATGTGCATGTTTGTCCATGGTTGTGTGCTTTTGTGTTACCATGTGTGTACGTGGGTGTGTAAGTGTGTGTATGTGCATGCTTACGCATGTGTGTGGGCGTGTCTGGGTGTTTATGGATGTGTATGAGTTTATGTGCATGTGTGTGTTTGTCTGTGTGCACATGTGTTTTTGTTTGTGCACGCATGTGTGTGCATTTATCTCTACATGTTTGTGTGCATCCATGTGTATGTGCATGTTTGAGTGTTTGTGCATGTGTGTGTGAGTGTATGTATGAGTGCATGCACAAGTGGGGATGTTTGTGTATGTTAGTGAATGTTTGTGTTTGATTGCATACGTGTGCTCAAGTGTGTATGTGTGTGTCTACATGTGTATGTGTGTGTGCATTCATCTATGTACCCCATGAGAATTTGTGCATGAGTGCATTTGGATGCATGTGTGTATGCAATCTTGTGCATGTGTGTGTATGTGTGTATTTGAGTGTATGTTTGTGTATGTTTTTGTGTGCATGGGTTTGTTTGTGTGGGTGTCAGTGTGTGTGTGTGTGCAAGTCTTTGTGCATGTGTGTGTGTGTGTATATGCATGTGTGTTCATGTGTCTGTGCATGTTTGTGTGTGCATGCATGTGCATGTGGATGTATGTATGTTTGTGCAAGTCAATATGTGTGTGTCTATAAATGTGTTTACAAGTAGGAATGTTCATGAATGTGTGAGTGTGTATACAAGCATGTGGTTCACTATAGACATGTACATGTTTGTGTGTACATGTGTGCATGCTTGTGTGTGTGTATGTGCATGTATGTGCATGTGTGTACATGTATGCACATGTGTATGTATATGTGCATGTACATGCATGTGTGTGAGTTTGTGCATGAGGGTGTATGTGAGTGTGAGTTGTGTGTGTGCATTGGTATAGGTGTTTAAGTGTATGTGCAAGTGTGTGTGTGCATGTGCATATGTGTTCATAACTGTGTCTGTGCTTGCGAGCATGTGCACTTGCATACGTATATCTGTGTTTGCGTGTTTATCAGAGTAGGCATGTGCATACATGTGTGTAAGTTTATGCATGTGTGTGAGTTCATTTAAATGCAATCATGCATGTGCATGTGCATGTGAGTTTGAATTTGCATCCGTGTGTATGTGTGTCTATGTGTGCACATTGTGTGCATTTGTGTGCTTATGTATGTGTGCTTGGTCATGAGTGTGCATTTGTGTCTATGCACTATGGGTGTGAGTGAGGTTTTATGTTTGCTTGTGAGTATGTGTGTGCATGCCTATGTTTGGTTTTGTCTATAGGTGTGCATATGTGTGTCTGTGCTTGTGTTTGTGAATGTGTATAGGAATGTGTGCTTTTGTGCTTCTATATGTGCATTTGTGTATGTGCATGCACATGAGTGTGCAAGCATGTGCATTTGTGTGTGTGCACACATGCATTCGTGTGTGTGTGTGTGTGAGCATGCTTGTGTCAATGACTGCTTGTGTCTATTGTGTATATGAGTCTTAGTGTATTTGTGTGTGTGTGAGCAAACATGTTTATGCATGTGTCTACATGCATGTACATATGTGCATATGTGCGTTTGTGTTCATGCATCTGTGTGTGTTGTGGGCATGTATTTTTGTGCTTGTGCATGTCCATGTGTGTATGTGCATTTTTGTGCACATGTGTGTGTACATATGTGTGTTTGTGAGCATATGTGTGTTCATGTGTGTTTGTGTGTGCATATGTGTGTGGATTAGTGTGCCTATGCTTAAGTGTTCGTACATGTGTGCTTGTTACTTATGTGTGTGTGCGTGTGCATTTGCTTGTGCACTTGGGCATGTGTGTATGTATGTTGCATGTGCATCAGTGTTTGTAGGCATGTATGTGTATGTTGATGTGTTTTTGTGTATGCATTTATGTGTTTGTGAGCATTTGAGTGTCTGTGTGCTTAGTGGGTGTGTGGGAGCTTGTTTGCCTGATTGTTTGTGCATGTGCATAAGTTTATGTGTGTGTGTGTGTGTGCATGTGCAAGTTTTAGAAGATGTGGGTTGAGTGCACACGTGTCTTTGTTTGTGTGTGTGTGTTTCTGTCTACATGTGTGTGTGTGAGTGTGTGAGTTTATGATGTTATGTGCACATGTGTGTATGTGCCTCTATGTTCATGTGTGCTACCATATGTATATGTGTGTGAGTGTGTGCATAGTCATATTTATGGGTTCGCATGTGTGTGTGTGTATGTATGTCTAAGCATACATTTGAATGTATCTATGCACATGCATATACACTTGTGCATGTGATTGTGTGTTCATGTGCATGCATGTGTGTGTGTGAATGTTCAAGGTTATGTGTGTGTTCATGTGCATGCATGCATGTGTGTTTGTGGGTGTCTGAGTTTAAGTGTTTGCATGTACATATGCGTGTGTGTGGGTGTTTCAGGATGTGTGTGTGAGTCTATGTGCATGTGTGTGTTCATGTGTGTAGGCATGTGTGGGCATATTTCTATGCATGTCTATGTGTGCGTTTGTGCATGTGTGTCTTTTTTGTAAGCATCTATGTATTTTTTGTGTGCATGTCTGCATGCATGTGCATGAGTGGGTGTGTTCGTACAGGTTTGTGTGCAATTATGTTCGTGCTTGTGGATTCACTTGTGTGTATGTGCTTGAGTTTGTCTAGTTATGTGTATATGAGTTCATATGTGCATGACTACAAGTGTGTGCACATGTGTTGTGCATGTGGGCTGGTATGTGTGGTTGCATGTGTTCAAGTGCATTGATGTGTTTATACATGTCAATGTGTGCATGCATGTGTGTTTCTTCATGTGTGTGTGTGTACAAGCATGTGCATGATTGGGCATCTTTGTGAATGTGTGAATGTGTGTAAGTGCATTCGAGTGTGTGTGTGATTACATATGTGTGCATGTATGTGTGTGTACACATGTGTGCATGCCTATGTGTGTGTATGTGCATGTACGTTCATGCTTGTGTGAATGCATGTGCATTTGTGTTAGCTTATGCAAGTGCATCTAAGTGTGTGCATATGCATATGCATGTGTGTGTCTACTTGTGTATAGTCACATGTATGTGTGTGTACATGTGTGTATGTGAGTTTGCACACGTGTGTCCTTGTGAATGTGTGTTCTACATGTGAATGTGTTCATTAGTACATGTGTCTATGTGTTTGTACATGTTCATGTATGGATGCATGTGTGTGAGTGTGTGCATGTGTGTGTGTGCATGTTTATATGTTTGTGCTTGTTGGCATGTGCACATACATGTGTGCATGCTTGTGTGCATGTCTTCATTTTTATGCATGTGTATGTGGCATGTGTTTGAGTGCTTTTAACTGCACGCTTGCAAATGTGTGTGTGTGTGCATGTGTGCAACTTTGTGCACATGCATACACGTGTTTGTGTCTACGTGTGCATGTGTATGGTATGTGTGTGCATGCATGTGCTAGTCATGTGTATGTGAGTGTGTGCGTGCATGCCAATGTTTGTTTTTATATGCACGTGTGCATAGGTGTGTATGCATGTGTTTGTGAGCAGCGTAGGCATTTGTGCCCTTGTGCATGTGTATATGTGCATTTGTATTAATGTGTGTGTGAGGGGACACGTGCATGCATGTGTGCACATGCATGTATATGCATCCATGTGAGTGGTTGTGGTTGTATATTTTTGTGCATGTGCATGTGCATGTGTGTATATGTATTTTTATATGCATGTGTGTGTTTGTGTGCATGTGTGTGTGTGTGTGTGTTTATGCATATGAGTGTGCTTGTGTTTTTGTGTGTGTGTGTGTGTGTTCATGTGTGTGTATGTGTTTGTGTAAATGTGTAGGGGCATGCTTGTGTGTACGTGTGTGTATGTTTGTGAGCACTAGTGTGCATGTGTGAGTGCATGTGCATATGTCTATGTGTGTGTGGATGTGGATATATGTGTGTATGTGTATGTGCATGTGTATATATGTGCATGCGTGTGTATGTTTATGCAAGTGTGGTTGTGCTTTTGTGTGTGCATGTGTCTGTGTGCTTGGGTACATGTGTGAGTGGGTGTCTATGCATGTGTGTACATGTATATGTGTGTGCATGCATGCTTGTGGCTACCTTTGTGTGCATGTGTCTTCATGTGGACATGTGTGTGTGCATGCATGTTTGCATGTGCATGTGCATGTGACTTTGCAAGTGTAAGTGCATGTGCATGTGCGTCTATGTGTGTGTTCATCAGTGTATATAGGTGTATGTGTGTGTATCTTTTTGTGCATATGTGTATGTCTACATGCACATGCCCAATTGTGTGCATATTTGTGTCGGAGTGTGCATGTTTGTTTACATGCATAAGTGTACATATGTGTGCATTTGTGTGTAAGAGTGCATATGTGTGTGTGTGGAAGTACTTGTTTAAGCATTTGTATGCACTTTTGTGTTTTTATGTGCCTTCATGTGTTTGTGCCTGCATGTGTCTAATTTTGGGTGTTCTTGTGCATGTATGCATGTGTGTGCATGTGTGTGCTTGTGTGTGTACATGTGTTTGCATTTGTGTGCACATGTGTCTGTGCATCTATAGGTGTATGTGAGTGTATGCTTATGTGTTTACATATGCATATGTGTGTGTTAATATCTGTGTGTGCATGTGCATGTTTTTGTAAGTGTGTGTGCATGTGTGCATATCTATTTGTGTGTTAGTGCAAGTGGTCATGTGTGCATTTATGAGTGCATGTTTGCATGTATGTCTTTTTGTACATGCATATGCATGTGTGTGTGTGTGTTTGTGTGGGAGTGTATGCATGTGGGTATGAGTGTGTGGGCATGTGTGTGTTTGTGTGTATGTGCTTATGGGTGTGTGGGTGCTTACATGTGTGCTAGTCTGCATTCATTCATGTGCATGTGTGTGTGAGCATGTGCATTTGCATATGTGAATTTGAGTGTGTGTACTTATGCATGTGAGTGGATGAGTTTGTGCTTGTCTATGCACACTTACGTGTGTGTGCATTTGTGTGTGTATGGGTGTGGGTGTAGGTGTGTGTGCATGTTCATGTGTTCATGCATACTTGTGCATGTGTTTGTCTGTGTGCTTGTGCATGTGTGTGTGTATTTCGGTTCAAGTGTGTATTTACGCATGTTTAAGCACATGGGTGTTAGTGCATATGCGTTGCTATGTATGTGCGTGTGTATGTTTGTGTGTTTGTGTGTCTATATGCATGTGCATGCGTGCATGCATGTGCAAGTGAGTGTGTTTGTGGGTGCATGTGTGATGGTGTGCATGTTCGATGGTGTGCGTGTGCGATGTTGTGCATGTATGCATGTGCCTACATGTATTTATGTGCATGCATACATGCATGTGTACATGTACATGCATGCACATATGTGTGTGTATGGTTGTGTGTTAGTAGTTGTGCGTGTGTGCTCATGTGAGTGTAGATATGAGCACATGTGTGTGTATGTTACTGTGTGTGTGTGCATATTATTTCGCACAATTGCACATGTGTGTCTACATGTGCATGCATCTATGTGTGTGTGTGCGTACGAGTGCGCATGCATGTCTACACATGAGTGTTTGTGTGCATGTGTTTGCACAAGTGTGTGTGTGCGAGTGTGTATATCCATGTGTGCATACTTGTGTGAGCATATCCATGTGTGAGTGCAAGTGTTTGTGTCTATGTGGATGTGTTTTCGTGTGTTTACTTAAGTGTCAATATGTTAGCGCATGTGTATGTGTAGGAGTGAGTGAGTGTGTGCGAGCACATATTTCTAGGCACATGTGTGTGTATGCTAATGCATGCTTATGTGTGTTTTAGTATATATGCATGTGCATGTGTCTATGCACATGTGTGTGTGTAGGTGTGTGTATGTGTGATTATATGAGGGTATCAATGTTTTGCAATTTCGAAGTGCATACATGCATTTGTGTGCTTCTATGAGTTTGTGGGTGTGTGTGCTTGTATGTGCCTATGTGATGTGTGCATATATTTGTGTGTTTATTTGTGCATATGCATATGTGTGATTGAGTGTATGTGTTTGCATATGTATATGTATGCATCAGATGTCTGTTTGTGTATGTGCATGTGTGCTTGTTTAAGTGCATGTACATGTGTGTTAAAGGGCATTTTTGTGTGTCTTTATGTGTGTACATTTTTGTGTGTGTGCTTGTTTTTGTTCATGCATGAGTGTGGATATGTGAGTGTGTATGTGCATATAGGTTTGTGTGCATATGTGTACAAGTAAGTGTATTTTCATGCATGATTGCACAATTCTTTGTATGCGCATGCATATGTGTGTGTGCCTATGTATGCAGGTGTCTATGTGTATACATGTGCATGCACATGTGTACATGTGTGTGTGTGTGTGATTGTGCATGTGTGTGCTTGTGTGTGTGTGTTTGCTTATGAGCATTTGTGTGTATAGGTGGCATGTTTGTGCATTTTCATTCATGTACATGTGTGTATGTTTATTTGCATACTTATTCTTGTGTTTGTGTATATGTGCATGTCTACATGTACATGCCTATGTGTGTACATATTTGTGTGGGAGTGTGCATGCTTGTACATGTGCATAAGTGTACATATATGTGCAATTGTGTGTATGAGAGTGCATGTGCGTGTGTGAAAGTGCATGTGTAAGAATTTGTATATGCTTGTGTGTGTGTGCATGTGCGTGTATGTGTGTGTGTCTACATGTGTCTGTTTATGGGTGTGCTTATGTTTGTACGCTTGTGTGTGCATGTGTGCTTGTGCATGTACATGTGTTTGCATCAGTATGCACATGTGTGTGCATCTGTGCATGCATGTGTGTGCCAATGTTTTTACAGATGCATGTTTGTGTGTTAGTATGTGCTTGTGCATGTGCATGTTTGTGCACGAGTGCAATGTGTGTGTGTGCACATGTGTATTTGTGTATTTGTGCATATGGTCATGTGTGCATTCATGAGTGCGTGCTTGCATGCATGTGTGTTTGAACGTGTGAATGCATGTGTGTGTGTTTGTGTGTGGGTGTGCATGCGTTTGGGTATGAGTGCATGTGCATGTGTGTGTATATGTGCTTATGTGCATGTGGGTGCTTGTGGGTGTGCTAGTGGGCATGCATTCATGTGCATGTATATATGTGTGTGCATGTGCATTTGCATATGTGAATTTGAGTGTATGTACATATGCATGTGAGTGGCTGGGTGTGTGCGTGAGCATAGGCACACTCATGTGTGTGTGTATATAGGTGTGGGTGTGTGTGGATTTTCATGTGTTCATGTGTACTTGTGCATGCTTTTGCTTGTGGGCCTTTGCATGTGTGTGTCTTCCCATGTGCGTATATCTATGCATCTATGAGCATGTGCATATGAGTGCATTATGTTGTTGTGCATGTGCATGTGTACATTTGTGCGTGCATGTGCAAGCATGCATGCATGTATAAGTGTGTTTGTGCATGTGAGCTTGTATGATGATGTGCATGTGATGATGTGCACGTATGTGTGTGTCCGTGTGCATGTATGTGCATAGATACATGTGTGTGTACTTGTGCATGTATGCACATATGTGTATGTAGGTGCATGAGTTTGAATGTTCATGTGTATGGGTGGGTGTGCACATGTGAGTGAGTGTGGATATGAATGCATGTGTGTACATTCATTTGTGTGTGCATATTATTGTGCATGATTGTACATTTGTGTCTGCATTTGTATGCATTTGTGTGTGTGCATGCAAGTGTGGATGCATTTCTACACATGAGTGTTTGTGTGCATTTGTTTGCACGTGTGTGGTGTGAGTGTGCATGTACATGTGTTCATACTTTTGTGTGCACATGCATGTGTGAGTAAAGTCTTTGTATTTATGTGGATGTGTTTTTATGTGTTTACTTATTTGTTTGTCCCTGTGTATGTGTGGGAGTAAGTGTGTGTAAGCACATATTTGTGTGCACATGTGTGTGTATGCTAGTGCATACTTGTGTGTATGTTCTATTATATGTGCATGCATCTTTGCACATGGGTGTGTGCATGCATATGTGTGTGTGTTTCTACATGTGTATGCGCTGTGTGTGTGTGGTGCTCATATGTGTGTATCTGTGTATGTAGATGTGTGTATGTGTGAGTTTGTGTGCATGTTAATGTGTGTGTATTTGTGTATGTATTTGTATGTGTGTGTGTATGTGACTATATGAGTGTATAAGTGTGCATTGAGATTGTGTCAGTGTATACATGCATGAGTTTGCATGTGCTTCTATGAGTTTGTGGGTATGTGTGTGCATGCATATGCCTATGCGATGTGTGCATATGTGTGGATGTCTATTTGTGCTTGTGCACATGTGTGATTGAGTGTTTGTGTTTGCATGTGTGTATGTACGTATCACATGTCTATGTTTGTATGTGTGCATGTGTGGTTGTGTAAGTGTATTTGCATGTGTGATTTTGGACGTGTATGTGTGACTGTGTGTGCATGCAGGTGTGTATATTTTTTTGTGTTCATGCATATGTGTGGATGTGTATGTCTGTTTATGTGTGTATATGCATTCAAGTGTGTATATCCTCATGCGTGCGTGCACTAGTTTGAGTGTGCATGCATGCGTTCATGTGTTTATCTGTATGCACATGCAGGCACATGTGCATGTGTTTGTGTGATTGTGCATGTGTGTGCATGCCTTTATGTGTATGTCTATGAGCATTTGTGTGTGCATGGGTGGCATATGTGTGTATGTTAACTCATGCACGTGTGTGTATTTGTTTGCGTATTTGTGCAGTCATTTGTGTGCTTGTGCATTTGGATGTGTATGCAAGCATATGATCAGGTGAGTGTGTTCATGCATGTGTGTCTGTGAGCATGTATGTGTGAGTGTTTGTGTGGGTGTACATCCAAGTGTGTGTGTACATATTTGCATGCATGTGATTGTGCTCGTGTGTGCCTAGGTGTGTACATATTTGTGTGTGAGTGTGTGTTCATGAGAATGCATGTGCATGCATGTGTTTGTTTTTGTACATCTATGCTTGTGAGTGTTTGTGCATGCATTTATGTGCATGGGTACAGGTTTGTCTATTCATGTGTTTGTGTGTGCATATAAGTAGGCATGCATGTTTGCATGTGTGTGTGTGTTTGTGCATGTGTGCTTTGTCGTGATTGTGTGTATGTGTAAGAGATTGCATTTGTGTGTGTGTCTATGTGTGTTTATGTTTGTGCATGCATGTGTGCATATGCATGTGCAAATGTGTGTGTGTGTGTGTTTATGTGTAATTTTGAATGTGTTCATTTGTGTGTGTGCGAGTGTGTGCTCGCATTTGCAAGTGTGTGTACTTGCTTATGCATGTGAGTTAGTGGGTGTACGAATATGTGTATGTGTGTGTCGTGCATACGTGTGCCTATGTGCATGTGTATGCATGCATGCATGCAAGTGTGTGAGTATATATATGCATGTGTGTGCATGTGTTGTGTGTGTGTTTGTGCATGTGTGTGCTTGCATTGGCGAGAGGGTGCGTGCATGTGTGTTTATGTGTATTTGTGCATGTATATGCATATGTGTGCACTTATGTGTGCATTTTTGTGTCTATGTGCATGGATGTCTACTTGTGTGTGTATGAATGTTGTTTGCGTGTAAGCATTCATGTGTGTGAAAGTGTGATTGTGTGCATGCATTAATGTGATTACATGCATGTGCATTTGTGTGTGTTCTTACATTTAGTAGTCTTCGCATGTCTGCGTCAGCATGTAAGTGTATGTGCATTCTTATGTGTGAGTGTCTGTGTGCATCCATGTAGGTGTGCATGTGTGTGTGCTTGTGCATGTGTGAGTGATTGTGTGTATCCATGTGTGCTTGCTTGTGCATGTGTGTGTGTGTACGTGTGTGCCTTTGTGTGTGTGTGTGTGTGCATGTACAAGTGCAAGAGTTAGTATTTGCATGTGTGTTTGTGTGTTTTTACATTTATGTGTTTGGGTATGTGTGTGTGTTCACGTGTGTGTATGTGCACCAATGTGTGTGTATGCTTGTGCATGTGTGTATATGTGTATATGAATGTGTGTGTGTATGCATGTGAGTTGGCACATGTATGCATGTGGCACAAATGTGTCTACATGTGCATGTGTGTGCGTGCATTAGTGCATGTAAAAGTGTTCTTGAGTATCTCTCTGTGTGTTTATTCTTGTCTATGTATGTGTGTATATGCCTATGGGTGTGTTTGAGTGCATGCATATGCTTACATTTTCATATGTCTATTTGTATTCTTTTGTGCATGTGCATGTTCATGCATGTCATCATGTGTTTGTGTGCATGTGCATGTGCATGTTTGCATAAGTACACACATGTGAATGTGTCTTTGTGTATGCATGTGCATGTGGGAGTGTCCTTGTGTAATTGCATGCAAACATGGGCATGTGTGTGTGTGTGTGCAAGCATGCAGTGTGCATATATGGTTGTGGGCATGTTCATGCACCTATATGTGTGTGCATATGTGTGTGTGTGTATGTTTGTATTCTTGTTTGTGTGTGTGTCAGTATATATGTGTGTAGTGTGTGTGGGAATGTGAGAACGTCTGCATGTGTTTTTATGCATGCATGTGTGCATGTGCATGTGTTTATGTAGATGTGTGTGTGTTCATTTGTGTGTGCATGTGTCTTAGGATGTGTGCATGGATCTATATTTTTATATGTAAGTGTTTACATGTGTGTGTTTGAATTTATGTGTGTGTATGTGTACATGTTTGTGAGCAAGAACACATGTGGATTGTGTAGGTGTGCATGTTCTTATGCATGAGCACATGTGTGGGTGTGTTCATGTGTATGTGACATTCACATACATATCTGTGTGCATGTGCGCATATGTGTGCATGCTGTGTGTGCATGTGTGTTTGACTTTTTGTGGGCATGCATATTTGCCTATATGTGTGCATGTGTGTGTTTACATATGTGTGTGTGTGTGCATGTGTGTATGTGTGCTTGCACCCATGTGTTTGCCATTATATGTGCATGTATTTGTGTAGGCACATGCACGTGAGCACATGTTTGTGTGTGCATGCATACATTTTGCATGTGTTTTTGTCATTGTATGCATGTATGTATGTGCATGTGTTTATGCATGCATAGTTGTCTGCAAGTTACAGTGTGTGTAGGTGTACATGTGTGTGTGCATGTGTTTATGCATGCATATCTATCTACATATTTGGGTGTGTGTAGGTGTACATGTGTGTGTTTGTGTATGTGTATGGGCATGAGTTATTGTGTGCCTGTTTGTATACGAGTACATGTAGGTGTGCTAGTTGTGCAACTATTCCAGCATGCATTGCATGCTTGTGTGTGTGTATATCTACATGTGTGTGCATGTGCGATTATGTCTATGTGTGTACGTGTGTGTATGTTTGTGAGCACGTGCGTTAGTGTATGTGTGTACTTGTTTGTGTCCACATGTATTGTGGGTCTGTAAATGTGTGTATAGGTATAATTGGTGGGTGTGTGCATTCGTGTGAGTTGTTGTTTACATATTTTTGTGCATGTGCAAATATGCATGTGCACCTATATATGTATGCATGTGAGTTTGCATGCACAAATGCATGTGCATGTTTGTGTATGTGTAGATGCATGTGTGTTCATGTATACATGTGCTTGTGTATGTGTTTGTGAATATGTTCATGTGCTCATAAGAGATTACATGTGAGTGAGTGTGTGTGTTTGTATGTGTGTGTGTGCAAGTGTGCATGTGTATTTGTGTGTGTTGTGTTTGTGTGCATGTGTGTGTTCATGTGTGTGAGTTTGCATGTGCATGCATGTGTATGCATATTAATGTGTGTGAGTGTGCATGAGTTTGCATGTAGATGTACATATGTGTGCATGTGTGTGTCTATATGTGTGCATGTGCTTGTGTTTATGCATTTGTATGTGTGTATGTAGGTTTCTATGTTTTTGTTTTAATATGTTTGTGTTCATGTTTATGTTTGTTCATGCATGTGCTTATCATTCTATGTGGGTATGCATTAATGCTTGTGTATGTCGATGTTCATATGCGTGCATGTATGCACACATTTGGATCCCTATTTCTATGCATGCATTTGTATGTGGGTGTTTGTGTTTGCTCGTCCATGTGTTTGTTTATTTGTTCACATATTTAACAGTATGGGTGTTCCTATGAGAATGTGTACATATGTGTTCGTGTGTGTCTGTATGTGTGCATAAGGTGTTTTGCATGAGTGTATGAGTGCTTATTTTTCTATGTTGTGCAAGCATGTGTGTGTCGATATATGTGTGTGTATAAATGTTCATGCATATGTTCATGCATGTAGATCTAGATGTGTGTGTATGCGCCTGCTTGTGCTTATGTGGAGGTGCTTGTGTGTGTGAATGTATGTGTGTAATCGTATGTGTGTATTTGTACGTGCATGTGTGTGTGTGTTTGTTGGTGTGTGTGTATGTGTGTGTTTGTGCATGTGTGGGTGTGCTTGTGCATGTGTTTCTTTATATGTGTTAGTACACATAAGGGTGCATAAATGAATGCAAGCACATGTGTGTGTGTGTGTGTCTTCATGTTTGTGTATGTGTGCATGTGTATGATTCTATTTGTGAGTGTCAATGTGTGTTTGTGTGTGCATATGTCTATGTATGTGCATGTGTGTGAATGTGTGTGCATGTGTGTACATGTGTGTGAATGTGTGTGCATGTGTGTGCATGTTTGTCCATGTGTATGTGTGTGCACATATGTGTACATATGTGTGTGGTGTTGTGATAGTGCATCCAAGTGTATGCCTATGTGCTTGTGTGTGTATACTTGCTTATGTATGTGTGTACATGTGGAAGCGTGTGTATCTCTGTGTCTATGTTTATACATGGGTGTCTATACATGTGAGTAAGTGTGTGCATCTATAGGTGTATGCTTATTTTCTTGTGTATAGGTATGCATGAGTTTCTATGTTGTATGTGTGTGTGTGTGTGTGTGTGTCTGGCTACACACATGTGTGAATGGGTGTGTAGAGATGCATGTGTGTGTGTGTGCAAGTGTTCATGTGTGTGCACATGCATATGGTAGTGTGTGTCTTCCACATCTATGTGTGCTTGAAAGTGCATGTATGGCCATGTGCTTATGGGCACATGTGTGTGTGCTTTTCTTTATGTTCAAATTTGTGTGTGGGTGTGTGTGGTTGTGTGTGTGTGTGCATCTTTGTGTGTGCTTATGTTTGTGTGCAAGTGTGTGTGTATGTGCATGTATTCTTATCTGTGTGTATGTGTGTGTGCATGTGAGTGCATTATGTGTGTGGGTGCACGCATCTGTCTTTTGTTATTTTATGTTCATGTGTGTGTCCATGTGTATTCATGTGTGTGTGCTTATGTATGTGTGCATGCATGCATATATGCATGTGTGAATATACTCCTATGTGTGTGTGTGCATCAGTGTGTGTCTGTGCATGTACATGTGTGTGCACATGTAAGTGTGTGTGTGTCAGTGTGCATGTGCATGTATATGCATATGTATATGTGCATCATGTGCGAGTGCATGTGTGTGTTGTTCATGCATGGGTGCATATGTGTGTATGTGTGCATGCGTTTACACATGTAAGTGTGTGTATCCTTATGTGTGTTTGCATGTGTTTGTATGGCTTGTGTTTGTGTGTTCTTGTGTGCATGTGTGCAAGCATATGCATGTATGTGTGTGGTGCATGTGTGTGCATGTGTATGTGTAGTTGTGGGTCTTTATGCATGTACATATGTCTGTATGTGTCTGTGAGCATGTGTTTGTGTGGATGTGTGTAGGTGTGTGTGCTTATTTATGTGTGACGGGGAGGTGCGTATTAATGTGTGTGCATGCTTGCTCGTGTGCATGCACATGTGTGTCTATTAGTATGTGTACACATGTGTGTGGGTATGGGTTTGTGGCTATGTGTGTTAATTCATTTGTGAGGGTGTTTGTAGATTTGTGTGTGCACATGTGTGTGTTTATGTGCATGCTTGTGTGTGGGTATGTATTAGGCATGAACAATTGCATACATGAGAGTGTGATTGTGTGAGTGATCCTATGTGTGTATCTCTACATGTGCAAGTCTATGTGTGCATGTGTATGTGTTAATATGCGTATTCATGTATGCATGTGTGTGAATGTGCTTATGCATTCATGTGTGTGAAAGTGCTTATGCATTCATGTTTATTGGTGTGTATGTGTGTGAGCATGTGCAAGCATGCACGTTTGTGTACATGTGTGTATGAGCATGTGTAACTGTGCTTGTGTGCATGTGTATATGTACGTTTATATGTGCATGTCTATGTGTGTGCATGTGCATGAGTGCTAGTGTGTGTGTATGTGTGTGTATGCATGCGTAGTTGTAAGTGTGTTTGCATGTTATTATGTATTCTTATGAGTATACATGTGCATTGGTATGTGTGTGTGCATTTGTCATATTGACATGTGTGCATTTACATGCACCCGTGTGCAGGGGTGTATGTCTGCATTTGTGTGTGTGCATGTGTAAGTGTGCATATCTAAGCATGTGTATGTGTCAATGTGCATGTGGTTATGCACGTGCATGTGTGTATGAGAGTGCGTGTGTGAGTTCATGTGTGTGTGTATGTATTTGTGCATGAATGGTCATATACATATGTGTGTGTGTCTGTGCACATATGTGCATTCAAGTGTTTGAGCATATGTGTGTGCTTGTGTTGGTACTTATGTAGGTATGTGTGTGTGTGTGCATATGCATGCATTTACATGTGCCTCTATGTGCATTGGTGTACACATGTTTGCATGTGTGCTTGTGTATGTGTGTGTGTTTGCATCTGTGCATGTGTGTATGAGTTTATATATATGTGTGTGCTTTATGTGTGTGTGTGTGTATTTATGTGAGTGCATGCTTATGTGTATTTTTGTGTATTAATCTGTATGCATGTGTTTGCATATATTTGTGTGTATGTCCATATGTTTGTGCATGTGCATGTATGGAGGGGTTTATTTTCATATATATATATATATATATTCTTATATGTGTGTGTGTGTATATGCAAGTGTGTGCATGTGTGCGTGTGTGCGTGTGTTCATGTATGTGTATGCAAGTTTGTGCATGTGAGCTTATGTGTGCGTGTATGCATTTGTGTGTGTGTGTGTATGCGTATGTGTATGTTTATATATGTGTGTGTATGTATGTGCATGCATGTTTGTGCATAATTGTGTGCATAACTATGTGCATTTGCATGTTTGTTTGTGTGTTCTTGGGTGTGCATGAGTTTACTTGTGTGTGTGTATGCATGTTTGTGTGTGCATGTGCATGTATGTGTTTTGGGGTGCATGTGTGTGGTTAAATGTATGTGTTTTTGTATAAATGCGTGTCTATGTGCATGCACGTGTTTATTGTGTGTGTGTTTGTGTGTGAGTGTCTATAAGGGGGTTTATGTGTGGGTGTTCGTGTGTGTGTGTGTGGGTTCATGTATTCATGTGTGTTATGATGTGTGAGTTCATGTGTGTGGTGCATGTAGACAAAGTTGTGTGTGCACGGGTGCACACGTGTTTGGTCATGTGTCTATGCATGTGTGTGTGTTTGTGCAAGTATGTATGCATGTGTGTGCATGTTTGTGTGTATGTGTATATGTCTATGTATGTGTGTGGTTGTGCATGTCCATATGCATTTGTGTGTACTTATGTGTCTATGTGTAAAAATGTACTTGTGTGCATTTATGCAGGCATGTTTGTGTGTACATGTTTGTGTGTGTGTATATTCATATTTATTGTGCATGTTTTGCATAGGCATGTGTGAATATGTGCTTTATATGAGTACGTGTGTGTGTGTATATGTGCATGTTCAAGTGTTTTCTTGCATGTGAATGTGCATGTGTTTTTGTTCTTATTCATGTATGTGCATGGGTGCATGTATGCTTATGTGAATGTGTGTCTATTAGTGTGTATTTATGTTGGTGTGTGCAAGTGTGCATGCATGGCTAAGTGTGGATGTGTGCATAAAAATGTGTATGTGCATGTGTGTGTGAGCATGTCTGTATGTGTGCATGTACATTTGTGCATGATTTTCTGTGTGTCTTCAAGTGTGGTTGTATGTGTGTGTGCATGTGCATGTTTTCATGTGTGTGTGCATGAGCATGCATGTTTGCCTTCGTGTATGCATGTATATGCACATGTGAGTGTGTATGTGTGTGAATGTATAGGTGCGTGTGCTGTGTGTAAGGGTGTGTGCTTGCATGTGTGTCCATTTTTACTTGCGTGCATGTGTGTGTATGTGTGAGGGCATGCATGTGCTTATGCATGCATTTGTGTAGGTTGTCATTGTGTTTGTGTATGCATTTGTGCATATGTGTATGAGTTCGAGCACATTAATGCATATGTTTTTTTTTGCATGTGTGTGTGTGTGCATGTTTGTGTGCATATGGTTGTGTGTGTGATTGCTTATGTGCATGTGTGCTTGAGTGTGTCTATGTGCATGCATGTGTGCATGTGCATGCATGTGTGCATGTGCATGCATGTGTGAGTCATTATGTGTGTGTATATTTGTTTGCAAGAGCATGTATACATGTTTGAACATTTGTATGTGCCTGTGTGTGTGCGTTAATACATTTGCATGCATGTGTGCTATTGTGTGTATGCATGTGTGTGTGTGTATGTGTGGGCATACATGATCATGTGTGTATGCATCTTTGTGAGCATGTGTTTGAGTCTGTATTTATGAATATTTGTGCAGTTTTTTATTCATATGCATGCATAGGTGTGTGTGTGTATAGGCACGCACAAGACTGTGCACATGTGTGCTTGTGTGTGTGAATGTATGTGTGTGTATGCATGTGTGTGTGCTTGTGTGCATGTAAGATGTGGGTGTGCATTTGTATATGTGTTTTAGTGTGCATGTGTGTATGTACGTTTGTGCTTGGGTGGGCATTGTTTGTATATATGCATATGATCACATGACGTGTGTGTGTGAGTGTGTGTGCATTTTTGTGCGTTTTCATATGTGTGTGTAAACGTTTATGCACGTGAGCCTTTGTGTGTGTGTATGCACACGTGAGTGTATGTGTGTTTTGTGAGTGAATGTGCATGTGTGTGTATGGGCATGTGTGTGCTAATTTGTCTATGTATTTGTGTGGGTGTGTTTGTTTGTGTGTGTCTATGTACATCTATGTATTTGTGTGTGCATGTTTATGCATTTGTATTTGTGTGTGTTTTTTGTGTGTGTTCGCATGTGTTTTTGCAAGAGTATGTGTGTGTAATTTTGTGTGTGCATGTGAGTGTGCATGTGAGTCTATGCACATGAATATTCATGCTTGTGTTCATATAAGAGTGCCTACACATGCGAGCATGTTTGTTTCCACATATTCATCTATATTTTGGGCTTGTGTATGCATGTGTGAATGTTTGTTAGGGTGTGTGTAAATGCAGAATGTGTAAGCTTGTCATTTTTGCTTGTGAAATTATGTGTGTGAGTGTCAATTCTTGTATGTGTCTCTGTGTGCATGTGTGTAGGTGCATATGTGTGCATGTGTTGTTGTGCACATGTGTGCATGTAAGCAAGTGTGTGTGCACGTCCATGTGAGTTAGTGTGTATGTGCATGCTTTGTGGAGGACATGTGTTAGTGTTTGTGTCTATGTGTGCATGTGTGTGTGTGAGTGTAAGCATGCATACATGTGTGTGTGTGCATGTGTGCACATTTGTGAGTGTGTGCATGTGTCTGTGTATGTATGTGTGCTTATTCATGTATGTGTGTGTGTATTTGAGTTTATGTGAGTATGAATGTGTGTGCATGTGTTTGATCTTGTCTGTGTTCTTGTATATGCATATGAGGGTGTGCATGTGTGTTTATGTGCATGAGTTGATGTGCATGTGATGGTGTGTACGCATGTGTGTTTATTTGTGCATGTGTGTGTGCATATGCTTGTTTGTTTATGTTTGTGTGCATGTCTGTGTTTGTGAGTGTGCATGCTTGTGTGTGTGTGCAAGTGTATGTACTTAGGTGTGTGCTTGTGCTTATGGGTGTGCATGCATTTGTGCACATGTGCATGTTTGTGTAAGTTTTTGTGCATGTGCACATGTATGAATGTGTGTTTATGCATGCTTGTGTATGTGTGTCTAAGAGTCTATGCATGCATGTTTGTGCATGTGTGCATGTGTGTTTGTGTACATGTTCATTTGATTTTGAGTGTGTGTATGTGGGTGCTTATGCTTGTGCATGTGTGTGTGTGTTTGTGTGCTTGTGCATATGTGAACGTGTGCATGTGCGTATGTGCTTGTGTGTGTGTACGTTTGTGCGAGCTTATGAATGTCTGTGTGTGTGCCCATGTGTGTGCATGGATATGCATATCCTTGTGCCTGTGTGTTTTGCATGTGTGTGAATGTCTATGAGCCTTTGTCTATATGTGTTTGTACTCTTATTCCTATGCATGTTTTTGGGCTTTCTATCAATATGTGTGTGTGCATGCATATTTGTGAATGTGTACATGTCCATGTACATGTGTATGCATGTTTTCATGTGTGTGATTATGTGAGTGTGTGTGTGCATGTGGGTATATGTGCATGTGCATAGGAGGGTGTGTATTTGTGTGGATATGCATGTGTGTGTCAGTATGTGTGTGTGTGTGTTTGTGCATGTGTGTGTTTAAGTGCATGCAGGTGTGTATATATGTATGTGCATTCTATGTGTGCCTATGTGTTTTTATGCCTATGAATATGCATATTTGTAGGTGTGGGTGTGCATGCACTTGTGTAGATGCATGTGTGTATATGCACGTGCAAGTGTGTGCACATCTATGTGTGTGGGCATGGGTGTGTGTGGAGGTGTCAGTGTGTGTTGTTGTGTGTGTGTGTGCACGTCTCTAGTTGTGTGTGTTTGTGTGTGTCTGCATACATGTGCATGTGTACATGAGTGCATATGTGTGCATCCATGTGCATAGATTTGCACGTTTATGCAAGTGCAAGCACATGTGTGTGTGAGAGAGTGTGTTTAGGTGAACGTAAATGTGTGTGTGTGTGTGTTTATGGATGTGCATGCATATGTTTTTGTGTTTGTGTGTGCACATGCATACAAGTATGTGTGTTCACTGTATGTAGGTGTTTGTGCATCTTTGTTTATGCACGTGGGCATATGCATTTGTTTGGGTGCATGCGTTTGTGTGTGTACATATGTGCATATGTATTCATGTCGTAGTACATGTGTTTGGGTGCATCCAAGTTGGCATGTGTGTGTGTATGTGTGTGCATGTGTTTACAAGAATGTATGCATGCGTGTGTGTACGTCCATGCATGTATACTAGTAAATGTGCATGAGTGCATGCATGCATTTGCTTGTTCTTACAAACGCGTGTGTGTATGTGTGTGGGTGTATATGCATGTGCTTTTTTGGTGCACTAGCTTGCATGTTCATGTGTGTATGTGTTTGTGCAAGTGTGATTTGAGGTACACATGAGTGCATGCATATGTGTGTGTTTGTATGTGTGTTTTTGTATGTGTGTGCGTGTGTGTGCATGTGTATGTTTATGCATGCAAACGTGCGTGAGTGTGGGTTTGTACGTGTGTGTGGGTTATTACATGTTTTCATTTTTGAGCATGCATATGTGGTTATGTTTGTGTATGCATGGGTGTGTGTGTGTGTTTATGTGCACATGTGTGTAGGTGTGTATGCATGCATGTGTGTCTTTGTGCATGTTTATGTGTATGTGTAAGGGTGTGTGTGTGTGTACATGTTTTTGAATATTCTACACTTGCATGTATGTGTTTATGCATCTACGTGCGTGCTTATTTGTGTGTGAAGTTTGTGTTCATATGTGTATGTGTGTGCATGCATTTGTGCATGTACATGCTTATGTGTTTATCTATGTGCATGCATTTGTGTGTATGCATGTGTATGTGCTCGTGTGAACACATGTGTGTTCCTGTGGCTATGCACATGTGCAGGTATGTCTATGTATGCATGGTTATACAAGTGCATGTTTGTATATGTGTGCTCGTTTGTACTATGCATGTGTTGTGCGTGTATATATTGTGTAGGTGAAGTGCAAGTGCATTCGTGTGCATGTTTATACACCCTTGTGTGCATTTGTGTGCATTTTTATATACGTGTGTTTGTGCCTACACATGTTTGTGTGTTTATGTGAGTACATTTACATGTGTGACTATATGTTGTGCATGTGTGTAGGTGTTTGTGTTGTTGTGTAGTGTGTGTGTGCTTGTGCATTTGAACGTGCATGTATAAGTGCATGGGTGTTTGCATATTTGTGTGTGCATGAGTGTTCGTGCACGTCTGTGTGCGAGTTTATGCATTTGTGTGTGTACAAGTGCATGCACATGTGTTCGTTCCTATGCGTGAGCATGTTTATGTGTGTGTACTTGTACATATGTGAGTGTATGTGTGTGTGTCTAGGTTCTTGTGCTACGTGCATGCATGCATGTTCGTGTGTATGGGTATGCATTTGTGTGTGTTAGCATGTGCAAGTGTGCTTATGTGTCTAAGCGTCAAATTGTATGTGCATGCATTTGCATATGTGTGTGTATGTGCACATGTATGTATATAGGTGTGTACAAATGTGTGATTTTCTTTGTATTTGTATATGCATGTTTGTGTGAGTGTATGTGCAATTTTTTGTGAGTGCTTGTGTGTGTGTGTCTACGTGTGCTTGTGCATGCATGCATGTGTATGCATGGGTGTGTCTATTTGTGTGTATATGTGTGCATGCATGTGCAGATTTGAGCATGTGCATGTGAGTGTTAGTGTGTTGTGTGCATATATGTGTATGCATGTGTGTGACTTGCATGTTTGTGTGTGCATTTGTGTTGAAGTGCATGAGCATGCATTCATGCATGCACATACGATTGCCTATGTATGCGTGTGTGTACGTGCATGTTTGTGCATGTGTGTGTATGCATGCATGCATGTGTCTATGTGTGTGAGTACGTGTGTATACATGTGTATATGACTACATATGCTTTTATGCATGTTAACATGTATGTGTACAAGCATGTTTATGAGTGTGTGTGCATGTGTTATTTGTGCATATGTATGTGTGCTTGTAGACACTTGTACATATTTGTGTGTTTATTTTTTTCTGTATATGTGTCTGCATGTGTGCACATATGTTTGCGTGTATTTTCACGTATGAGTGTGTGCGTGTGAGCATGTCCATGTGTTTATGTGTGAGTTTGTGCATGCACATGGATGCGTGTGTGTTTGTGCATGTGTGAGTGTTTATGCTTGTGTGTGTGGGTGGATGCATGGATGCTTGCATGTGTGTTTGCATGCATGTGGGTAGGTGTGGTTGTGCATTGTTTCTTGTTCATGTGTGTGTGTGTGTGCATGTGAGTGTGGTTGTGTACACTTGTGTATGTGGGTCATGTGGTAGTGTGTGCAGGCTTGTCTGTGTGTGTATATGTTTACAACTATTTGTGTGTGTTCACACATACACAAGTGTGTGTGTGTTTATGTTCATGTGTATAGGTGTTTGTGTGAATGTGTGTGCATGGGTACATGAGTGCATGTATGTTTATGTGTATTCCTTCATGTGTGTGGCCATGATCAGATGTGTTGATGTATGTGTGTGTGTGTGGGTGAATGTGTGAGTGTGTAAGTGCTTTTGTGTTTGTGTGTGCATACATTTGTATGGATGTTCATGTGTGTGCTTTTGCATCTACATGTGAGTGTATGCATGTGCATGTGTGTGGGGCCATTTCTTTATGGGTGCACATATGCATGTTCATGCATGTTTGTGTGCATATTTGTGCATAGTTATGTGTTTGTGTATATATGTGCATGCACTAGTGTGTACATGAGTGCATGTGTGCGTGTCAAATGTGTTTATAACTTTGGGTGGGTGTGCATTCCAATGTGTTTTTGTGCATCCATGTGTATGCATCTATATACATGTGTGTGTGTGTGTCCATGTGTGAGTGTATATGCAGACATGCATGTTTATGTGCCTATTTGAATGCATACATGTGTGTGCACGTGTATGAATTTGTCTTTGTGTGTGTGCATATATGTGAGTGTGTGTGTTGTTTGCACATTTGTGTCTGTGTGTGTATGTGTGTGAGAATATTTGTAATTGTTTCAATAGATGTGTGTAAGCATGCTGCATGTGGGTCCTTGTCTATGCATGTGTGCATGGGTGCATTAGTGTAGGCTTGTGTGCACCTGTACATGTAAGTGCTTGGTTCATGAGTGTGTGTGTAAGTGTGTTTGTAATTGTGTGTGTGTGTATGCATGTGTCAGTGTCTATGTGTGTTCATGTTTATGTGTGTATGTGTACATTTATATGCATGTAATTGTATAGGTGTGCGTGATTGTGTATGTGCATGAAGCTATTCATGCGTTTGTGCATATAGTTGTGTGTGTGTGTGTTAATGCCCATGCAAGTGTGCATGTTCTTTTGTGTTTGAGTACATACATTTGTTTGTGTTTATGTGTGTGTGTGCATTGGTGCACTCACATGTGTGTGTGTGTGTGTGCATGTGTTGATTTGGGTTTGTGTGGGTGTGAGTGTGTGTGGCTATGTGTAAATGTGTGTACATGTGTGCATTTGCATGCATCTATGAGTGCATATACATGTGTATATATGCATGCATGTGAGCATGTGTGTGTGTGCAATTGTGGGTGTATGTATGTGTGTTTGTATATGTGTTTACATCAATATGTGTGTGTGTGCAAGTGTATATTTGCATGTGTGTATACATGTGTATGCCTTTGTTCGATTGTATATGTATGTGTGTGTATGTGTGTTCATGTGCATATGTACGTGTGTGTGTGTGCTTGTGTATGTGTGTGTGTGTGTATGCATTTGTACATGTTTGTGCACGTGTATGTGTACGTGTGTAAATGTGTGTGCACTTGTGTATTTATGTGCATGAGTGTGCATGTGCTCGTGTGTGTGTGCACATGTATGCATTCCTCTATGTTTCCATGTGTGTGTGTACTTTGGCATGTCTACACAAGTGTGTGCATGTTTGTGTAAGTGCATTACATGCATGAGTGTTTTTGTGGGTGCACATATATGCATGTTTTTATGTGCATACTTGTATGCATATGTGCACACACGTATGCATGTTTGTGTGCATGTCTTTGTGCATGAAGGTGTTCATGTGTCTGTGTTTGTGTGCATCTATTTGTAGGGTGCACATGTGTGTATGTTTGTAAGTTCTTCCATGTGTGTATGAGTGTGTATGCATATACGTGTTTGTGTTTGTCTATGTGCATGTGTAAGAATGTATGTGTATAAGCTTGTTTGTGTGTGCATATATGTGAGTGTGTGGGTGTGTGCATGTGTGAGTTTGAAGGTGGCTATGTGTGTTTCCATGCATGTTTGTGTGTCTATGCATGTGCATATGTACATGTGTCATTGTATGTATGCAAGTGTGCATGCATGTGTGTACATGTGGGTGTGTATGCCTATGCTGGGTCGTGTGTGTGTGTCTATGTATGTGTATCTATGCATGTTTGCATTTGTATGTGTGAGCATGTGTGTGAGTGTGTGTACACATGCATGGTTTTGGGTGTGCATGTCTATGTGTGTGCTTGTGTGTACTTATGTATGTGTTTTTGTTGGTGTTGTGTTTATATATGTATGTATGTGCTTGTGTGTGTGTATGTGCATGTGCATCTATGTGTGTGAATGTTAGTGGGTATGTCTGCATGTGTGTTTGTGTGTATCGATGTGCACATGTGTGCTTGTTCACATGCACTCATATGTATGTGTCCGTGCATCTGTGTGTCTATGGGTGTCTATTTACATGTGTGTGTGTGTGTGTGTATGTGTGTTTGCATGCATAGACTTGTGTGTGTGTTCATGAGTGGGTGTGGAAGCGTGTGTGTGGATATGTGTGTGCATGTGTGGTTTTTGTATATATATGTACGTTCATATGCATTTATTGTGTGCATGTTTGTGTGTGAGTGTGTGTAAGAATACTCAATGTTCAAGTGCATGTATGTGTGTGTTCATGTGTATGTGCTTGTGAGTACGTGGATTCATGCATGTCTGTGTGTGTGTGAATGGATGTGTTAATGTGAATGCATGCACGTGTGCGTGCATGTGTGCATGCTAATACGAACATGCATGCATTGGCGTGTATGTGTGCATGTCCATGTGTGTGGGTGTGTGAGACTGTGTGCTTGGAAGTGTGCATGTGTGTATGTTCGCTATGTGTGAGTGCATGAATGTATTTGTTTGTGTATTTATGTATGCATCAATGTGTTTGGATGCATATATGTGTGTGCAAGTTCGTGTTTATTTGTGTGCATATGCGTGTTTGCATTTGCATGCATGTACTTATGTGTGATTATGTGTATGTGTGTGCATATGTGTGCACTTGTGCTTGTATTAGTGTGTGTGTGCATATGTTGTGCATACTTGTGCTTGTGAATATATGTGTGCATATAATTGTCTATGCTTGAGTGTGCATATGTGTGTATGCAAGTGTGTTTAAATGTGTGTGCATGCATGTGCACACATGTTTGTGTGTGTGCACATGTTTGTGCACTTGTGTTTGCACCTCTGGGTTTCATAAATGTGTGTGTGCATGTTTCTCTATGGGTGCACATATGTGTTTATATATATAAGTGTGTGTGTGTGTATGTTTTTGTGTGTGAGCATGTGTTTGCATGCATGTGCACATTTTTGTACGTGTGAGTGTGTATGTTTGTATATGTACGATTATGTGTGTGCATGCATGTGTGTGTGTATATGTATGATTATGTGTGTGCATGCATGTGTGTGTGTGTGCATGTTTGTGTGTGTATATGTCTGAGTACATCTGTGAGTATTTTTGCATGTGTATTCCTACATGTGTGTGCTTGAACACATACATGAATGTGTGTTTATGTGTTGACAAACACACATGTACATGTGTGTATGTCTGACTGTGTTTGTGTGGTATGTATGTGTGTGTGTATGTGCATGACTTTGTGCATGTGTGCTCTTTTGTGTGTGTTTCTAGCATGTGTGTGAATGTGCGTGTGTGTTTGCATGTGGGTATGTATGTGCATGCATATGTGTGTGGGTGTGTTTGTTCATGCATAGTTGTTTGTATGTGAGTGCTTGAATGTGTTTATGTGGGCATATGTGTGTGCATGCTTGGTTGTGGGTGTGTGTGGGCATGTATTTGTGTGCTTATCACTCCACATGTATGTATGTGTGTGCATTCATTTGTGTTCATATGAGTTTATGAATGTATATGTGCATGTATTTGTGCACATATGCACGTTCATTTGGGTATACATGTGCATGCATGTGCATCTGTGTGTGCATATGTGAATGTGTTTGCATGTGTGTGTGCCGAAGCTTTATTTAATAAAATATTTAAAAATGAAAAAAATTAATATTTAATTAGGTAAGACTTGTCAAGAAGGGACCAACAACATTTGTTTACTCTTGATTGGACCTTGTTCAGAATAACTTTCAATTACCAAATTAATTAAACATCAATAAAAAATATCTTAATATTAAGTATATATTAAAACTAAGATGTGATGGATTAAAGCAATATAATATAACAAAAATAAAATGATCTAGGTGGCATATGAGAAGGGATGTATAGTTACATTGTAATATAACTAACAAAAATCAAGAAATCAAATAAATTATATGAGTAAATTACATTATGAGATCATAAAATGATCAAATATAATATCCTACATTCTTATCAAATCAAAAAGAAAATAAAATTTGTAGCAAATCAAGCTAAATCCATAGAAAATAATTATTTTAAAAACTGGTATCAATACTTAATTAGATATTACTTGCTCAAATGAGTCCAAGGATATGTTTTAACTAAATAAATCCTTATTTTGAATTATTTATATTGCAAACTAAAATATACAAAAGTAATAAAAACTATTGTTTAAATATCAAGTAAATATATATTAAGTATAGAATAAAATAAACAAAAAAAAAATAAAAAATCCAACAAAATCAATGTTATATAATTTTAAAATGGAAGGAGATACTAAGTTACTTTAGTAAAATACCAAAATAAAAGTGAAGCATATAAAGAAATAAGATAAATTGAATGAGAATTTTATGTTCCACAATATTAAGGTGATTACGTTAACATCCTCTATCATCAAATCAGATACAAAATAAATTAAATAAGAAAACATGCAAAATTACATGAAATAAAATAATTAAATCGTAAAAATGAACAATTAAATATATTGAGCTCATCGTGATGACTCTAATAATGTTTGTGTCATGTTGATTAGACATCATTTAAAATTATAATGAATTAAAAAAAAACTATAAATATAATATTTATTATTTCTAATTTAGGATAATATATATTAAATCATGATTGAAATATATCATAATAATGTTTGTGTCATGTTGATTAGACATCATTTAAAATTATAATGAATTAAAAAAAAAAATAACTATGAATATAATAATTTATTATTTCTAATTTAGGAAAATATATATTAAATTTTGATTGAAATATATTAAAATAATATTATAATCAAGTCCTACTTCATAGTTTATTACAAAATTAAAGAAAAAGATTTTGGGAAAAATCATAAACTTTTTCAAAAAGTACCATTTTAATATACTAAGGATAATGAGTTTAACATCTACATTCCCAAAATCATTTAAGAATAAAGAGGTTTTGTAAAATATGGCAAAACAAAAGGAAGAATAATAAAAAAAATTATAAATGAATGTTTAGTTTGATAGTACTCATAAAGATGACTTTAGGGACTTGTGTTTCATCTCGATTAGACATCATTTAGAATTACTATTAATTATAAATATAAATAAACATAAATAAAATAAAACATTACTAGTTAAATATTAAGTTTATATATATTAAAACTAAATGAAATAAATTAAAACCCTTAAAAACAACTAAATCAAAGAATTGTAAAAGTCATATAGAGAAGATTTAGAGTGGTGTAGCAATATTTCCAAATCAAAGCAAAAGATTTAAATAAATGAAATAAATTGAATAAAAATGTTGTATTACAAAAAAAGTTCAAGTGTAATATCCACAACTGTCAATTTCATATGAATGAAAATAACTCATAAAACATCCCAAAATAATTAGATATGAAATATTTAAAAAAGTAAAAATTAAATATTTAGTTAGATAGAGCTCAATGAGACTTTCTTAATAATGTTTTCTTTTTCAAGATTGGACCACATTTAAAATTATTTCCAATTACCAATATAAGCACAAAAAATAACAAAATATTTTTTAATATTAAGGAAATATATGTCAAAATGTGTAATGAAAAAAATTGTTATAATCTAATAAACCTTATTAAATATAATGTAAATATGATAGGGGAGGAGATTTAGGGTTATTTTATAATTTAAACAAATCAAAAGAAAAATTTCAAGAAAATAGGTAAATTATAAGAAAAAGTTACAATTCAAGGTGCATAGGAGATCAAGCGTATTATACCTAAGCAGCAAATAAGGTACCAAATAATGGCTTACAAAATGTTCTAAACTTTTCGAGAAGAAAATATTTAAAAATAGAAAAGAAAAGTTTAGTTAGATAGAGTTCATTGAGATATTTCTAATGATTATTGTTTAATGTCAATAAAACCTCATTTTCAAATACTATAAATTTCCAAAATATATAAGAATAAATAGTAATAAATTATAAATTTATTTAATTAAATGATTAATAAAGTTTGAATGAAATCAATTAAAGCTATACAATAAAACAAAATTAATATAATATAAAATCACAATATAGAAGATTTAGAGTTTCATACTATAAAGCCAATCAAAGCAAAATATTTGATGAAATTGTAAAAGAATTTTTTGAAAGAATAATTCTATGAAAGAGTGATTGAGTGTAACATTCTCATTTATAATAGTATATAACAATAATTAATAAAAAATATTTTTTGAAGTAAATATATATTAAATCTAACATGAGGTAAATTGAAGTAATACAATATGACCAAGCCAAAGCAAAGTAAAAGTCATTGGGGAGGAGATTTAGAGTAACATAATTACAAAATAAAATAAAAGAAAAAAATAGATTATATAAGATAAACTATAGACAAATATTGCATTGCATGATACTATGGTGATTAGGTGAAACCACAATCACCAAATTAGCTATGGTTCATAATTTCTCATAAAAATATTGGAATCTTAAAAAATTAAATATTTCATTATAAAGGCATGAAAATGAAATTGGATAGATCTCATAGAGATGAGTCTGATGACATTTGCTTCATTTTGTTTGGACCATGTTTTGAACATTTGCAAATTGCAAAAAAATTGTCAGTAGAAAATATTAAATAGTTATTGTAATATTTAATAAATATAAGTTAATTTTGAAAATAAATAAATTGAAGCAATCTAATATAACCAAATCTTGATGATGAAAAAGTCACAGGAAAATAGATGTAGAGTTGCATATTAAAATAACAAAGTTAATGTAGAAAAGTTCACAAAATTAGGTAAATTCTAAGAGAAGATTGCATTCCATTGTATTGAGGACATTAAGGGCCACATCCTTGATCATGAAATGATTTACAAATAACAATATTTCATAAATCAAGCCAAAACCTCTAAAACAAATTTTAGAACGTTGAAGTAAATATTTAGTAAATAGGGTTCATCAACACAACTCAAGCAACGTTTGCTTTGTCTCTATCAAACCACCTTTAGAGCTACAATGATTTACCAAAGTAAATAAGAAAACATTTTAATATAATATTATCTTATTATTAAATAAATATATATGTATATGTAAAATTAAATTAGATAAATCACATCAAAAAATTGAAATTACTATATTAATATAATTATTAAAGAAGTGATTTTTAGTTACATATTATTACAACAAAATGAAACCAAAAAATTTTATGAAATATTAAAAATTTTATAGGAAAGTTACACTCTAAGATTCAGAGGAAATTGATCATAACACCCTCAATCATTAAATCAAATAAGATTTGAAATGTCTCATGAATGGCCCAATGCACTAGAAAATATATTATCTAAACATGAAATAAAAGCTTAACCTCAATGAACACATCAAGATGAGACTAATGACACTTGTTTTAACCCAATTAGAACATGTTCAAAATTTTTAAGAATTAAGGAAGTAAATAAGCTTAAATAATGATAAATTATTATTTTTTATTCTATAATTATATATTAAAGTATGAAATAGAGAAATTGATATCATATAATATAACCAAATCGAGATGATCCAAACGGCACCTGAGGGAAGATGTAGAGTTAAATGGTAAAATTAGAAAAGTAATGCAAAAAGTTTCAAGATGTGAGATAAATTATATTCAAATGTTGTACTAATTGAAATAAAGAGGATCAAGTGTAACATCATTTATCATGAAATAAGGAAAGAAACAAAATGACATGTGAAGAACATGAAAACGTTGTAAAGGCCAAATCCAATTGTTGAAAAAAATCTAATACAACAAAATCAAAATGTCATAAATGAAGACATGTCATAAAACCAAATCAAAGATAAAGGATCATGTGTAACTTCCTCAATCGTTAATTCAGTAAGACTCAAAATTACTTGTAAAGTGTTCTAGATCCATAAAATATAAAATATTCAAAAATCTAAAGATAAAATTTAGTTGGATAAGGCTCATATGGATGAGTCCAATAATGTCTACTTAGTTTAGATAAATCTTCTTAAGGAATTACTTGTATTGCCATAATAAATAAGTGTAATAATAATAATTTTATATGTTAACATAAAATAAATATTTATTATATTTCAAATGAGATAAGTTGAAGCAATATAATATAACCATATAAATTGATGTAAAGTTCAGACGAAAGTGTATATACAATTTCATATTAATATAACAAAATCAAAGTGGAACTTTTTTAAAAATTAGATAAATTTTATAAGATAATTGCCATTAAATTAAGAAAACTAAATGTAAAATTCTCTATTAATAAGTAAGTTATGAATCAAAATGTCTCCAATAACATGACAAAATATTAGGAAATAAAATGTTTACAAATATAAAAATGATTATTTAATTAGATATAATCCATCAACACATGTTTAATCATGGCTCTTTAGTTTTAATTAAACCTCCTATTAAAATACAACAACTTTTCAAGTTAATAAGCTTAAATAAGGAAAAAATATTATTTTAACTATAAGTAAATGTATCCTAAAATTGAAATGATATAAATTGAAGTAATGTAACATAATCAAATCAAATCAAGATTATTGATAAAATTTGAAACATTATACGAGAAAGTTATAATCTAGCAAACTAAGGAGATCGAGTTGACATCATTAATCATTAAATGGAGCATGAAACAAATAGTGTATAATGTGTGAAAAAAACAACATAAAAAAGAGAAATGAAGTTCTTGTCAGATATAGGTCGTGGAGATTAGTCCAATGACATTTGGTTTTTTACTAATGAAACTTAATTTTGAATTATAATATTAAATAAGAATAAATAATAAAAAATTATTATTTAAATTTTATGTAAATATATTTTAAAATTGAGATGTATAAATTGAAGGAACGCTATGTAATAAATTCAAGGCAATGTAAATGCCATAGTCAAATATATTTCATGTTTCATAGTAATATAATGAAATCAAGGCAAGGAATTTGAAGATATGAGATAAATTAGTTAAGAAAGCTACACTCCGTGATACTATGGAGATGAAATGCAACATTCTCAACCTTCAAATGACATGCAAATCAAAAATTTCTTTAAGGCATGCCAAAAAACACAAGAAAATAATAATTAGAAAAATACAGAAATAAATACTTGATTTGATATGGCTCATCAAGATTAGTAAAATAATGTTTGATTTGTCTCCATTGGGCCTCATTTAGAATTATTATTAATTAACAAATTAAAAGGAAATAATAAAAAAATGTTATTTTAATATCTTATAATATATATATTAAAATTAAGATGTGTTAATACAAGTGTGATAAATGTCACACGAGAGAAGTGTTAGAGTTTCTTAGTAATGTAATGAAATCAAAGTAAAAACTTTGAAAAAATTAGATAAAATTTTAGAGTTGTGACATTCCGTGATATTATGGAGATTGAGTTTAACATCATTGATATCATACCAATTTTTAACCCAAAAAACTCATAAACTATAACAAAATAATAGAAATTAAAATATTTAATTAAATTTTGATTGCATAGATCTCGTCAAAACAAGACTAACAACCATTGTTTTTTTTATCACTCATTGTTCGAAATTGTCATAAATTACAAAAGTAAGTCTAAAAAAGATAAATTAAAGCAATGTTATATATCCCAATCAAAGTGATGTATATGCTACATGACATGCATTTATGACTTACAATATAATAAAACCAAATCAAAGTTCAAAAGTTGAAGATATAAGATAAATTGCATAAGAAAGTAGCATTCCATGGCACCAAGGAAATTAGAGTAATGTTCTTCACAGTTAAATATGATGTGTGAAAATAACTTATAAGGTATGCCAAAACCATAAGAATAAACTACATGCAATTTTAAGATGAATATTTAATTAGATAGTGTTCCTTAAGAAGGGTCCAATGATGTTCCTTTCATCTCAATCAGACCTTTTTTTCAATTATTATCAAATACATAAGTAAGGAATTATAAAAAATAATTACTGATTTTTTAGCATTAAGTGAATATATATTAAAGCTTCAATGTGATAAGAAGGCCGTATGAGAAGTTACATGTGATGTGAGCTAGAGTTTAATAGAAATATAACTAATTCAAAACAAAAAATTAGAATAAATCAGATAATATTTATAAAAAAATATTATTACAAGATACTAAACAGCACATACTAACATCTTAGACCATAAAAATAGGTACAAATAAAAACATCTATAGTGTCTTCCAAAGCTATAAAAAATAAAAATATTTAAAATTTAAAAATGAATATTCAATTATGACAACCCAATTTAAATAAGTGCATAGAATTTTGTTTTTTTGAAGTGGACCTTTTTTGGAGTTACTACAAACTAAAAAGTTAAATAACCAAAAACAATGAAAAATCATTACTCAAATATTAACTAAATGTATAATAAAACTAAAATGAGATATTATTAAGTGATGTAATATAACATAAACGAAGTGATGAAAATATCACATAAGAGCAAAATTTGAGTTTCATTTTAATATATCCAAATTGAGGCAAAAGAACATGAAAAATGAGGAAAATTTTTGGTGATATGCATTCCAATTTACCAAGGGCATTGGGTGAAAAATCCTCTATCATTAACTCTGGTATAAATCAAAGTAACTCATTAAGAGTGCCCAAGCCAAAAAAGTAAAAGTTTAAAAATTTTAAAATGAATATAGCTTGTTGAGGCGAGTCCAACAATATTTGTTTCATCGTGATTTTATGTTAATGGAAATTATTATTTCTTACTAAAATAATTAAACACAAATACTAATATGCTTTTGTTTTAATATTATATAAATATATATTAGTGCTAAAATGAGATTAATTGAAGTAATGTAAAAAAACTAATTCAAACAAATTTAAATATCTCATAGTAAGGGATTTAGAGTTACACAATAATATACACAAATTTAAATAAAAAAACTGATCCAATTAAACAAATTGTATAGGAATAATGCATTCCAAGATACTAAAGAGAGCTAGAATAACTTCTTTGATTGTCAAATTAGATACAAATCAAAATAACACATAACAAATAAGAAAAACATACAAAATAAATTAATTAAAACATTACAATTGGATATTTATTTTGATAGAGATTCCCAAGGTGACTCAAATGATGATTATTTCATCTCGATTAGATCCTTGTTTTGAATTACTTTGAATTACAAGGGTTGATCAACATAAATAGTAATAAATGATTATTTTAATCATAATGTGAATATATAATATATCATATATGACATAAATTGAAGCTATGTGATATAATAAAATAAAGATGATGTGGAGGTCACAATAGAGCTAAATTTGAGTTCCATTATAAAAAAACGAAAGAGAAAATTTTATTAAATATGTTAAATTGTATGAAAAATTAATATTACAAGATATTAAAATTATTTAGAGTAACATCCTTGGCCATAAAATTAAGTATGATTTTAAATTTCTTACAAAAAATGATAATGTTATTAAAAAATATAATAATTTAAAGTTTTAAATTGAAGAAATGTTATATAATTGAATCAAAGTGATATATTGGTTACATAAGATGAAATTTAGATTTATATAGTGTTATAACCAAATAACATGGAAAACATTGATGAAATAAGTCAAATTTTATTGAAAACTTAATTTTTTAGGATAGAAAGGAGATTGTGTAGTATCGCCAACTATCATAACAAAATAAAAAAAAGAACAAAATATTTAAAAATATTAAAATGTTTTTTTAATTGGATAGGACTCATCAACATGATTCCAACTACATCTAATTCATCTTGAGCAAACCAAGTCTTTAATTATCATAAATTACCAAAGTTAGTAAGTATAAATACAATTAAAGTTTTATTTTATATTATGTAAATATATCTTATAATTGAAATGAGATATATTGATGCAATGTAATATAAGCAAATCAAAATGATGTAAAGGACATAAAAAATAGATTTAGAGTTTTTTCAAAATATAAAATTCAAAGAAAAAAATTTTAAGAAATTGAATAAATTATAAGAGGATGTTGCATTCCAAGATACAAAGAAGACCAAGTGTTATATCCTTGACAACTAAATTTGGCACAAATTTAAATGACATGTAATGCATGCCAAACCATAAGAAATTATAGTTCTAAAGAAATAAAATGAATATCTAATGGGATAGAGCTCATCGTGACAATTTTGTAATAAAGTTTGTTCTAGTTTTATGAGAAGTCGTACGGAATTACTTCAAATTACCATGATAAATAAGAGAAAATAAAAGTAATTTTTTAATGTTATGTAAATATATAATAAAACTTAAATAAGATTAATTAAAGAAACATAATATAAGTAAAACTAAGTAGTGTAAAGGTCAAGGAGAGTAGAATTATAGTTTAATTGTAATATAGCCAGCAAAAAGCAAAACATTAAAAACAATAACATAAATTTATGAGAAAGTTGCATATCCCAAGTACCAAATAAATTGAGTGTAATAATAAAGATCATAAAATGTTGTAAGAATTAATATTCTCAAAACTACTTTAAATCTTTAAAAAAATAAAATATTCAAAATATATGTTGAATTCATTATCTAATTGAATAGAGCTCATTGAGTTGAATCTAATAACATTTGTTTCATCTCACTTGGACTTTGTTTCAAATTACTATAAATTAAATATTAAATGATAATAAATAAAAATAAGTGACCTTTATATCATTAACAAGATATATAACAAACATTCAGCAAGATAAATTATGGTAATTTAATATAAAAAATAAAAGCATTGCATTAGTCACATGATAATAGATTTGGAGTTTCATTGTAAAATAACAAGATTAAAGCAAAAATGTTGAAGAAATAGGAGAAATTGTAAGGGAAAATTGCATTCCAAATGCTAAAGAGATTGATTATAATATTTTTAATCCATAAATCATGTGTTAATTGAAATATATTATAAAATTTGTTAAAATGATAGAAAGTAAATTGCCTAAAAATATGAAAATGATTCTTTAATTTGGTGCAACTTGTCGAGAACAGTATAACGGTATTGTTTTTTTGTCTCTATGGAACCTCATTTTGAATTACTATGACTTTTTAAAGAAAAGAAAATAAGTGTAATTAAAAAATAAATTATTCTTTTAAAATTATGTAAATATATTATAAAGCTAATGTTAGAGAAATTAGAGGAATGTAATCTTACAAAAATATAGCAATTCAAAGATAAAATAAGAGGAGATTTGATTTTACATAGTACAGCAACTAACTTAAAGCAAAAGCCTTCTACAACTAAGATAAATTATACATTAAGTTAATAATATAAAATACTAAGTAGATAAACTATGTCACCATGATCATTAAATATGATATGAATTGAAATATCTCATAACTCATAAGAAAGAAATAGAAAATAAAAAATTTTAATAATAAAAATAAAAAAAAAATATCATACACCTTATTGAGATAAGTCCAACAAGGTTTGTTTCGTCTACATTAGGCCATGCTTAGAAAACTAGTAAATTACAAAAGTAAATAAGTATTAACAATAACAACTTAATATTTGAATTTTAAATAAATATATAAGACATCCAAAATAAAATAAACTAATGCACTCTTATATTAGCTAATAAAAGTTATGTAAGGGACACCTCATAAGAGATTTATAGTTCAAATCAAATAAGGAGATTATGGTTAATCTCCTCAATCGTTAAATATGTAAAAAATAAAAATATATCCTAAGGCATGACAAAACCCTAGAGAATAAAAAATTTAAAAGTATGAAAAATGAATATTTAATTGGATAAAACTAATAAATTTATGTTTGATGGCATTTGCATTGTCTCTTAGACCACTCTTGGTATTTCTAAAAATTCCTAAAAAAGTTTGAGCATAATAAAAAATAAAAATATTATTTAATGTTATGTTAACAAATAACACGTTTGGTAGAGCTCGTTAAGACAAGTTCTACCAAGTTTTTGTTGTCTTCATCAAAAAACATTAAAATTTTCTTTGAAGTTTCCAAATAAATATGAATAAATAATGATATATTAGCTATTTAACATGAAGTAATTAAATATAAAGTATAAGTAAGGCTAAATTGAAGCACTATAATAAAACAAATCATAGCGATATAAAAACCATTCTAGAGAACAATGAGAGGTTGATAATTATATGATAAAATCAATTTATATGATATGATGAAATATGGCAAACTATACGGCATTACTAAATGCTAAAGTGCTCAATTGTAATACCCTTGATCATCAAAGCCTATACAGATAAAAAAGTCTTATAAAACATGCCAAAAACAAAGAAAATAAAACAATTAAATTAAAAAAAATTGTGTAATTTAATAGCACCAAGCTATATTAGTCTAATGTTGTTTACCTTATCTCAATCAAACTACATTTAACTTTTTTATTAAATACTAAATTTAATAAGAAAACTAATAAATTATTACATTAAAATAATTTAAATAAATATTAATGATTAAGTAAAATAGAATTAAGAAATGTAATATAACATAATAAATTAGTGTAAATGTCATGAATTCAAAGTCATATAATAATACAAAGAAATTAGAGCAAGAAATTTCAGAAAATTTGATAACTTATATAGGAATGTTGAACTACAAGACACTAAGAAGATTGATCACAGCAGGCTTGATCATTAAATCATGTATGACTCCAACTATCATGTATATTAAGAAAAATCAAGAGAAAATAAAAAAAAATTATGAACATGAAAGCAATTACTTCACTCGATAAAGCCTATCAACATGAGTCATACTATAATTATGTCATCTCATATGAACCTCATTTATAATTACTAAAAAATAGAAAATTTAAAAAACATAAATAATATATAACTATTACTTTATTATAAATTAAATATTTAATAAAGTCAAATTAGATAAACTAATGCAATATAATTTAACCAAATCATATGATTATCTGATCACATGAGAAGAGAATTTTTTTTCATAGTAATATACAAAAAGTAAATTGAAACCATTTTAAAAATGACATTGATAACATGGGATAGTTGCATTGAAGGCACTATGGTGTAGAAGTGTACCATCCTCTATCATCATGTTATGTAAAATTTGAAATGTCCAATACTGCATGCAAAAAAATAAAAAAACTTTAAAATTTTAAAATTAATATTTAATTTGATAAAAGTTAATGACTTAAATCAAATAGTATTTGTTTTATTGCAAGTAGACCTCACTTTAAATAATTACAACTTATAAAATAAAATAAGCATAAATAATAATGAACTATTATTTTAATTTAAAGAAAGTATATATTAAATTTGTAATAATAAAAGGAGTAAAATAATATAATAAATAAAACTAATATGACGGGCACTTGAGAAACAAAGTAAAAGTTTCACATTAATATAACTAAATAAAATAATTGAAAAAACGAGTTAAATTATTAAGAAAAGTTACTTTTCAAGATACTAAGGGGATTGACTGTAACACCCTTGATTATAAAATCTGATAAGAATCTAAATTTCTCACAAAACACCAAACCTTTAGAGAATAACAAAATTAAAAATCACAAAATATTATTTAATTAGTAGAGCCCATTATGATGAGTTTACTGATGATTTTTTTTCTTAATCAGACCTTGTATAGAATTTCTCCAAAATACAAAAAATTAAAAATGCATAATTAATAAAAGAAAGATAACTTTATATTAGACTGTATGTATATTAAATTTCAAATTAAATAATTTAAGTTTTGATATATAATTAAATCAAAATGATGTAAAAATTTCAAAAGAGGGGAATTAAAGTTTTATAGTAACATAACTAAATCAAAAGAGAGACTATTGAGCAAATGAGATAAACTATGCTAGCAAATTACATTCAAATGTACTAATGACATTGATTGTAGTATCTTAAACCATGAAATGAGTTATAGATTAAACTGTCATAAAACATGGCCAAACACTAGAAAATTAAACAAATTAAAATATAAAAATTAGAAATTTAATCCTTCAAAACTTTGTGGGACTTGGCCAACAACATTTGTTATATATCAATTAGACCTTGTTTGGTATTGCTATGAATTATAAAAGAAAACAAGAATAAATGAAAATAAAATATTAATTAAATACTAAATAAATATATATATCAATGGTGAAATAAGATAAATTGAAGCAATATAATAGAGCCAAATAATAGACATTTAAGGGTATCATAAGAAAGATTTGGACTTAAAATTAATTGTAAAGGTTGCCAAAACAATAAAGAAAATATGTTTAAAAAAAAATATTATGTAATTGGATAGATCTTTTCTAAGAAAAGTCAAATTACTTGTTAAAAGTAATATTTTATTTCAAATGAGATAAATTGAAATGATGAATTATAACCAAATCAAAGTCATTTAAAGTCACAGGGGAAGCGGGCTCGAGTTACATAACAATATGACCAAATAAAAGCAAAAAAGTTAACGAAATAAGATAAATTATTTGAAATAGTTTTATTTCATAAACTGAGGAGATCAAGCATAACATTCTTTATTATCAAATATTCTTCAAGTCAAGTTGACTTATAATGTTAGCAAAAAAAAATTTAAGTAAATTATTTAAAATTATAAAAGTATTTTTTTATTTCGATAGAGGTCATTAAAAGTAGTTTGATGTTTGTTTTGTCTCCATCGAATGTCATTTGGAATTATTATGGAATACCAAAATGAAGCAGAATAAATAATAATAAAATTTTATTTTAATACTAATTAAAATAATAATAAATATTAAAGGAGAAAAATTGAAGCATTGTAATGTAGGAAAATAAAAGTAATTTAAGGATGTCATAAGAGGAGATTTAGAGTTTCATTTTAATGTAACAAAATCAAAGAAAAATATTTTGAAGAAATAAGGTATATTACATAGTAAAGCTACATTCCATTATATTACAAACAATGGGTGTAACATTCGTAAACATCTAATTTGGTTCAAATAAAACTCCCTCCTTGAACATCACAAAAGCTTAATAGTAAAATATGTAAAAAAAAATTGAAAATGAATATGTATTTCGATAGAACTTGTCAAGACTACTAAATTGGAATTTGATTCATTTGTGCCAAAACTTATTTGGAATTACTATTAATTTCTAAAATAAATAATACTAAATTGTTATTTTATTCTTAAGTATATATATATATATATATATATATATATATATATATATATATATATATATATATATATATATATATTTATTAAAATTTAAATAAAGTAATTAAAAATGTTTAATGTAATGAAATCAAAATGATGTAAATTATAGTAAAATAACTAATTCAAAGCCAAACAAATTGGACAAATGGGATAAATTATATAGTAAAGTTGCTTTGCTAAATACAATGGTCATTGAGTGCAGTGCTATTAATCATCAAGTCATAGACAAATTTAAATGATTCATAAAGGTTGAAAAAATCTTATAATAAAATATTAAAAAATAAAAAACAAAAAAAAAATTTATTTGATAGAACTAATTAAGAGCTTCTAAGAACATTACTTTCATCTCAAATAGGTTTTGTTTAGAATTTTTACTAAATAGGAAACTAAATAAGCATAATTGTTAAAAACATATTTTAATATTAAGATAATATTTGTTAAATTTGAAATGAGTTTAAGTAAAGTGATGTAATTTATCCAAATCTAAGTAATGTAAATGTCACTAAATAGGAGAATAAGTTGTTAGGAAAAGTTGTGTTCCAAAATACTAAGGTGATTGGGTATAATATTATAAATCCAAAAATTAGAAAAAAAATGAAACATAATAAAAAATAAGGTAAAAGATTAGAAAAAAATATTTAAAAAATTAAAAAAAAATATTTAATTTTATAGAGCTTCGCAAGATGAGTCCAATGATATTTGTTTCATCTCAAATCATCATAACTTTGAATATCTATCAAGTTCCAATATAAATAGTTATTAAAAATAAAAAATTAATATTTTTAATATTAATAAAAATGTATATTGAAGCAATGTAAATGTCATATGACACATTGTTTTGAATATCATAGTAATTTAACAAAATTAAAGTGAAATAAAAAAGATAAATTATTTGAGATTGTCTCATTCTTAGAGCCTTAAGATAAAAAGTAAATTATCATTGATCATTAAATGAGATACAAATAAAAAAGTCTAAATAAGTGTGCAAAAAGTGAAGTAAACAAAATATTTAAAAATATAAAAATTAATATTAAATTTGATAGAGCACATTTAGATGAGCCAAACAGTGCCTATTTCAACTTGATCTTATGTCATTTTTTATAACTATCAATTATCAAAGTAAATAATGTTAAATAAGAATAAATTATTATTTCAATACTCAAAAAACATATATTGAAGCAAAAATAAGAGAAATTAACGTAGAGTGACAAAACCAAATCAAAGGATGTTATGGTCACACAAATGAGAAATTAAGTTTCATAAAAATATAGCCAAATCAAGGTAAAATGTTTAAAAAACTAAGATATATTTAATAAGAAAGTCTCATTGCAAGAAATTAAGGAGATTGTGTGTGACATCCTTAATCATCAAATCACGTGCAAATGAAAATGTCTTGCAAGGTTTGAAAAATAAATTTAAAAGGTATTTAAAATTAAAAATAAATTTTTAGTTAGAAAGCATTGTTCAAGAAAAGTCAAATTATGTTTGTTATGTCTTAATCAATCATCATTTGAAATTACAATGAATTATGAAATTAAAAAAGAGTAAACAATGATAATTTTTAAGCATCTTATCAAAGAACTTTTTCGTACAATTTATCACTTTTCTTCAAAAGTTTTGCATTGATTTAATTATATTGCAATAAAGCACTAATTCACCACTTGTGTGATCTTTAAAATGCTTTGAGTTTCTTATGTTACTGTGCTTTATATTTATATCATTCGATATTAAGAATATTTGTACTATACAATGAAATAATAATTTATTATTATTATGGGAAATTTATTTAGGTAATTAACAATGATTCCAAAAAAGTTGCATCAAACATAAGTCATCACACTCATGAAAATGACCTTTATGTTATTAAATTATTAGTTTTATATTTTTTAAATATTTTATGTTATTTTATGTTGTACTTTAATATTACATGATATTAGCATTTTGGAATGTCAGTTACAATATAATTTGTTTCATTTCTCTCAATGTTTTGATTTTATTTTTATGTATTACTACAAAACTCTAATTCTCCTCTTGTCTGATCTTTGATTTACTTAAATTTTGTTGTATAAGATTACATGAATTAATCTTATTTTGGATTTAAGATATATATGTCTAGTATTAAAAAATAATTTATTATTATTGATGTAGATTTTCATTGGAAAATAGCATTTATTTGAAATGAGGTTTGGTCTAGGTGAAAAAATGTTGTTAGAATCATGTCTGTAAACTCTCTTGAATTAATCATAGTTTTTTATTTTTACATATTTTACCATATAGAATTTTGCAACACCATACGAGGTATTTTATTTTGTATCTAATTTAATGATTGAGGTTGTAACACTTGATCTTATTTCTATATTGAAGTCAGACCTACCCATTAAATTTACATCTTCTCACGTTTCACATTTATTTTGCTATATCACTATGTAAGTGCAAATTTTCTCCAATGTGATCTTCAAATTATAGTGATTTGGTTATATTTCATTACTTCAATTTACCTCATTTAGGATTAATATTTATTTACTTAATATTAAAATAATTATTTGTTAATGTTTATGATTTTTTCTTTGTTAATTTTTAGTATTTCTAAATGAGGTCTAATCAAGATGAAACAAAGATTGTTGGACACTTGACAAGATTTATATAATTAAATTCTTGGATTTATATTTTTTAATATTTTTATTTCTACACATTTTATAAAATATTTTTATTTTTATGTAGTTTACACTCATAAATGTTATACTAGATTTTTATAGCACTTTGGTATGTAATGTTTCTATAAAATTTATCTCCTTTTTTTCAAAATTTCACTTTCATTGCATGTATCATTAGGATTATCAAATTCTCCACTTTTGTGACAAATAAATCACTTTTATTTGGATATATTATATTATTATAATTTATTCAGTTAAAATTTTAATTTATATTTCTTAAATTTCTAAATAATAATTATTTGTAATTTATGTTTAATCAATTTTTTAATTCGTAGTGATTCAATATGAAGTCTAAAGGAGACGAAATAAATTTCATTTGACTCATCTTAATAAGCTCAATGCAATTAAATATTAAATTTGATATTTTTAAATATTTTATTTTCTTACCTTTGGGCATGTTTTATGAGAAATTTTGATTCAAACTAATTTTTATAATAAATAATGCTACACTCGTTATCATTAGTTGTTTAAAACATAATTTTCTCACAAAATTTATCTTATTTTTTTAAATGTTTCACTTTTATTAGGATATATTACTATGAAACTCCAATCCTCCTCTAGTTCACCCATTCCTTTCTTTGATTTGGTTGTATTATATTTTATCAATTTATCTAATTTTTAGCTTTGTTATTCATGTCTTATTTGTCTTGATAATTTGGAGTAATTTTGAATGAGATTTGATGGTGATAAGAAAAATGCCATTTGAATTGCGTTAATAACATCTTTAAATTAAATATTAATTTTTTATCTTTAAATATTTTAATTTTTATTATTTAGGAATATTGTTCAAAATATTTTAGTTCCTATCTTATTTGATGATCAATAATGTCATGCTTGATCTCCTTAGCATCTGAGAGTAAAAATTTTCCTTTGCAATATATCTCTTTTCTACAAAGTTCTTTTACAAAATTGGTTATATTACAAGTTCACTCATATTCTCTCTTTGTGAGACCTTTAAATTATTATGATTTAGTTATATTAAATTGCTTCAATTTATCTTATTTGAACTTTAACATATATTTACTTCATATGAAAATGATAATTTATTGTTTTCTATTCTTATTTAATTTAGTAATTTGTAATAATCCAAAATGAGGTCCATTCAAGAAGAAACAATCATCAATGAACTCATCTCGATGAGCTCTATCTAATTAAATAATCATTTTTTATATTTTAATATCATGTTGTTTTTAGTTTTCTATCTTGATTTGCTAAACATTTGATTTATACAAGATTTGTCATTCATTGGTACTACAATCAACCCTAAATATTTTTTTATCTAACTTTTATGTACAACCTTTTTTCAAATGTTTCATTTAGATTTTGTTGTATTACTTCAAAACTCGAATTAACCCCTCATGTGACCTTTACAAGTCTTTGAATTTCTTGTATTATATTACTTCGATTTGTCTTATTTTAACTTTAATATATATTGCTAAATTTAAAATAATAGTTTTTTATATTTTTTATTATTTTTAATATTTTTAAATATTTCATTTTCTCTAATTTAGTGTTCTTTAAGGTACATTTTTATATGTATCTAATTTGAAAATCTAGCATGCTACACTCACTATCTAGCACTTTGAATGCTATATTATTGTACAACTTATTTCATTCAATATATTCTTTTCACATTAAATTGGTCATATTACAATGTGTCTCCGAATCGCCTCTCTCGTGAAGTTTATATTACTTTAATTTTGTCAAGCTAGATTGCTTTAATTTATCTTATTTTTGACTTAAAAATATAATTATTTAATATTAAAATAAAACTTTATCATTATTTATGTTTATTTTGTTTTGTAATTCAAAGAAATTCAAATTGATATGTGATCAAATGAAACCAATGTTGTTCGAAATTTTTTTAGGAGCTCTACCCAATTAAATTTTAAGTTTTATATTTTTAAATATTTTTTTGATGTTTAGATCCCTTAAGTTTTATAGAATGTAACTTTCTCATACAATATATCTTTTTTCTTTTAATTTTTTTTATTTGAATTTGTTATGTTACTATTAAACTCTAATTCATCTTTATTCTAAAAATAGCATCCCTTTGATTTAGTCATGTTACATTTCAACAATTTATCTAATTTAAGCTTTACTAAATATTTTCTTAATATTATAATAGAAACTTATAAATATTTAAGCCTATCTAATTTTGTAATTTGTGTATTTTTAAATGTAGTCCAATAAAGTTGAAACAATAATTCATTTGACTCTCTAGTTAAATTTTTTCAAATTAAGTATTTTATTTTGTTATTTTAAGTATTTTATTTTACAGTTTTTGGAACACTTTTTGAAAGATTAAATTAGTACCATATTTGATTATTGTGGATGTTATGCTCAATCTTTTTAATACCGTACAAAACAAATTTCTTACAATGTTTATCACATTTTCAATTTTTTAATTTTTTATTTTTATTAGTCTATATAACTATGTTACTCTAAACTTCTTTACATATTTTATTTTTTTAAAGTATTTTAAGCTTGATGTCCTTAGTACCTTGCAATGGAATTTTGCTAAACAATTTATCTCGTATGTTCAAATTGTTTGGTGAGAAGTTTTTAATTTACCATGAAACTCTTATTTCCACCTGTGTGATGTTTACATCATTTTATTTGATTATGTTTAATTTCTTCAATTTATCTCATTTAGGTTCAATATATGTTTACTCAATATTAAAAAATAATTTAATATTTTTTATGCCTATTTAATTTGGTTATTTATAACAACAACAAATAAGGAAATATCATGGTGGAAGAAACTTTTTTAGACCCAGCTCGATGGGATTTAATCAATAAAATTTTTACTCCTATATTTTTAAATTATTTTTATGATTTTTAAATTTTTTATGAGTCATTTCCATTTGTACTTAATTTCTTTTGATTTTGTTATTTAATTACTTCAATTTACCTTATTTTTACTTTAACATATATTTCCCAAACATTAAAATAATATTTTTTTACTATTTTTAATTATGTATTTCCTTAATAACCAAATATACCAAAAGAACTCAAATAGTAACTAAACAAACATCACTACCCTCGTTTTATTTGTTTCATCTTGGTAGGACCACATTTGGAATTTCTATAAATTATCAAATTAAATAATTATAAATAATAAAATATTATCATTTTAATTTTAACTAAATATAGCATAGTTAAATTTGAGAAATTTACAAAATATTATATAATTAAATTTTAAAAAATTAAAAAATAAAATAAATTATACAAGAAAATAAAAATCCAAAATAATAATAAGATTAAACAATACATCTGATGCTATTAAATTAGGTGTGACAAAATTATCTTATAAAATATGCTAAAATTTTAGAAAATAAAATTTATTAAAAAAAAATATATATTTAATATGATAGGGCTCATTAAGTCATGTTTAGTCAAGTTTGTTTCTTCTTAATCAAAATTTCCCTTGTAGTTGCAAATAATTACTTAACTAAATAAGAATAAACAACAAAAAATTAATATGTTAAAATAAAATAAATATATATTAAAGCATAACCAGCACAAATTGAAGTAGTGTAATATAAGCATATAAACTTATGTTAATTTCAATTGAAACAAAATTTTGTGTCACATAGTAGTATTGTCAAATCAAAGAAAACAATTTGAAGAAATGAGATATATTTTATAGGAAAGCAACATTTGAAGTTATTATGGTGATCCTCTGTAACACCCTTGATAGTTAAAAAAATAAAAATAAGATTATTACACCCCAGTTTTTTTTTTTTTTTTTTTTTTTTTTTTTACATATAGACAGCTCAGATCGTCCCATACCAACCTGAGTAGCCTACGAAAAACATAGGATATAACACATCATTACACACCTACTTTCCTTAACTATGTGGATCCCATCTCCCGGGCACACCGTCAAATCAGGTTCATGACTCCTGAATTAACTGATGAACTCGCGCAATGTTACTCCTACTAGACCCAATACTTCTAACCCATACCGGTAGGAGAACCGATCTAATAGAAGTCTGAACCCCCAAGGTTAAGTTCCATAGTCATGTAATGACCTCACCATCAACAAAAAAAAATATATATAACATCCACCGATATGAAATGGTGCTCCACACACCATACCGTAAAGATAGAAAATAAGATAGTGTATAAAAATGTAACTCATATGAAAAGTCACAGTCCATCAAATACCACATCATCCATCTGAGTACATGAGTCAGAATCACCCTCACATAATACAAGACATAAGAATAACAGTCTCACTGAATACATCCAACAGCAACAACAAACTAACCAGAATGTCTCAGAAAATCAAAGATCAGATCTCCTCCACTAGCCTACTGATCACGATCCCACCTAAAGCTGGGTGGCGTCAAGTCTGCCGAGCCACTGGAAAAATATAGATAACAAAGGAATGAGCTACGCCCAGTAGGAAAGACAGTTAGTAAAAAAAAACTCTCATGCAAGAGAAGGATAATAGTAAGAGTATAGAAATACAGCATAACAATGTAAGGTAGAAAGGCACTCTCAGTCCCAGACTCTGACCAACCACAGTCACCCCCAGTCACACCAGAGTAGCTCTCCTCTGTGCTCCCAAGCAGCATGCCAGCGGGACACGCCCATCTCTGCGCACGCATGGCGCCTAGGCAAAGCATGCCAGCGGGACACGCCCATCTCTGTGCACGCATCACAACGCCTAGCACCCGACACCGCAGCGTCTCTCGTCAATCAATCTTCTGGAGACTATAGACAGAACCAGTCACATAGATCTCTAGCCAACGTGAGACACCCCTGCCACCCTCAGGCACGCAGGCCTACACACTTGACTAGCCACGGCGAGTCACCCCTGCCACTGCCACTCTCAGGCGCACAGGCCTACACTCATGGACCAGAAGAGATCGACTCAGCCACCGTCCCAAGAAGTCCTCTCCCAACAATTTCCATAGAAGCTCACGCCCCTACAGTCATTGCCAAGCTCTAACTCCAAGATTCAGCAACATGTGTCCAGATACAACAAGGCGCATACCAGTCCACATGTATACTGTGAAAGCTAAGTCTGTACTGCACAGTTACCTACCACAACTACCTTAAAACATCATATAGGGCCTATAGTAGTCCGGTCCAATATGCCAATCCATGAAATATGCCAACACTGAGTAAACTGACTCAATCCATGTCATTGCCATCCAAGCAACACAAACTGTACCAAAATTCTGACTATTCTGGTAGCACCCAAGTGTCACACTTCCTTCCAACTAATCCAGCTGCACTGAATTTATGGGTAATTTCAAACAGTCAATTTCAACTTGGCTACGTGATTTCCAAAAATCACCTCTTCCTCACTTCAGGAAATTTTAGTTTCCAAAATAAATTTCTGCCCTTTATCCATTTTCCGAAATTCGGAATAAATTTCCGAATTTAAAATCCGCATATCCTTTTTCCGAAAATTCGGATTAATTTCCGAATTAAATTTTTTTTTTCTCCCGCTTCTCTCTCATCCGCGCCGCACTTCCCCTGAACCGGTTCTCGTCGCCAGTTCGGAACCCTTACGCGCTGAGCCGAGAACCCCGCCGGCCGAAGTTAATAATCTGAATTCGGGCCGACGCTTAACATATAAATATTAATAATTAAAATAATTATTCCCTTAATAATCTGACTAATCCCTAATTAGCCCTAATTCATCCCCTTCCTTCGCCCGTCGCCCGCAAAATTCTAACCGTCGACTTTCCGGAAGTCTCCGTTTTCCCCGTCGATTTCCGGCGACCGAACGCAAGGGAACGCTAGCCTAAAGCTCGTACTAGCCTAAAAATTCCATATAATCAAGTCGCGAAGCTAAATGTCCATGCAAAAATTTTCGCCGAAGTGTTGTCCGATCCAACTATGCCAATTCATGAAATTAAAATCATTCTAGCATTCATATAACCTGAATAATGGCAATATGATAATATCAAAACCTAAGGCATGCTTCTATGCACAGAAATTCCAATTCGGCGGAAATTTTATATATATTCTTCTTCATAAAAAAAAAGAAACCCTAAAATGCTAAAATAAATAAATTGCATTAATCAATTCCAAAAACCCATATCCGCATGCTCAAGTAGCTATTTGAAAAATAATCCATATTTTTAATTTGCTAAATAGCTAATTTAATCTGAATTTCCTACCTTTGCTCGCCGGTGACGGTGAAGTTCGCACGCGATCAACTGCAGCTCCTCGCCGAACGAAACCGGTACAAAAATGCTCGCCTCTGACCCGCGAACCTCCGGTTACCAAAAGCCCCTTGGAAGGCTGCCGGAAAGTATCGCCGTTCGCCGCGAACACTTCGCCTCTAGCCGCCGTTCGAAACCCTAACAGCCGAACAATTTAGGTTAAATACCCAGCTTAAACCGGTAATAACCCGTTAAGACCCATCAAGCGCCGGTTGATCTTCCAAAAACGCCGCTTAACACCCGATCAGCCGGTTAATCTCCACCGCTGATCTCGCCCGTCCGATCCGCTTATCCACGGCTTATCCAAACGCACGCGCAAACGCACCTCGGCGAACCGCCCCTCCTTCGCTGAACCGCTCCGGTCCGGTTCACGCGCGGTAAAAGAAAAAAAATCCTAATTCTGGTTTTTAAAAAAATCTCGGTGCTCCGAAAAATCCCCAGAAAATTTCAGAAATTCCAATAGCCTCAAATTGAGCTCCTGTCTCATCCTACTGTCGATCTGAAATCATCCAAGCCACAATTGAATTATTGAAGATTAAACCTATAATATTTTACCAGGTATAACAATCTCCCCACCTTATCAGGAATTTCGCCCTCGAAATTCAGCAAGAAGTTCCGGCCACTTTTCCGCAACATCCTGCTCTAGCTCCCAGGTTGCCTCCCTTTCGTCATGTCTATTCCACAGAAACTTGATCATAGGAAACGACCTGTTCCTCAGCTGCCTGCAGCTCTCCTCGAGAATGCGAACTGGCAGTTCCACATAAGAAGAATCTGGTGCCACTTGCAAACCAGGAAGATCATCACCGATACAATGAGAAGGATCTGGCACATATCTCTTGAGATTCGAAACATGAAACACATTGTGAATCCCAGACAGATGCTCAGGAAGTGCCAACCTGTAAGCCACTTCACCAATCCTCTCTAGAATAGGATAGGGTCCAATGTAACGAGGTCGAAGCTTAGAAGACTTGCCAAACCTGAATAGACCTCGCATAGGACTGATCTTCAGGAATACCCTATCTCCCACAGAGAACTCAACAGCTCTGTGCTTAGGATCATAATATTTCGTCTGGCGATCTTGCACAGTACGTAATCTGTCCTGCAATAACTTGACTTCTGCTGCGGTCTCCTCCACAATCTGGGGTCCCCACACTCTCCTGGAATCACCCTCCTCCCAACAAAGAGGAGATCTACACTGACGTCCATATAGTGCCTCGTAAGGTGCCATACCAATCGACGCCTGAAAACTGTTATTATACACAAATTCTATCAAGGGTAATCGTATGGCCCAATCAGCTGAGTAAGTCTGTATGCTCAGGCGTAGCAAATCCTCTAAGGTCCGAATAGTCCGCTCAGACTGTCCATCTGTCTGAGGATGATAAGCAGTACTGAACTTCAACTGTGTACCCATGGCAGTGTGTAAGCTCCTCCAAAACTGTGATATGAACTTGGCGTCTCTGTCAGAAATAATAGATCGGGGAATCCTATGCAATCTGACAATCTGCTGAATATATACCTCTGCCAACTGTGCCGCTGAATCCGTCTTCTTAATTGATAAGAAATGGGCTGACTTGGTCAATCGATCCACGATGACCCAAATGGCGTCAAAACCTTGTCTGGTACGAGGAAGACCAGTCACAAAGTCCATAGTGATGTCATCCCATTTCCATTCCGGAATCGGCAATCTCTGCAACAATCCTCCAGGTCTCTGGTGCTCGGCCTTAACTTGCTGACATGTAAGGCACTTCCTAACAAAAGCAGCAACATCTGCCTTCAAACCTCTCCACCAGAAAACACTCCTCAAATTCCTGTACATCTTGACTTCTCCAGGGTGCATAGCCAAAGTTCCATAATGAGCCTATCGAAGGATCCTCTCCCTGAACTCCTGATGTGATGGCACACACCAACGACCCCTGAAAGTCAAAATGTCGTTTCTGAGAGTAAAGTCTCCTCCCAATCCCTGCGATGCCAACTCAAACTTCTCCTTCAGCTCTTCATCACAAAGTTGAAGATCACGCATCTCAGATAACCAGTCAGCCCGAATAGTCAACGAGCTGAGTCTGTGAACCAGTCTCTGAACAGACAACTGTTCCTGACATCTTTCAACATCCCAATCCAAGTCTAGTATAGAGTCACAGGCTAACATAGTATGCATAACTGCGTGCCTGCTCAAAGCATCAGCAACAGGATTAGCCTTACCCTCGCAGTAATTTATCACCAGCTCATAGTCTTTTATCAATTCCAACCATATCCTTTGCCTCAAATTCAGTTCCTTCTGAGTGAATAGATACTTGAGACTCTTGTGATCAGAGAAGCAATCTACGGACACTCCATATAAATAATGTCTCCATATTTTTAAGGCAAATATGATAGCAGCTAACTCCAAGTCATGAGTGGGATAATTGTTCTCATGATCCTTCAGTTGTCTCGAAGCATACGCCACAACCCTGCCATCCTGCATCAGTACAGCTCCCAAGCCTATATGTGAAGCATCAGTGTACATCTGATAAGGCTTCCCTTGAGTGGGTAAAATCAATATTGGAGCGGTACTAAGCCTCTGCTTCAGCTCTAGGAAACTGTTCTCACAACTCTCTGACCACTCAAAAGATTTTCCCTTCCGGGTCAGTTGTGTCAGTGGAGCGGCCAGTCTAGAAAAGTGAGGAACAAATTTCCTATAATAACCTACCAGACCAAGGAAACTCCGGATCTCAGTGACGGAAGATGGTCGTTTCCAGTCAATAATAGCTTGTATCTTGCTAGGATCAACAGCCACACCTTCTGTACTGACAATATGTCCCAAGAATGTTACTGAGTCTAGCCAAAAAGAACACTTGGAGAATTTTGCATACAGCTCATTCTCCTGCAATACTGTGAGCACTGTCCTCAACTGATCTGTATGAGCCTCCCTATCTCTGGAATAAATCAATATATCATCTATAAATATGATCACAAACTGGTCCAAGAAGGCATGAAAAACTTGATGCATCAGATTCATAAACACTGCTGGAGCATTAGTCAATCCAAAAGGTAACACTGTGAACTCATAATGTTCATATCTAGTACGGAAGGCTGTCTTGGGTATATCAGAATCTCTAATCCGGATCTGGTGATAACCCGAACGCAAGTCGATCTTGGAGAACACAGTTGCCCCCTGCAGCTGATCTAGTAAATCATCAATACGTGGTAAAGGGTACCGGTTACGAATCGTAACCTTATTCAATTCCCTATAATCCACACACAGCCTCATACTACCATCTTTTTTCTTGACGAATAAGACAGGGGCACCCCAAGGTGAACAACTGGGGCGTATGAGTCCCTTGTCTAATAAGTCCTGCAACTGAGTCTTCAACTCTGCTAGCTCGGCTGGAGCCATCCTGTAGGGAGCTCTAGCAATAGGAGCTACTCCTACCTCCAAATCAATCGAAAACTCCACTTCCCTAGCTAGTGGAAGTCCAGGCAATTCCTCTGGAAAAACCATAGGAAAGTCTCTCACCACTGGAATATTTGACATAAGGGTAGTGGTGGCTTGGCTATCTACCACATAAGCCAACCAACCAGTACAACCCTTCCTCACTAGTCTCTCTGCCTGAAGAACTGAGATCAGGGGAATCTGCCTGTTCAGACCAAAGTATATCACATCCTCCGAACTAGGCACCCTGATCCTAACCTTCTTCTCACAACAATCCAGAACCACTGCATGGTAGCACAACCAATCCATCCCCAAAATGATGTCGAACTCTGTTAGCGGCACACATATCAACTCTGTCACGAACTTGTGTCCACTAATCAGAATAAACCCATCAGTCTTCTGAACAGTGGGAATCTCTTTCCCATCAGGAAGCCTAACCAGTAAGGGTTCTTTTAAATAACCCTTGGATCCTGATATCTGATTCCAGATCTTCTCAGCAACAAAAGAATGAGATGCACCAGTATCAAACAAAGTCACGCACTGTACGTTGCCAAAATAAAGCATACCTGTGATCACTTCTGGTGACTCTGAAGCCTGCTGCCGAGTCAATGCAAATACTCTGGGCTGTCCCTCAGATGAACCAACCGGTCCTGTGATCCTCTGTTTCTTCCATAACGGGCAGTCGTACCTTTTGTGTCCTGGCTGCTGACAGTGGTAGCAAATAATCCCCCCAGTCCGAGTACCTGTCTGCTGCACTGGCCTCTCGGAAATAGGCCGTGGCTGGACCACGCCCTCCTGTGTACCTCGATGACCTCTGTGTCTCTTGTCCTTTTTGTTCTGTTGGGCATTTCTGAATCCCTTCCTCTTGTTGTGAGCCTCTCTCTGGGCCTCCATCCGGATGTCAATAAGCTCAACAAATCTCGCGGCCTCCACCAAGTCACGAAATCTGGCAAACCGGCTCACAACCAACTGACGCTGCAGCATAGGACGAAGTCCCTCCAAGAACATCTCACATCTGTGCTCCTCAGATGGTACCAGCTCTGCGGCATACCTCGCCAGATATGTGAATCTCGATAAGTAGTCGTTCACTGACATCTGGCCCTGCCTGAGGTGTATAAGGTCCCTCCTGGACTGAGACATGGCAGAAGTCGGAATGTAGCAATCCCTGAATGCCTCAACAAAGTACTCCCAAGCTATCTCGCTGTTCTGGACCTCTCCAAACACAGCGCGTCGCTGTCTTCTCCACCAGGTAGCAGCCTCTCCCTCCAATACTAGAGCAGCAAGTACTACCCTCCTGCCGAGTGGACATCCCAAAGCATCAAACAGCTCAAGCATATGAGCCATCCAGTCATCTGCCACCGCTGGGTCAGCCGACCCACTGAAACTCCCCGGACGCAGCCGCATAAAAGCATCGATCCAACGATCCACGGCTGGCTCAACTGGCAATGCTGGGATCGTCTCCGGGGTAGAAGTAGCAGATACAGGTCTGCCTCTAGCTGCTCCACGAACAGAAAGTCTCCTGGTATTAGCCATACTGTCAAAGCAACTAATCTGGCATTAGAGTCGTCATTTGGCCTTTGGCATACGGACTACCATAGTATAATAAAATGACCAAAAGTTCTCCCCACCTTGGGTTGAACTTCTATACATGTCTAGCCCCACTATCCTAACCTAGGGCTCTGATACCACTCTTGTTACACCCCAGTTTTTTTTTTTTTTTTTTTTTTTTTTTTTTTTTTTTTTTTATACATATAGACAGCTCAGATCGTCCCATACCAACCTGAGTAGCCTACGAAAAACATAGGATATAACACATCATTACACACCTACTTTCCTTAACTATGTGGATCCCATCTCCCGGGCACACCGTCAAATCAGGTTCATGACTCCTGAATTAACTGATGAACTCGCGCAATGTTACTCCTACTAGACCCAATACTCCTAACCCATACCGGTAGGAGAACCGATCTAATAGAAGTCTGAACCCTCAAGGTTAAGTTCCATAGTCATGTAATGACCTCACCATCAACAAAAAAATATATATATAACATCCACCGATATGAAATGGCACTCCACACACCATACCGTCAAGATAGAAAATAAGATAGTGTATAAAAATGTAACTCATATGAAAAGTCACAGTCCATCAAATACCACATCATCCATCCGAGTACATGAGTCAAAATCACCGTCACATAATACAAGACATAAGAATAACAGTCTCACTGAATAAATCCAACAGCAACAATCAACTAACCAGAATGTCTCAGAAAATCACAGATCAGATCTCCTCCACTAGCCTACTGATCACGATCCCACATAAAGCTGGGTGGCGTCAAGTCTGCCGAGCCACTGGAAAAATATAGATAATAAAGAAATGAGCTACGCCCAGTAGGAAAGACAGTTAGTAAAAAAAACTCTCATACAAGAGAAGGATAATAGTAAGAGTATAGAAATACAGCATAACAATGTAGGGTAGAAAGGCACTCTCAGTCCCAGACTCTGACCAACCACAGTCACCCCCAGTCACACCATAGTAGCTCTCCTCTGTGCTCCCAGGCAGCATGCCAGCGGGACACGCCCATCTCTGCGCACGCATGGCGCCTAGGCAAAGCATGCCAGCGGGACACGCCCATCTCTGTGCACGCATCACAACGCCTAGCACCCGACACCGCAGCGTCTCTCGTCAATCAATCTTCTGGAGACTATAGACAGAACCAGACACATAGATCTCTAGCCAACGTGAGACACCCCTGCCACCCTCAGGCACGCAGGCCTACACACTTGACTAGCCACGGCGAGTCACCCCTGCCACTGCCACTCTCAGGCGCGCAGGCCTACACTCATGGACCAGAAGAGATCGACTCAGCCACCGTCCCAAGAAGTCCTCTCCCAACAATTTCCATAGAAGCTCACGCCCCTACAGTCATTGCCAAGCTCTAACTCCAAGATTTGGCAACATGTGTCCAGATACAACAAGGCGCATACCAGTCCACATGTATACTGTGAAAGCTAAGTCTGTACCGCACAGTTACCTACCACAACTACCCTAAAACATCATATAGGGCCTATAGTAGTCCGGTCCAATATGCCAATCCATGAAATATGCCAACACTGAGTAAACTGACTCAATCCATGTCATTGCCATCCAAGCAACACAATCTGTACCAAAATTCTGACTATTCTGGTAGCACCCAAGTGTCACACTTCCTTCCAACTAATCCAGCTGCACTGAATTTATGGGTAATTTCCAACAGTCAATTTCAACTTTGCTACGTGATTTCCAAAAATCACCTCTTCCTCACTTCAGGAAATTTTAGTTTCAAAAATAAATTTCTGCCCTTTATCCATTTTCCGAAATTCGGAATAAATTTCCGAATTTATAATCCGCATATCCTTTTTCCGAAAATTCGGATTAATTTCCGAATTAAATTTTTTTTTTCTCCCGCTTCTCTCTCATCCGCGCCGCACTTCCCCTGAACCGATTCTCGTCGCCGAATCGGAACCCTTAAGCGCTGAGCCGAGAACCCCGCCGGCCGAAGTTAATAATCCGAATTCGGGCCGACGCTTAACATATAAATATTAATAATTAAAATAATTATTCACTTAATAATCAGACTAATCCCTAATTAGCCCTAATTCATCCCCTTGCTTCTCCCGTCGCCCGCGAAATTCTAACCGTCGACTTTCCAGAAGTCTCCGTTTTCCCCGTCGATTTCCGGTGACCGAACGCAAGGGAACGCTAGCCTAAAGCTCGTACTAGCCTAAAAATTCCATATAATCAAGTCGCGAAGCTAAATGTCCATGCAAAAATTTTTGCAGAAGTGTTGTCCGATCCAACTATGCCAATTCATGAAATTAAAATAATTCTAGCATTCAGATAACCTGAATAATGGCAATATGATAATATCAAAACCTAAGGCATGCTTCTATGCACAGAAATTCCAATTCGGCGGAAATTTTATATATATTCTTCTTCATAAAAAAAAAGAAACCCTAAAATGCTAAAATCAATAAATTGCATTAATCAATTCCAAAAACCCATATCCGCATGCTCAAGTAGCTATTTGCAAAATAATCCATATTTTTAATTTGCTAAATAACTAATTTAATCTGAATTTCCTACCTTTGCTCGCCGGCGACGGTGAAGTTCGCACGCGATCAACCGCAGCTCCTCGCCGAACGAAACCGGTACCAAAATGCTCGCCTCTGTCCCGCGAACCTCCGGTTACCAAAAGCCCCTTGGAAGGCTGCCGGAAAGTATCGCCGTTCGCCGCGAACACTTCGCCTCTAGCCGCCGTTCGAAACCCTAACAGCCGAACAGTTTTGGTTAAATACCCAGCTTAAACCGGTAATAACCCCTTAAGACCCATCAAGCACCGGTTGACCTTCCAAAAATGCCGCTTAACGCCCGATCAGCCGGTTAATCTCCACCGCTGATCTCGCCCGTCCGATCAGCTTATCCGCGGCTTATCCAAACGCACGCGCAAACGCACCTCGGCGAACCGCCCCACCTTCGCTGAACCGCTCCGGTCCGGTTCACGCGCGGTAAAAGAAAAAAAATCCAAATTCCGGTTTTTAAAAAAATCTCGGTGCTCCGAAAAATCCCCAGAAAATTTCAGAAATTCCAATAGCCTCAAATTGAGCTCCTGGCTCATCCTACTGTCGATCTGAAATCATCCAAGCCACAATTGAATTATTGAAGATTAAACATATAATATTTTACCGGGTATAACAAAGATAAAACTCATTCTTATGATTCCAATGATTTTTCCTTTCTCTTGATTGAATTTTATTTGGATTTATTAGAAATTGAAAAGAAATATATCTAAAAAATAACAAATTTTTTTATGATTTTGCCATGCTTAACAAGAGATTGTGATTTATTCAAAATTTGAGATTGAGAATGTTACAATGACTCTTTAGAAACTTTTAGTTAAAATTTTTCATAAAATTTATCTAATTTCTTCAACTTTTTGCTTTTATTTAGTTCTATTACAAAGCAACATTAAGTGTAATCTTGTGTGACCTTTATATTGTGTTCATTTTCATATATTATATTGCTTTAGTTTATTTTATTTTTTCTTTAAAATACATTTAATTGGTATTAAAATAATAAAATTTTATGATTTACTCTTATTTTATATTGGTAATAATTCCAAACAAAGTCTAATGAAAAATATAAAATGTTATTAGAGTCATTTCAATGAGCTTCATCTATTTAAACTTTTTTTTTATATTTTTAAATATAAATGTCTTTAGTTTTGATATGTTTTATAGGACATTTCAATTCATACATAATTATATGATCAAGGATGTTAGACTCACTCTCTTTATCATTTTGGAATTAAACTTTTTCATATAGATCTCATTTCTTAAAATGTTTCACCATGATTTGCCTATTATATTATGTAACTTTAAACGTCCTCTCACGTTTCTTCACTTTGATTTTGTTAAATTTCAATGCTTTAATTTATCTAATATATTCTATAACAAATGTTTACTTAATATTATATTAATTATTTTATATTATTAATATTTATCAATGTTGTAATTAATAGTCAATCAGAATAGGGTATGATTAAAATAAAATAAAGGTCATTGCACTCTTTTCATTGAGTTCAATCTTATTAAATGTTTATTTTTATGTTTTTAAATATGTTAATTTTTAGGGTTTGTCACACTTTATTGGTAATTTTCTTTTGTACCTAATTTGAAGATCGATGATAGATGATACAAGACTTGATCTATCTTGTATCTTAGAACAAAACTTTCTAGTAATTTATATCTCGTTTCTTAAAATTTTAGCTAGTTATATTTTATGTAATCGTAAATCTCCTCTCCCTTGACCTTAATATCACATTTATCTTGTTATTTTACTTTTCTTCAAGTTATCTTTTTTAAATTTTAATATCTATTAGCCTATTATAAAGCAATAATTTATTATAATTTATGTCAATTTACTTTAGTGATTTTTATAGTTCCAATTGAGGTTTAATTTAAACGAAACAAATTGCATTGGTCTCATCTCAATGATCATAATGTAATTAAATATTAATTTTTATATTCTTAAAAATTTAAATAATTTGATGATTAGGGATGTTATACCAAGTCTTCTTAGCATCATAGAATCTAGCTACCTCAAAGCTTTATCTCATATTTTAAAATATATTTTTTAATTTTTTGACTATGTTACTCTAAATATTATCTCGTTTAACCTTTGAATATTTTAGAATTTGTTATATTATATTTCTTGAATTTATCTCATTTTAGCTTCAATATATCCATCATTAATATTATAGTAATAATTTGTTTTTTCAAATGTGTATTAACATTTGTAATTCGTAGTAATTTTGATAAAGGTTTAATCAAGCTCAAATAAACATAATATTTTCTTTTATATTTTGAATAGACGTTTAATACACTTTATCCATTATAGTATTTTTTTAATATTTTTAAATATTTAATTTTTTTATTGTTCTCACACCTATATAAGATATTTTGAATTCTACCTAATTTTAAGATTGAGGATGTTACACTCAATCTTCTTAGTGTCAGGGAATGCAACTTTGCTACAAAATTTCTAACATTTTTTAAAACTTTTTTTTAATTTTTTAGCACATTATACTTTTGTTTACTTTTCTAATTTATTAAATAAATAAGTGTTCCAAATAACATTAAATACGGACTAACAAATATTTTTAGGCCTATCTCAATCCTTTATTCAAAATCAGACCTCCTTTAGAATTTTTTAAAATTAAAAAGTTAAAGAAATACAAAAAATAATTATATTAATTTTTAGTAAAGATGTAGTGTAGCTCAAATTAGATAATTAATAGTAATAAGGAGATTGAGTATGACATCCTTGATAGGATAATTTGGTATAATCTAAATATCTTATAAAGTATGTAAAAATCCTAATAAATGAAATATATTAAAATATAAAATGAAATATTTAATTTCATAATTATCATCATGGCATGTTGGATGCGATAGGCCATATTTATAATTACTATTAATTACCAAATAAATAAGAATAAAAAGTTATTATTTTAATTCAAAGAAAATATACATTAAAGTTAAAGGTTGACAAATTGAATCAACATAAAATAACCAAGTCAAATATATGTTAATGTCACTTTAGAGTAGGATTTGAATTGCATTATAGTATATCAAAATCAATGCAAACAAATTTAGGAAATGAGATATATTTTAATGGAAAGCTGCAGTCCAAGATACTAATAAGATCGACGTTAACACCCGATCATGAAATAAATTTTAATTACAGAAAAAAGAATCACAATTCTCCAACAACTTTTTCTTTCACTCTATTAGTCTTAGTTTAGAGTCACTAGAAATTACAAAATTACATAAGAATAAATAATAGTTGATTATTATTTTAATTAATAAGTAAATATATATTTTAAAGCAAACAAGATAAAGTGAAGCACTGTAATGTAATCAATTCAAAGAAAAGTATATGACACACGAGATGAGAATTAGATTACCATAATAATATAATTAAAATAGATAAATGAAATTGAGCAAATCAAATAAATAATATAAGAAAGATGTATTCCATGATACTACAGAGATCATGTGTAAAATCCTTAATCATAAAATAAGATAGGAAATGAAACATCTTATAAAATAAGCAAAAATAAAAGTCAAACATATCATTTGAAAATATAAATTGAATATTTAATTAGATAAGGCTCATCAAGATATGTTAAACGACTTTGTTTTTCTCTGAGTCAGACCTCATTTGCAATTACTATGACCTATTAAAGTAAATAATTACAAATAATAAAAAACTATTATTTTAATGTTAAGTAAATATATGTTAATGTTCAACTAAGTTTAGTTGAACAAAAGAAACAAAACAAAATCAATCTAATGTAAAGGTTATATGAGAGATTATTTAGAGTTTCACAGTTATTTATCAAAATAAATGTAAAAATATTTTAAAACATGAAATACAATTTATGAGAAATTTGAAATCTTAAATACTAATTAGTTTGGGTGTATGTCGTTGATCATCAAATTAGATATGAATCAAAATATCTCATAATGTACACCAAAATTAATATATAAAATATTTACATATTTAATTAGGTAGAGCTCATCATGATGAGTCCAACTATGTTTGCTTTATTTCGATCAAGCATTGCCTGAAATTTTTGTTGAACACCAATGAAAAAAGCATAAACAAAAATAAAATATTATATCAAAATTAGTTAAATATGCCATAAAGAAAATGTGAGATGCTTTGAAGCAATGCGATATTTCTATTTCAATGCGATACAAAGATCAAATGGGGTAGATTTGGAGTGATTACAAAGAAAAACTTCTATAAAAATGAGTTAAATTTAATAGGAGAGCCACACTTCATGATACAAATATGTTTGAGTGCCACATCCTTGAACTCCAAATCAGCCAAAAATAAAAATATCATGTAAAGAATGTTAAATTTTACATAAAAATATTTTAAATATAAAATGAATATTGAATTTAAAATATCTCATTGGGATAAGTGTATTGAATTTTAATTTATGTCTATCAAATCTTTTTTGAAATTGCTATTAATTATTAAAGTAATTAATCATTAACAATAATAAATTAACATTTTAATATTAATTACACATTATTAAAGAAAAAATGAGAAACATTTAAGCTTTGTGAAGCAAGTAAAACAATGCATTATAATGAAATGAATATAATTAAATATTCAATCTTATCTATTTAAATTGTTTTTCACACATTTTTATATATTTTATGTGTTACATAAATTCAAACCTTATGTGATGATCTAAGAAGTTACACTTTATCTTTTTACAATCCTTGAATGCAATGTTCAATTACAATTTGTCTTATTTCTTCTAATTTATCACTCTGATTTGGTATAATTACATTGCATCAATTTATTTAATTTCATCTTTTATAAATAACTACACAATATTAAAATAAAAATTTATTATTACTAATGGTTACTTTCTTTGGTGATCACCATAATTCGAAACAACATCAAATTAAGGCAATATAATTGTCATTGCCCTAGACTCAATTAGCTATATCTCTTTAAATCTTCACTTTTTTATTTTGAAAATGTTTTTCTAGGTTTTTCAATGAATGTTATGATTCATTTCAATCTCTATCTTATCTAACGATCGAGGGCATTGCACTCAAACCCTTTAGTGCAATAAAACATTACTTTCCCACACAATTAATCCCTTTTAGTCTCTTTTTTATTTAATTATATTACTGAGGAGATATTATTCTTTCTCATGTAATCCTTAGACCACTTTTCTTTATTTATATTACATTACTTCAATTAATAATATTATAATTTTAATAATTATTTATTACATTTTAAAGTAATAATTTATTGTTATTTATGTTTAATTACTTTAAGAATATATCATAAATCTGAATGATGTCTAATCTGGATAAGACAAACTTTGTTGGGCTCATCTCAACAAGCTCTATCATTTAAATAAGCAATTTTATATTTTAAATTTTTTATTTCTTAAATATTCACAAGCATTACAAGGCATTTTTTACCTGATTTGATGATCTTGAATTTACACATCATCTACTTAGCATCTTAGAATTAAATATTCTCATACAATTTATCCCTTATTTTCAAAGATTTTTCTTTTATTTTATTATATTACTATGTATTCTAAATCTCTTCCGATGTGACATTCACTTTAATTTGCACTTGTAATGTTACGTTACTTTAATTCATTTTTATTTTAACTTTAATTTATATTTACTTAATATGATCATAAGAATTTATTTTAATTTAAATTGATTAAAGTTTTTAATTATTAGTAATTTCAAATGATGTTTAGTTAAGATGAAACAAATATTGTTCATCTCATAGCGACCAACTCTATGGTATTTGAATTTTTTTTGGTTAGATTTCTTTTTGTACTTGAATTGACAATTGAGATTATTATACTAGATTGCTTAGTATCTTTAATAGAACTATTTTGTATAATTTTTTCTCATTTGTTAAAATATGTTTTTTTCATATGGTTGTAGTGCTACGTGACTCTAATTGTCTTCTTAAGTGACAATTACATCGCTTTGATTTTATTCAATGAAGTTATTTGAGTTTATCTCATTTCATTTTTAATATATACTCACATAATTTATACTTATCTATGCAAAATTACTTTTGCAATTCATAGTTCTTCCAAATGTTGGTTGATTGAGATGAAATAAGTGTCATTTGACTCATCTTGAAAAGATTTATCAAATCAAATATACATTTCTATATTTTAAAATATTTATTTTGAAGTAGTTTTGATGATTGATGCATCACAATTGCTTTCAATTTTTGTTATAACACTATCCAACATTAATTCTCAGTGCATGAAGACTTAAAGCCGCTTTCATTTTGAAATTTTACATTGTAATAATTTGTATTATTTTAGTTTTAACACATATTTACTTGATATTTAAAAAAATTATTTTGTGCCAATTTAAAGATCAATGAAATTAATGCCAAACTACTTATTAACACAAAATGCAACTTTCTCACACAATTTATCTTTTTTCTTCAAGATTTCTGCTTCATTTTGTTATATTACTATGTAATGAAAAATCTCCTCTCATGCAACTCTTGCATTTCTACTGTTTAGTGGAATAACATTGCCTCATTGTTTATATACTTAGGTTAATATATATTTAATTAATATAAAAATAAAATTTATTATTACTATGATTTTTAATTTTGTAATTTTTTTAATTCAAAAAAGGTATGATAGAGATGAAGTAAACATTATTGGAGTCTCCTCGAAAAGTGCTATCTAATTAAATATTAATTTTTATTTGTTTAAATATTTTATTTTTTTGTGGCTCTCACATATTTTATGTGATATTATTTTTCATGTTTGATTTGATAATCAAGGATGTTACATTATATCTTTTTAATATCTTGGAATGCAAGTTTTCTACATAATTTATCTCATTTCTATTACATTACATTACCATGTTATGCTAATTTTTGTATTGTTTGACATTTACATCACCATGATTTTTATGCAATAAATTTCTTCAATTTAGCATAGTTAAGCTTTGTTATAAAATGTCACATAATATTAAAGTGATAATTATGTATTATTAATTCTCATTAAATTTTATAATTCGTAATAATTCTAGAAAAGATTAATTTAGATGAAACAAATGTGTTTAAGTAATCATGATGGGTTCTATCCAAGTAACTATTAAATTATATATATATATATATATATATATATATATATATTAATATTTAATTTTTTAGTTTTTAGCAAACTTCTTAAGACATTTTTTACGTACTTTATTTGACAATCGAGGACTTTATACTTGATAACCATTGTATCTTGGAGGGCAACTTTCTCACACAACTTATCTAATTTGAAGAAATGTTTTGCTTTGTTTTGTATATTTTATTACAAATTTCTAATTCTCTTCTGTTATGACCTTTACATGTTATGGTTTAGTTATATCATATTATTTCAATTTAACTTATTTTAACTTTTTTTATATTTACATATTACTAAAATAATAGCTTGTTATTATTAAATATTGTTTGATTTGGTAATTGTAAGTCAAAATAAGACATATTTATGACATATTTCAATTCATATGTAGTTTAATGATTAAGAAAGTTATAATTGATCTCTTAGTATCCTGAATGAAACTTTGAACTATAATTTATTTGATTTCTTGAAACTTTTGCATTTTTTCGATTTATTGCTATTAAACTCTAATTCTCCTAGACGTGGGCTTTACATCAGATTCATTTTATTATATTGTAATTCTTTAATATTTCTAATATTATATTTAATTTATATTCTCCTATTAATAAAATAATTATTTTATTATTTATGCTAATTTACTTTTATAATTTGTATTTATTAAGAAAAAAATGTGATGAAGGTGTTGCAAATATTCTTAGACAAGACTTGATCAGCATTATTTAATTAATTATTATTTTAAAGTTTTTAATTTTTTATTTTGAAGGATTATTACATGCTTTATGAGGCATTTTGACAATCAAGGTTGTTGTACTCAGTTTCCATAATATCTTAGTATGCAAATTTCTTATGCACTTTATCTCATTTGTACAAGTTTTGCTTTGATTTCATTATATTACTGTATGAGTTTAATGTCCTCTCATGTTACAATTACATTGCTTTGTTATTGTTAAAGTATATTTGCCTAAATTTATCTTATTTCATAATTAACATATTTTTTCTAAATTTTGATATAAAAATTTATTATTATTTATTCTTAATTAATTTTTGAATTCGAAGTAGCTCCACACGAGATAAAAAAATGTTGTTGCATACTTTTTGAGACATTTCAATTTATACTTGATTCAACAATATAAGATGTTACATTTTGATGCCTTTACTATCCAAGAGTACAATTGTTTAATTCCATTTATCTCATTTCTAGAAATGGTTCACTTTTATTTTATTATGTTACTATGGAACTCAAATCCCCTCTTATGTGCCATTCACATGGCTTTGATTTTGTTATACTAAATTACTAAAATTTATTTCACTTTATATTATTATAAATTTATTTTTCTTAAAATAATATTTTAAAATTATATGTACTTGTTTTTGTTTTAAAAATAATAGTAATTCCAAACAAGATCCGATCTGCACTAATCAAATGTCATTGAATAGCTCTTAATAAGCTTCATGCAATTAATTGTTCATTTCTATATTTTAAAATATTTTATTTTCCATAGATTTAGCACATGTCACCAAACATTTTAATTTGTATCTTATTGGTGATCAAAGAAGTTTATCTTGATTCCTTTAGCATCCTGGAATCCTACATTTCCATACAAGTTTCATCATTTCTTAAATTGTTTTTTGGTTTTGTTTAGTTATATTAGTTGTTAGCTCTATACCCCCCCTATAATGTATGTTTTACATAGGTTTGATAAGATTTTTTGAAATGACATCATTTTAGTTTTAATATCAATTTTCATAATATTAAAATTGAAATTTATTATTTTTTATGAATAGTTGATTTTGTAATTCATAATAATTTTAAAAATTGGTTTGAATAGCATTATGCAAAATGTAATTGAACTCATTTCAATGAGCTCTATTTGATAAAATATTTGCTTAACTATTTTAAATATTTTATTTTCTTTGGCTTTTTCATGTTTCATAAGCCATTTTGGCAAGTGCCTAATTTGATGATTGATGTCTTTATAGTTGATCTCTATAGTATTTTGTATTGCAACTTTCCAATTCAATTTAAATCATTTATTGAATTTTTTTAGGTTATATTAGTTTGTAACTCTAAATCTCCTCTAGTTTAATCATTTCATTTCTTTGATTTTGTTATATTATATTTATATAATTTGACTTATTTGAACTTTAATATATATTTAAAAAATATTTAATTAACATTTACTATTATTTTTGTTTATTTAGTTTGGCAATATGTAGTAATTCTTAAGGAAGATGGATTATGACAAAGCAAGAATTGTAAATTGTCTTAATAACCCATATCCAAATAAATATTAATTTCTATGTTTTTATTAAATGTTTTTATGATTTTTGCACTTAGCATAGTTAATGTGAAATTTTTATTTGCATCAAATTTTATGATAAAAACTGTTACACATGATCTCCTTAGTTTCATGTACTGCAACCTTTTCATACACTTCATCTCATTTCTACAAAGTTTTTTCTTTGATTTGATTATATTCCCTTAGATTTCTCATATAATTATCTCTTTTTGCACTACCAATACATCACTTTGATTTGGTTATAACACATTGTCCTAATTTATGCTATTTTAGGTATAACATTTATTTGCCAAATATAAAAATATTAATTTTTAATCAACTTGAGTAAATGTCATTGGACTCAGTTTGAAAAGCCTTATCTAGTTATATACTTATTTGTATTATTTAAAAATATTTTATTTTTTGGCTATTAAAAATTTTTTGTGATATTTTAATGCATACCTTATTTTATTTTTGAGAATGCTACACTTGATCACTTTAGCATCTTCAATGTAAAATTCATATCAAGTTTTTGTCATTTCTTTCAATTTTCACTTTTACGTCATTACGTCATTTCTTTAATGTTTGTTCACTTAATAAAAAATAATAAATTATTATTATTTATGTTTATTACCATGGCTTTCTTTGTAGAAATTCCAAACTAAGAGTTATTTACATGAAAAAAATATTCTTTGACTCATCCTTTTGAAACAAATCCTTTTAAATTTTTTTTCTACATTTTGAAATATTTTATTTTCAATTACTTTGGCAACCTTCATAAGAAATTTCAATTTGAACCTAATTTTAAGATTAAAAATTTTATACTAGATCTCCTTAGTATCTTCGAATGCAACTTTATTAGACAATTTATCTCATTTCTACAAAAGTTTTGCTTTATAACGATATTACTTTATCTCTTTAAATCTCCTATCATGTGAGCTATCATCAGCTTTGTTTCATTTTACTAAATTGCTTCAATCTATCTTAATTTAAATTTAAAATGTTTTTACATTATGTTAAAGCAATGTCTTTTTAATATTCATGACTATTTAATTTGGAAATTCATAGAAATTACAAATAAGGTTTGATCAAGATGAAATAATAGTCATTGGAGTGAGGTCTATTAAATTAAATATTTAATTTTAAAATTTTAAGATTTTATTTTTATGGCTTTGGCAAGTTTTACATATCTTTTTGATTCTTACTTAATTTTGTGATCAAGGATGCTATGCTCGATCTTCATTGTACGTTGGAATTGAACTTTCTAGTAAAGTTTATCTAATTTTATCAAATATTTTTCTTTCCTTCTTTATATTTCTATGAAACCCTTATTCTCTTAACTTGTAATTTTTTACATTTCTTTTACCTCTTTGTAATACATTTTTTCAATTTAGCTCCTTTTACTAATATTACATATTTATTTAATACAAAAATAATAATTTGTATTATTTGTTCTTATTCACTTTTGTAATCCTAGGTAACTCTAAATGAGGTTTGATCAAGGCAAAATAAACTTCATTTGATAATAATAAATTGAGCTTCATCCATTAAAATATCATTTTCAATATTTTTTCAAATATTTTCATTTCTTTGGATTTTGTACTTTTTTTAATATAATTTAATTTGTATAAGATTCAACATTAAATGTCATATTTGTTTCTTCAACATAGCTTTCCAAAATAAAATAAATCATTTCTCTTAATTTTTGTTGTTATTTTGCTATGTTAATTTGTAACTCTATTTCTCATGTTTAATGACCTATACATAATTTTTATTTTGTTATATTAGATTGAATTAGCTTAACACATTTCAGCTCTAATAAACATTTACTTAATAAAAAAATAATAAGACATAATTTTTTATGGTAATTCACTTTGGCAATTTGTAATAATTCTAAATCAACCTTAATTGGAACAAAAAATGTTGTTAGACTTGTTTCAATGAACGTAATCAATGAAAATATTTTTTTTTATATTTTTTAATGTTTTATTTTCAACTTCTTTACAAAGCTTTATAGGAAATTTCAATTTGTACCTTACTTGATGATCTAGAATGTTATACTCGATCCCCTAGTATCTTAGAATGCAACTTTCTCGTGTTGTTTAACACATTTCATTAATACTTTTGGTTTAATTTAGTTATATTACAATGTAACTCGAAAGCTTCTCCCACGTGATATCACAACACCTTTTTTGATACACTGTATTTCTTTAATTTTTATTATTTAGTATTTAATTCATATTAAAATTATAATATTTTTATTATTTATGATTATTTAAATTTGTAATTCATAGAAATTCAAAATGAGAATTGATTGTGAGGAAAAAATGTCCTCAAACTTGTCTTGATTAGATTTATCCAATTAAATATTCTATTTGAAATTTTTTTGTTGTTTATTTTCTATGATTTGTAACACTATACTAGCCATCTCAATTCTTACATTATTTGATGATTAAGGGTGCTAAGGTTGACCTTTATATTACCTTTTTTTTGACTTGCCAATAAACTTCAATAGATTTCTTTCCAAAATTTTTCTTTGATTTTTTTATATTTTTATGAAACTCTAATTCTCTTATTGTTCAACCTTTATATCAGTTTGATTTAGTTATATTATATTAATTCAACTTATTTAATTCCAATTATAACATAGAATTACTTCATTTTAAAATTATAATTTGTTATTACATGTGCTTGTTTACATTAACAATTCATCAAAATTAAAATTGAGGTACGATCAAGAGGAAAAATGATTCTACTCCATTAGATGTGCTAAATACAATTAAATATCATTTTTATGTTTTTTTAATTTTTTAATATGATTTTGGCTTGTTATATGAGACATCTTAATTTGTAACATATTTTACTATCTAGGGTGCTGTATTAGATCTCCTTTTTTTCCTAAGAATGGAATTTTCTCATGTAATTTACCTCATTTCATCAAATATTTTTTTTGATTTGGGTATATTACTATGTAAGTCTAATCTCCTCTCATGTGACCCTTACATATCATTGATTTAGTTTTCTTATATTGCTTCAATTGATCTCATTAAGCTTTAATCTCTATTCACTTAGTATAAAATTTAAAATTCATTATTATTTTGCTTATTTAATTTGGTTATTTGTAGTAATTCAAAATAAGGTCAAGTTAAATTGAAACAATCTTTATTAAACTCATCTCAATTAGCTTACTCTAATAAAATATTCATTTAATTTCTTGAATATTTATTTTTCTAAGATTTTTTTTGCATGTTTATTAGTTATTTTGAGTCTTACCTAATTTGATGATCACAAATATTGCACTCAATCACTTGTATAAGTGGATTGCCAAATTCACATATTTTAATGTTTCTATTTTTTTAAAATATTTTCCTTTGATTTAGTTATATGGATATGAAGTTCTAATTTTCCTTTAATGAGACCATCACATTTTACTAATGTTTTGATATAATTTTTCTCAATTTGTCACATTTCATCTATAATATTTCTTTACTTAATATTTAATTAAAAATAATGTATTATTTATTTTTATTTGCTTGAGTGATTAAAATAATTCCAATTAAGTATTACTTAGATGAGATAAATGATGCTTAACTAGGCAAAATGAGGTCTACCCAATTAACTATCTAATTCTTAATTTTTAAATATTCTATTTTCTATGAATTTGGTATTCTTTTTGAGACATTTTCAATAGTGCAAAATTTGACAATGAATGGTGCCTTACTTAATCTCCTTATTTCCTAAGATTGTGACTTTTTAGTTTAATTTATCTCATTTCTTCAAATATTTTTCTTTGATTTGGATATATTACTATAAAACTCTAACTATCATCTTGTCTGAACATTACATTACGTTTATTTCACTATATAACTTTGCTTAAATTTATCTCATTTTAACGTTAATATATATTCACTTTGTATTTAAGTAATAATTTATGATTATTTTTCTAATTTCACTACATAAATTGTAGTAATTTGTAATGAGGTAAAACCATGATGAAAAAACATCACTACACTGATCTTCCTTAACTTTATCAAAATAAATATTCATTTATGTATTTTTATGTATTTATTTTCTGAAGTTTTTTTATGTTTTACAAGACATTTGATTTTGTATATAAGTTGATTATCTAGAATGTTATATTTGATATCCTTAGTATCTTGGAATGTAATATTTCTATTTATGTTTTCTAATTTCTTCAATATTTTACTTTGATTTGGCTATATTATTATGATGCTCTAAATCTCCTTTCATATGACCTATACATCATTTTGATTTATTTATATTGATTTACTTTAATTTATATCTCTTCAATTTTATTATACAATTATTTAATGTTAAAATAAAAAAAATAATTTACAATTTTTTATACTTTTTTAATTTGCAAATTCATCTTAATTCCAACTGATATATGATAGAGATGAAACGAACATCAGTACTTTCGACTTGACGAGCATTATCTAATTCAATATTTGTTTTTATATGTTTAAGTATTTTTCATTTATGTTGACATGCTTTACGATATAATTCATTTAGTACCAAATATGATAAGTATTGAAGTTACACTCGATCTTCTTATTTTTTTTGAATGTCAATTTCCATAACATTTTTCTCACTTATATAAAATTTTCACTTTGATATCATTGAATAGCAATGAAACTTAAAATCTCATCTCATTTGACTTACACATTTCTTTCATTTGATTATATTGCATTATTTTAATTATATCATTTCAAAATTATTATAATTTTACTTAATACAAAAATGATAATTTATTATTTTTATGCTTATTTATTTTGACAGTTTGTAATAATTATAATCAAAGTCAATTTTATATGTCCAAAAAAATATTCCTCTCTAAGTTTCCAAAAATATTTTATTTTCTATGGTTTTGGTAGGTCTTAGTAAATATTTTATTTTACATAATATTTATTTGGTTAGATTATATTTCTTCAATTTATCTCACATTATCATTAATAAAGTTTTACTTAATAATAGAATAATACTTTGTTATTATTTATGATCATTTAATTTGATAACACAATCTAATTGCAAAAAAGGTATGATCAAGTTGAAAAAAACCTTTCTTCACAACACTATTAGCTATATCAAATTAAATATTCACTTCTGTATTTTTAAAAATTTTATTTCTTATTAATTTGACACATGTTAGTGGACATATTAATAGGCATGATCATTAATGCATTTGATGTTGTAGAGCAACTTCCCATTATAATTTATCTAATTAATTGAAATAGTTTGATTTGATTGTAATATATTATTTAAGCAACTCTAAATCTTGTCTTCAATGACCTTTATAATACATTGATTTGGTCGAATTATATTTCTTCAATTTTCACATTATAGTTTTACTATATATTCACTTAATCTTAAAATAATAATTTATTGTCATTTGTGCTTCTTTTCTTTTTTGAAATTCTATAATTTTGAAGGTAGTGCAATCATGATGAAACAAAAGTTGTTTGACTCATCTTGACAACAAGCTCAATACATTCAAATATTAATTTTTTGACTTTTAAATATTTTACTTCTATTGGATTGGAATTCTTCATGAGATGTTTTGATTCTTGCATGATTTATTAATTGAGGATGTTACACTTGATCTCAATTTTATCTGGGAATGAAACTTTCCTTAAATTTTTATCTAATTTTGTTGAAGTTTTTCTTTTAACTTAATTATATAATTATATAACTATAAATGTCCTCTTGTGTGCTTTTTGATCACCTTGATTTTGTTATACTATATTACATGAATTTATCTGATTTAAACATTCTTATATTTTAACTTAATATTAAAAAATATTCATTATTAATTTAGCTTTTGTAATTTTGTAATTTGTGGAAATTTCAAATAAAGTTTGATCAAGACAAAACAAAAGTTGGACTCATTTTGATGAGCTTTCTCAAATTTAAGCTTTAATTGGAAAAGTTTACATATTTCATTCTCTATGACTTTCACTTACTTAAATACTTCTGGGATTCCACATTTGACAACCTTAACATCATCTCAAAACTCAATATTTTTAATATAATTTCCTATTGCTTCAAAAATTTATTTTGTTTTAACTATATTACTATGAAATTCTAATTATTCTGTCTTTTTACCTCAATATCGTTATGATTTTGTTTTATTTCTTTATATTTTTTAATTTTACAATTAATATATATCTACATATAATAAAGTAATTAGTTTTTTCTATTTTTTCTTGTTTATTTTATTAATGTTTAGTAATTTAAAACAATGTTTTATCGAGGACAAAAAACTATCATTCAACTAGACTTGATGAGCTTTAACAAATTAGATATTCATTTTTTATATTTTTTTTAGTATTTTAACTTTCATCTTTTAGCAAGCTTTTTTATATATTTTATTCATACATGATTTATTGATCAATAATACTACAATTATTCTTATTATTTTCATAGAATTAAACATTGTTATACAATTTTTCTTATATCTTAAATTTTTTTATTTTTATATATAACTAAGTAGAACTAAATTCTTATGTGACATTTATATCAATTTTATTCACTTGTATTATATTACTTCAATTTATCTCATTTTTGCATTATTTTATATTTACTTAATATTAAAATCATTATTATTATTAAGCTTATACTGTTTAGTAATTTCAGTAATTTGAGATTTGGTCACAATAATCGAAAAAATGTCACTTAACTCTTTTGGAATAGTTGTGTCTAATTAAACATTCATTTTTAGTTTTTAAAATTTTTTTTTCTAAGATTTTGGCATTCTTTATCAGGGATTCAAATTTCGACAAAATTTGATAAACAAAGATATTACTCTCAATCTCATTATTTTTTACAATAATTGTTTTTTTTTATAATTTATCTTATTTCTAAAAATATTTCACTTTAAATTTTTATATTACTTTAAACTCTAATTCTACTATTGTGACCATTATATCGTTCGGATTTATTTATTTAAACTATTTTAATTTATCTATCTTTTGCAATATTATATGTTTATTTAATTATAAAAAGATTACCATTATTTATGTATTTAAAATAATTCATAACAATTCTTAACGAGGTCTGATTAAGATGAAACAAAATGTTGTTCGACTCATCTCGATGTGCTCCATTGAATTGAATATTTATTCCTTTATTTTTAAAAAAAATTTATTATTTCGACACATTTTACAATTTAATTTCATTTATTTTTTATCTAAGAATAATTGATTCTATATACTATCTCCTTAGTTTCTTGGTGTTAAAGTTTCCCTTATAAATTATCTAATTTCTACAAATCTTTCCATTTATTTTAGTTGTACTATAATGTTACCCAAAATCTCATCTTACGCAACATTTACATGGTGTTACTTTGGTTACATTGCATTGCATCGATTTATTTCATTTTTATAGTTATTATATATTTTTTAAATTTTAAAACAATAATTTGTTATTATTTATTCTTATTTATTATTATATTACATAGTAATTAAAAATGTTGTCTATTTATGATGAAGTAAATTTTGTTAGTCTTTTCTTGATGAGCTCTATCCAGAGAGACATTCATATTTATTTTTGAAATATTTTTATTTTCCTTAATATTACCAAAATTTAAAATAATTATAGATTTGAAATAGATTTGACATTGAAAGATTATATACTAAAACTGCTATATATCTGAGAATATAACTGTCACATACAATGTATGTCATTTCTTCATAAGTTTATCTTTGATTTTTTTAGATTAATATATAACTATAAATCTTGGCTATTATGACTATTAAATTGCTTTAACTGTGTGATATAACATTTCATCAAAATACCTAATTTTAATTTTAATATGCATTTCATTAACATAAAAATAATACTTTATTATTATTTACGTTTGTTTACTTTGATAACATGTAGAATTCCAAATGAGTTAATTAAGTAAAATAAATGTCATTAGACTAATTTCAAAGAGCTTTATCCACCTTTAAATTCTTTTTTATTTTGTAGATATTATATTATTTAGGGTTTTTCTTACCTTATGAGAATTTACTGATTTTTGCATTATTTGATAATGAAATATGTCACAATTGATCTTCTTAGAATTAAGCTTTCTAAGGCAACTTTCTCATTTCCTCAAAATTTTTATTTTTATTTGGTTATATTACTATGTTACCCCTAATCTGCTAATGTGAGACCTCTACAATATTTTGATTTGTTTATATTAGATTACTTAACTCTCAATTAATATAACATAATTAAACTTAACATTTTAAAAACAACCATTAGTGTGACCAAATTCTTATGAATCATATATCATATTGTACTTCTAGGTTATGAGAAAAATATTATCATGCTAAGAATCCAACAATTTTTCCAATCCACATGACCAAAACAAGAATAAATTATCTAAAAAATAAATGAAACTACTTGAATCTAATCCAATCTAGGGAAATACCATTAATAACTACAAAAGTCTAATGGGAAAAAATAACTTGTATGTACCAAGTTTGATAAGGCAATTTGATAAACACTTATGTCCAGTAAAATGTAATTGCTAGGAAATAAGTATTAAATCTATTATTATTGTTGATGAAATAAATAAATTAATTATCTAACAAACTTACTAACTCTAATAATGTGCAACTCCATTCCTACTTAAAGTTTAACAACTTGACCTTGCTATAAAGGGGAGAGCTAAATGGATTGATATGGAATCTTTGAGCCATAATATAAAACTGTTATTCAGTAATAAGAAATATTAATATGATAATGGAATTAATCTTATAAGTTAATGAAGTCAGTTTTTAACTTAAAAAATAAATTATCATCCGTGAACTAATTTAAGGTATATTTTCATACATTGTGATTAACCAGATGCTTAGCATCCACTTCACGATATAATATAATTTCATATACTTAGGAATCATTTAGTCTCTTCCTCTTCTTTCAAATAATGTAATCCAAAATTTGACAAGTTAATGATAATCACAATGGTGCATCCATGTGAGATTCAAAGAGTTTTTAAGATCCACAAGTATTCACCAATATAACAAAGCACACCATGGAATTTCCTATAAGACTAATTATGTAATTGTTTCCTTGTAAGAATATTCATACAATGGCTTCTAAAAAATTATGGATGTTTTTACCATGAAATGTGACACTCCATCTATCCTGTTAGTGAAGGTTGATAATTTAGAGTCTGCTATATTTAATGTTTTAGGGTTCCAACTAATTCCTAATTCAATTATCTAGAATTTTTTAACGCAATTTTCTTATAATTAATGTTGCACACATTTTGTTTTGGATCTTTCATATATATGCTAACCACAAAGTTCATAATGGCTTGGCTTTTACCCTTAGGTCTTATGTCTCATTCCATCTTCTTCCACCTTCTAACAAGGTCTTGGCTGAGAGCCTAGCTAAGCAAGTCTTAATTTGTATTTTGCATAAAGGTTCATTAACAATATTTCTTAAGCATATTGTACAAACCTTTCATTATAGCTTCATTTTTAATTTATTATTTTATGCCTTTAAACATGGTTCCAAGGCTACACTTACCTTACACATTCATATTAAAGAATCTTAAAGATAAAATTTTACTATGCTAAGTTTTACAAATTATGTATAAGACCTTTACCGTAATGTCTAACCCTAGCCTTTATAATTTTAGCCATAATCAAACTCTTTTGTTGCCAACCATATCCTTAATTAACTTAGTCTTCTTCTAAGGTTTGAAACATAATCCCTCCAAGGCATTCTAACTAGTATCGAAGAATCACACATATCCTGGAATCCATTTAATTTATCTTAAGGGTTGAACCAATATCTCCTACAACTTAGCCAAGCCCATGGTTCCATGCTTCATAAGCAGACTCTAGACAAATGAATGGTTGGCTACAACATTATTTAGAGTTCTGTTATTTATTTTTGAGTGCCTTTAAATTATTTATTTCATAATCTATGGTATAACTTAATTCACATTACATTTCATACATTTTTTATCCATGATTTTTGTGATTTAGTACATATTTATACCATGTCATGCTACAAACTGAACTTGTGAGGTATTTCAAATACAAATCATTGTGCCTCATTTGAAAGTAAATTTCAAACAATAAGCTTATATGAAAAAATCTATAATAAATTTCAATTTCATACATCTCTTTGGCATGAAACTCTCTGTCTATTCATGCAATAATCAAGAAGTAAATATTTAATTTAAGCTACATTATCAAACATCAATTCAACTTAGAAAGAACAAGAATTACAATAGGCATCCTAACACTTAGCAACATATAACAAGAAAACAAGGCTATTATGTCTAGGTTATGAGGGTTATATTAAAAAAAATTTTCTTCTAAATGATTTTCAAATTTTTAAATAATTATCATGGTAATCTATGCTTAATGCATAAATGCTTAGACAACCAACATAGATAACCGACAAGGCATAAAATTTATCTTTCTTTTGTCTTATTTCACCTTGTGATGTCTATGTTAAGAAGTGTTTTGCATCAAAAAATTGCTATTCCAAAATCATCTTTCACATGTATCTATAATTACAAATAGACTTGCAATATATGATCATATAATCTTCTTTGTATTTATAGGAAAAAATGTAATATGCATTCCTTATAGCTCAACTAGAAACATTGCATAAGAAAGAGTGAAAATTGAGCCATTAGTTTACTAAAATAAATTTCCCTTGGTCTTAGATAGGAGGAATTTCTTTTTTTTGAACAAGTTTATGAAAATGAATGACTAATTATTGTCATAATCAATTGCTATGGTTTCATAGACATATTCACAGAGCAATTCTTTTTTACCTTGGCTTAGATCTAAGCTAAATTTATTATATTTTGTTAAGTGTTATCTTACCTTGAAATGTCATGTAGGTGACTTTTCTTATGTAAGATCTATCAATTCTTTAAAGTTTTAACCCACATTCTTCTTCTTCCTCATACCTTATCTCACTTTTTTACTTGGTATAATTTAAGATTGCCCCTCCAAATTTCCTTTTTATGTATAACTTTTCTTAAGCAAATCTGAATTGCTTATATAGCCTTGGCCACACCACTGCAAATAAAGACTTTACTTTAAGATAATCCAGTTTTTGGGTAAAGTATCCGAAATTTTCTATTTTAAATTAACCCACTTTTAATTACACCCTTTTTGGTTTTTTATATGAAGCTCCTTAAATTTAAGAATCTATGCATGATGTGGTAATAGATTCTTCTTTCACATATAATCATCATTTCTAATGATATTCCTAAATGCATCATATACAAAAGTTTTCCTTTTAATCATCCTATCTTTAACCACCAACTACTAATATTTAAAATTCCTATCCATATCTTATCAGACAATCATGGTAAGATAGAAATAAGGATGCAATAAAAGGTTAATAATAGAGATAAAATTATAAAGCATTAAGCCTAACCAAAGTTCATGTGATAGAACACAAGTCCTGTAATTCCATAATATTTTTTAAATTTTGGAATTTTAAATTTTAAAAATAAACATTAAATTTATCCATCTTTATTGTTTAAATATATTCCATTTTCAAATTTTAATTCAAAAAATTTCATACCTTAATTAAATAAATAATAATTATATAACAAAAAATATTAGATATATGGAATCCATTGTCTTCTTCAAAATAATACAATAAATGCACTTCGTTATTACCAATTAAGTCTAATAATGATAGCTGTGAATCTAATTTTTATTCATTATTGTTCTACTGATAATCGAGGTTTTAGGATTTTCATAGTTATAAATATACCTCTAAATTATTTTCCATCACTACTTTTTTAACCACAATGTGCATTCATGGATAACAAATTATTGATGTCATTGAGTTTCACAAATATTTTGATAATATATTTCTAATTTTCTTTGAGAAAATATGACAACAAACATTTAGCTAAAAAATTTATAAAATTCTTTTTGGCACAAAAGATAAAAAGATAAATAAGATATTTATTGATTCTTGGGTAGAATAGAAAATCATACCAAGTCGATCTGATCACAACAAATGTAGAAATTTTAGCAATCATTAAGACTTAAGATCAATCCAATAACTTTGTCTTTAAAACATTACTATAAAATAATTAGGGAGATAGTAAGGGTTGGAAGATGTTATACCCATTATGATTTGCACTTGTTGAAATATATTTATAGACAAAAAACATTATTAGATGAAATAATATTGACTTCAATTTATTGCAAACTACAAATCTAGCTACCAATTGTAGAAAAATATATAATATATCTAGTTTATTGTCACAAAATATTGAAAAATGAGATCATCAAAGAAAATGGTATAAAAGTTATGATGTCAACAACATTAACAACATTTGTTAAGATAATTACATAATTTACACATTTGAATTTAACATCAAGAGTTGATTTAAATAGGATAGCAAATGATACCAACTAATAACATAATTATTTGCTAGAATTTTAAATTTTTCAGCTTATAAGATGTATCATAACTTTTTCTTACGAAAACATTATTTAAACTAAGTAGAGATCCAACTAAACATATTTTTGACACAAAGATTAGGAGGATTTCAAACTCTAACTTAAATTACAAAAGTTTTTACATAAAAAATCATATAAATTAAAACTTTTTTGTGCTTATCATCTAATTCTTGATAGGTAAATTTAATAAACTCTAATCATGTAGATTTATAGGAAAAACATAATTACATTTCATTCAAAAATTTGACCTAGCCATACAGTAAGTAATGTCCCTAAGTTTTCATGTTAGAAATTTCATTATAATGATTTTTTTATTTATCTTATAAGTTTCATTGCATAGTATATTTATTATATTTAAATTGTAAAATACAGTTTTTAAAGAGATATATAAAAATGCAATAAGAAATTTGAAAATCGTATAATTTTTTTACATGAAATTTGAAAATACTTTAGTTTAAATAAAACAAAACAACTAAGAAAATCATTAATGTAAAAAACTTTTAAAATTATAAAAAGTATGTCATACTATGTATGAAATGGTTTTCTTGACACTATAATTATAGAAGATCTACTAATATTAGTAAAATCCATGTAAATTGAAACATTTACTAGAAAAATGTTTCAAATATTCAATTCACTATAATTTATGTATTCAAATTTTTTTAATACAACCATGACAACAAATTTTTTAGTTCATAAAACAAATAAAATAATTGCAAAAAAATTAATTATTATGGTAATTAAATATTTAAGATTTTATTTAATATGTTGATATTTCAAGCAAAAGCTATAATAATAATTTAAAAAACATAAACAAGGTGACAAAGATACAATAATATATAAATATATAAATCGTAAGAAAGACAATGGTAAAAAATATAAATTTCTTATATAATACTTAATATTAAAAAATTGAAATTGAAAACATAACTAAAACCTATTAAATTATAACAAAATTGTAAATTTTTGATAATGCTTGAATTTTTGTAAAACCTAAAAATCATAGAGAAAATTTATTATTATAATTAATATTAAAAATAATTAAAACTAAGTCGAGATAATGTTAGCAAAGAATGATCATAACACTTTAAATAAAATATCTTTCATGTAAAATATAAATATGCATGCTAAAATAATTTTAAATTCTTTAAATTCTTTGTAAATTATATACAGAAGACAATATAATGAAATCAAATTATAATAATTGCTATAATAAAATTTTAGAAAGTGATACCTTAAACAAAATAAGTTAGTATAAACAAGAATGTCATAAAAGTAAACAAAATATAAATCATAAATAAAAAAATACATTAAACATAAAATAATACATTTTAAATGTAAGTTGAAAATTTTCAATATGAAAAAGGCTTCCTTAAATGTTATGCAAATAATTCTTGATGTCACAAATAAAAACTTTTTAAAACATAATGCATATGAAAAAAGAAATTTAAGATGTGCAGATATTCAGCACGATAATATAACTTCTTAAATACTAAGAACTATGACAATTAGAAAACAATTTCATGATGAGAAGCATCATAAAGTTACAAAAGATAAAATTTATAACTAATTTATTTAAAATCTAAAAGGCTAAACTTTTATAGCATAACATGTAAATAGGTAAAGCACCAACCATTAGGTTATTTATCACATCTTCAATAAATTTTGTAGTAGATTTGATGAATGGCTTTTACCATCACCATTGCATCATTGTGTAGCTATGATTAATTGTGAAAAAAAATATTTGTCCTTTAGTTTGCATGATAAATTTAACGAATAACCTTTGCATAATATTTGAATCTCTAATATGCTTTTTCTAATTTTATTTGCAATTTTATATATTAATCATGATACGTTAATAATTCGCATAACATAAAATTATTTTTAATTCTGAAATCATTAATATATTTCACGATTTCTTATTTTACTAAGGTCTTATTTTCTTAAATATATATATTTATTTATTTTTTAATATTTATTATTTTTTATCAAACAATAAATTTTTTTTTAATTATTTCGTGAAATACACTTTCTTGCAAAATCTAACATCAACATATTTTGCATATTTTTTAAATATTTTATTTTTCCATATTATTTATTTATTTTAATTTCTATAATACTTTATTTTTTCATGTATGTATATTTGACTTGTTTTGAAGATTATGTCATCTTATTTTTGCTATGTAATAGATAGATTATAAAAAACTTTTATTATTTATTTTTATGTGATATTTTTGTTTACATTAGAAATTAATTATTATTTAATTATCAAAATAACTATTTTTGAGAAATTATATATAAAATTTAAAATAATTAAAATTAGATTTTCTTTTTTATCCAAGTAATTAAAAACATGTGTGAAACATAAACGACATCTATATAACAAAAATGGCAAGATACAAAAGGGTATGAAAAATAAGAAATCTTGAACATTATTTCTCATTTGAAATATTTAATTCTATATCTATATTATGTCATTGAAAGAGCTTTTAGGTAAAATCAGGTTGAAAAGATGTTCGTGTAATAGATAGATAATAAATTTATGCCAACATTAAATATCAGTTTTTAGAAAATAATAATGATGATAGACAAATAGTGTAAAATCATTTTGCAATATGAAATTTCCTATACATTAAAAAATGGTTTAAATATAATAAAATATAAAATTATATGGATTGATAAATATTTAAAATTTTTAAGTCATTGTTCACAAAGTTCTACATATTTCATCTAAATATGTATTCACAAAAAATAACTGATATGTCAAAAAATGCTTATAATTGTAGCAATCATAGAGATAATAAAAAATTAATAAAACTGAAAACATGCACGCAATTTCTAATTATAAAGTCATTTTTATAATACAAATTTAATAAATATTAAATTTAGTGAAAATATTTCTAGTGCAGTAAAAAAATAAAATAAAATTATGAAATAAAAAATTAAAATCTTTATAAATACATGGAATTGAGAGCTTAGTTGGTGACATGAGAATAAAAATTAACATGATTAAAATAATAGAATTGAATTCATGATTTAAAATTCCAAAACAGTTAACTTTTTAAAATGTTTAAATTCAAGTAGATAACTAACTTTTAAAAAATAATTACACAATTTTTAATAAATTTAAAATATGAAATATACTGATATAGTAAGTCCTTAAAACTTTCTTTGTAAAATATTAATTACAAAAAATATAAATAATGCTTCATGAACTAGTTTTTCAATTTGAAATTTATTAATGGAAGCTGAATTAAATGAAAGAATAATATTAAATAGAAATAAAAATATATGTTATAATGACAAAGAAACTATCTAACATAGATTTATAATACATTAAAAAGGGAATGAATTGATTTTTGTGATGGCAAATTCTGTAAAATCTCACACATCACTAGACTTCTTTGAATGAAATTAGTTTCCCATTCGAGGAAAATAGTCATGGTATTAAGAAAGTCAGAAAAATTAAGAAACATTTTCCATAAACCTTAAATAGAAGGTACAAGCAAACTTTTGTAGTCTAACTACTTGCTACTTGTTAATGAAATACCAAACCTTAGATGCATAAAGGATAAAATCCAATACATGGACTATTATGCAATACATAAAACATTTTATCACAATGATGCAAAGTGGTTTGACTCAATTAACTATTAGATATCATCACTGACTTATGATGTGTAATTGAGCAATATTCCACTTAGGATTATTTGAGATCAAAATAGCTAATTCAAAAATCTTGTCTATATTAATGGAGCACCAATTTTCCTTTATAGATTTTAATGTTAACATTGATGATATTAAATGACCTGTACCACTCTTGAAAACCATAATGAACCTAAAATTTTAACTTACTTCAAGGTGATCATATTGCATAAATGAAGATTGAATTGATCATGCTTTTATTTATTATAAAAAGCTAAATATACGTAGGGAACATTTTTAAATAATTTAAATATAAATCAACTTAATATCAAAAGGATCATAAAATTGATTACAAAATAAGGGAAGCTAAGTTATATGAAATCAGTGGCCGTAATAAATCTATCCACTTTAACATCATAGAATGTTTATAAAGGTAGTAATTTTAATAACTTTGTAAAATTAAATCAAACAAAAACAAATGTTGTATGTAATATTAAGAGATTTGCCACTTCATAAACAACTATTATCTCTTCAATAAAACTTTGTTATCGAAAGATTTTAGACAAGTTATTTTGGCAATCATCAATCAATTTAAAATGACTCGAGCAACAATAGTCAGGCAGTGAGGTGGTTCCCTCTACTGATGATGTAGATGAAGTCAAACATCACTGGGGAGAAAGTTAGTGCCAATTGTAGTGTTGCTATAGTTGGAATTATTTGTAACTATTTAGAAGAGTTGAGTTTAGCACCTTTTCATATAGAAATAACTCAAATAATACATGAAGTCAAGAAATGGTGATAGTTAAGGGTCTACACTTATGCAGCTAATTGCAATTTAGCAATTTATACATTTTAGTAGATCGTAGTGTGTTATTTATTATATTCCATTATACAAAAGATATATCATGGGAGTTAGAAAATTGTTTGTTGCAAGAATGGAAAAAAGTTTGTTATACATATGATAGAGCATAGTATACAAAGAAAGAAATAAAGTGGGATATCTTTATCTAAATCAACTACAATAAAAAATTCAACTAGTATATGTGACGGACGACTAATTATAAATAAATGTAAGGTTGTTATTAATATGGGCAAAAAATAGCTACCATAAATCACAAGATCATAAAGGACATGACATTTAAAATATTGAATATGTTTCATATATATATATGGGTAAAATTAGCTATTTGAGGACTTTACATATTTTATACAATACAGGTATTGTTTTCATAAGATTGGCACTTGTACTTTAGAGAGTTACTATTCATGTGCACGAAAAATCATAACATAAAAAATGTTGAATAGCTGTGGCTTGTGAACACATTTCATCTTAGTATATGATTTTCTCATAACAACTTTAGTAATTGATGGATCAAAAAATGTGCACAACAAAGTAAATGTTATCAAATTACCATACTATTTTGATGCAACACCTCTTCAAATCCTAACACTATGTAAGAACAAATCGGCCAGCTCCACAAAATACTAACTTTGCATACTCAGACTAGTTTGAAGGTTATCAAACGATTGTGCATAATAGAATAACATGATTTATGTTTATTATATTATCATCCACCTGTGCTTGGTTGTCACTTATATTGTTCATCTTGTTATGCAGTTGTATTGTGAAAATTTATTCACTAAGAAGTATAGATAAATACAAATTGTATTATGAGTGTAGGCAATGCATTTCAACATTATACAAAATGGACTGAATTTATGTTTACATTAGACTAATTTGATTGGCATCTTTCGCAATGGTGCAAACATACCTTTTCAATGATATGGATATGCATATCAAACCTTTACAAAATTTGGCATGAGAGTAACAAGAATGTTGTCTTTATATTGTAATTAGCAATATGATGCTTACCCACTTCCTTTATTATAATAGGTTATTCACTATTTTGGTTGACAACATCAAGAACTTTTCTTTCACATGGCCTACTAAATAGTTAGAAACAAAATAGAAAAACCTATAAGAAAACCTTTATTCAATTTATTAGATGAGTAAAAAAAGTGAATTGTGCCAATTATAATTCAATGTTTAGTCAAGGAATATCAAGGTTATGAATGAAAAAGATTTTTAGGTAATTAAGTTTGAGATAAACCCAATTTATTATGTGTCATGGGATACCCCTTCTAACAAGAAATCATAAATATGAAGATTTAGAGTACGATTTATAGAAAATGATGAACAAAGAGGAAATTTTGGCTATTGAGTCCTTTATTTCTTACTAGAAGGTTGTTTGGATTAATGTAGTATTTAAGACCAACTAGTTATACACTCTTAGTGAGACCATGGTATTAATGGGAATTTTCATTGAACTTGATTGAATAACTTGAACCTTTTTTGTGGATGGATCACTTGAGAGTAATATAATGCCCCTAGTTTACGATGCTTAGGACTTAAAGAACTAACAACATGACAAATGGCCTTAATAGACAAATATTATTAATTTAAGATGGCAGGAGCAATTTTTGTAGTTTGACTTAAAAAGGAAGGTGATGATGAAAAGCATAACAAAATTTGTGGAGATAAATTAAAATAATAAATCAGATATCACTTAATGAACTAAAATACTTAGGTTGTAATTATGATTGTGCAGTCATGTAGATAAAGAAAACATTAATTCAAAATTTTAATGTGATCATAAAATAAACTTTTTTTTTATTCCAGAATAGAGCTTTTAATAGATCATAATTCTAAACATAAAATCAAAAGAAAAATTAAATAAAATACTCTATGATTGAAAACATGATAAAATATACAATGTGTTGGTATGGGTTAAAATATCATGGGCAACATGTGTTAATCACTAAAATCAATATAAAACTAAAAATTTAGTAAACAAAGTAAAACTAAGTAAAATTCAATAGTTAAACAAAATTATAATCATAAGTTTTGTGACTTCAATACGGACCACTAAGAGAAATATTATCTATCATGTCGTGTTGTGCTCTAAATGAATTTTCAACAAGCTTGGTATCGATTATATGATTCTGCCAAACATGTTAATTGATATTAGATAATTGATGGATGAAAATATCATTAAAAAACTTATGAGAAGGCACCATATAGATCTTGTAAAAGAGAACTACCAACCTAACTCAAAAATAAGTTGAAGAAACTATTTTACTTTTGTCGTTTTAGTAGATTTTCATGGGTAGTTTTTTCCACCATTATGATAGTTTGTTTGTAGTCAAGTAAAGCATAGAATTAAGCTTGTTGGGCATGCATGACCAAACAACCAAGCTCTTTAGGAGTTTATTCATCATTGAAGTCTTAGAAACTATATGTTAGTTTATTTGTAGATTGTTTTGGTTTATGATTAAGCAGCTATGGATTGAATTCAGCTCACACATGAATAGAGTGTATTGTTTTAGAGTGAGTTGGACTTATTCAATTCATGCACTTGTTTTACTAAAGTAATAAGCCTTTGTTTGATAACTGGTTTGTCTACTTGATGTGAGAATAAGTTTGTTAGAGTGGAATATATAAAAAGCAAGGAGAATAATCACTAAGGTATTAGACACAATTTTAAGGATAAAATTTGAAAGGTAAAATAACATTTATAGCCATATACATTAAAGATCTTAGGTAATCTAAGTTGCTCAACATGCATTGCATGAATTTGAAGCGTTTCATTATTTGTCTCTCCATGGTGAGAAAAAAGAGGTAAACCTCATGTAGAAATGGATAATAGAATTGGAATAATATTTATATTTTTGTTTTACTTCTTTAAGAAAATAAAGGATTAGCAAAGCTAATAGAACTGAGGCGATTAAATGACACTCACTGGTTTGGCATTAGATGGATAAACAAAAGTCAATTGTCTCATATCGACATTAAATACTTTTTAATCTAAATTATAGTCATGATTTCCTAATAAACTAGGTGTAGAAGTTATGGTTCAATGCAAGATAAGGATGTTCATCTAGTGAATTTTTTTTATCTATTGTGCCTACTTAATGTTTACATCGTTGAAGGGAATCAACAATGATATCATGTTACCATGGCACTACCTTAATGATGAAACCATTAATCATAGTTTATGATGCTATAAATATTTACAATAAGCTTTTAATCCCTTTTCTTTGATTACTACCAAATTAGCACAATACTTAATTATTGGATGCATTTTTATAGCTTAAGAATTCATTAGACTAGATCTAGATCAGCAACAACGAAATAAAAATAGAAGAATTAGTCAATTGTGTTGTTTATATGCTCTATCATATGCAATAAGATAAGAATAACAAACTACACATGAAGTTGACACTCTCATCTACTTCCATGATGAAAATTATCCCGTAGATTTTTTGCAATGTAGGAATTTCCATATAGGAACCTTTTCGAGCCACCACCGCCTACATAGGCTACCAGTTATTTCACAATATACATTTACCCCCACGATAGATGAAGGCCAAAAATGATTGTACTTATACTATAAACTGTTGTGTGTGTTTTAGTATTATCATTTGAGATGGAAAAATATGTTTCTTTATTTTAGAACTTGTCTTATTACCTCACTTATTCCTTACAGCATGGGCATAACATAAAGACTAACTCCCACATTGCTATAATAGCTCACTAGTAGTACTAAAAGTATCCCCAAAAATTAAAATTGTAATATGAATATGATTTTCTTATGACTTTTCACTCAATTTAAGTTTGTCGTATTTACCATAAAAGGAGGATTGCTAAGGATTTGATAATAAACTTTACTCTATAAAATGATTTATTGTGGGACTAGGGCATCTTCCTTTCTAAATGTTTTTGTTTACTTTTGTTGTATTATTATTTGATTAAACAACCATGATGTAATATTAGTATAAGCTATAGCGACAAATTTTTTAAAAAGAAAATGCTAAGAGGATGAGGACTTAGCCTAGCCCTAAAGTGTATTCATCATGGACCAAAAAAGTATGGTAAATGAACCAAAAAGAGAAGAACACATACACACATCGACACCCACAAGGATCAAGCAAATAAAAGAAAGAGTCTAATGCACATATAAGTCTTGCATTTGACTCTAATTACATTGGTGAATCCATATGGAGGTGACATTTTTAGACCAATGATCTTTCCCTATAAACACACTAAGGGATCAAACTTATGACATTGACTCTGATACCACTTACATCTTAGAAGTTGTGAAATTAAGCATCTAAGGCATAGATTAACCTTATTCTTATATTATGCTTCTTAATTTGTTCTATCGTATTCATAAAGCTAAATATTGTCTCTCCCATTCCAAATGATTCAACCCTTAAATAGTAATGTTTAGCCATGGAATGATTCTTTTTTGATCTCACTCCTTCGACATTATTGTACTCTTTGAGAAATGTTGATCAAGATTGGCATTCAATGTTAAAATATTCATTTCTTGTATGTGAATTTCATGATTAGTTGTTAGAACTAAAGCAACTTCTTCCTAGTTAAAAGTTGCAAACTTATAGTTTGTCCACAATGATTTTTTGGTAATATTGTTATTAAAAATATTATTTTGATTGCATTTACTAAATCATCTTACCATTATACAGACTTGTCAATCATAGATCATTTTCAAGTTTAGTTTAAGAGAAATAAGAAATTATGGGTATTGGTGTAAAATCTAGCTTAGTAGAAAATGGTTCGAAAGCCCTTGAACAAGCCTTCCCATCAAGCCTAAAGGCATACAATAGGTAAAATATCTTTTTTTATTACAAGTTTTAACAATTACGGTTTGAAAAACATGGAAAATAATAAGAAAATTTGTAGAGAACATCAAATAGCATAGATTTTGGAATAATTCTTGTATTAGTATGATGGTAATTATTATAACATATTAGGGTATTAGTCATGGTGTGTACTAGTTCTTAAAAACAATCAATCATTTGTCCTAGTGAAACTCGATTTCAATAATCATCATAATAAGACATAAGAGTTTGTCATATCTTTGATTCAATTATCAAAACACAAGTTTATGCACACCCTTATTTGATGTGAGGTATTGTTTTGAAATATAGTTACAATATCCCCCTTAATAAAATCCTAAAAATGCAAACATGCATATATACAAAATATTTGGTTTGAACCCTCACACATTTCTAGTTTAATTTCATAGCCTTGAGGTACATCACACCATGATCCATGTATAGCAGTTCAACAATGAAAATGCCACTTCTCTTCAAGATCTATGTAATCCTTCATCACCTCTTCAAGATCATGCTTTTAATTCTTTTCCCTGCTACTTCATTGCTTAGCTTTTCATAACACCAACATAAAAAACTAGTAATTTATTATATATCTAGCTCACCAAATCTCCTAAAGGTAATGTGCCTAAAGATAATATTAGTTAAAGATATGGCTTACTTAATTCACTTCCCAATATCTTGGAACTTCAAGGAAGGTTTAAATTTTGAGCTTTCCTTGGTGTCCCTTATCTTCTTAGTTTTTAGGCATCTAAGTGAATTCACACCTAAATGAAAAATCAAGTGTGATGTTTGTTACTCTAAAGAGATTTGTTCTCCAGAGTATGGAAAGAAGGGTTTTCAAAACATGTTGCCACCAAAAACATTTTTGATAAGACATAGCATTTCCTATAAAGCTTTTTAGCTCAAATCTAAAGAGAACAAGAATCTAGTCAACCTCTATTCTAGAAATGAAAATTGAACTGATGCCAAATGAGTGGTAAAAATTGTAATGAGCAGCTAGAGATTAATTTTTGTACTATAAGAATATAAAAAATTGAAAAGATAAGCACTGGAAAAAAAATGCTACACCCAAGACTCATTGATCCAGGACAATCATAACTCATAAGGGACCTAAAGCAACACAAGGTCATGTTATGTGCTAGGCTAGTTACCTCACCAATAACATAGAGATAATGTACCTAAAAAGCGTTTGATAAAAGTGTCTTTGCGATAATGAAAGAACAAAGTAAAAGCAACATGGAGTTGATTGAAAGCATTGAAAAACTTTACTAACTCTTTGAAAAAATCTTGAGTAACAAAGTAATTATATGTAAAATTAGTTCAAACACTTATGAAAACAAAATTTAGAAGAGTATCAAATGCAATGACAAGCAGGACAAGAAATTTGAGAAAACATTAAGAAATGAAGTGAAAAGGGACGAAAAAGTCAACAACAAAGAAGTAAAATGGAATCAATAAACTGAAAGAAATAACATAGTGAAAAGAACTTCTTTGTGGCTACAGTAGGAAAGTGTTGAAATATAATCATAGATAAATTAGTGTGTTATCTCACCGTTTGCACCTTGCACTACTCAAAAAATTAATGCACTGACATGCCATCATGTTAGACAATTGTTACAATCAAAATTAGGCTTCAACAAGACATCATGGAATAATGGAAATTTTACTCCTACAAAGATCTTCTATTTTAAAGGATATGGTTCCCATATTATAAAAACTCACGAACAATGAAAGAAAATAAAGAAAGAAATAAAAATTTAAATTTGGTAGTCAAAATCTATTTCCATATAGATTTCAAAGAAACTACCATTTCATTTTAAAAAAATCTATTTTTTGTAAGGCTATTTGCCAAAATTAGGGTTAAAATAATTTTAAAACAAAATTCTAAAGAGTTATCATTTAGGACCAAAAGTTGTGTGGTGAAAGCTACTGCTAAGTTGTTTTATAAAAAAGCTACATTTTTTTGTTTCCCTGCTAGCTAGGTTACCTAAGGCCCTTATAGTTTTGTTCATGGTCGACATGTCATTGATTTTTTCATTATGTTCTGGGTCAATGTGCTGCACATTGGCTTAGATAATTAATAAGATGACAGTAATGTCCAAGGTCATATTTGAATAGTCATGTCATAGATTCAGTTGGTGGGGCCAGTGTGATGTTCATGGCACCACGTGTTAGGTCTGGATCAATGTACCATAGAGAGGGTATTTGGGTAAGTTTTGCATTAACTGTCTAAGTTTGTTCGCAAGGAACCTGACCTTTAAAACTGTTGAGTCGATCTAGTGGGTTGCTACATCCTAATGGATATGGGTACAGTCGTAGGTTATGCAAAGTCATGCATGGGATTAAGCTTAAATGACCTATTCACTAATCTATTTCGATGTAGTATAAACCATGTCAGAAATGAGTCTAATGGAGTCAATTCAATGATGAGTGATAGAGGCAACAATGAATGATGACATCAATAGAAATGGGCTAAATAGACAATTTTTTTTTATCTTTTTGTATTCATGATGTGAATTTTTGAGCATAAAATAAAGTTTTAGCCTCCATTTTGACTTAGCACATGAGGAATCGATGGCTTTATTATCTAGAGTTGTGGATACATGCCTTAACGGTCTTTGGGAAATTAAAATCATGATTACTATCCTCTTTAATTCCCTTGAAAATACAAAATTGATGGTAATTAGCTCTTAACAAAAATCATTTTGAGAAGCTAGACTTTTAGTTTCAAAATATCTTTTTTATTAAAGTAATTAACAAAGTTTTAGTCAATACTATTGCCAAATATGTTTCTAAAAAGTTGTTGTTTTGGTCTAAAGTTTCCATGGTCCAAATAGTTGCAAAACTATCTTTGTAAAAAGTTGCAATTTAATTTTTTCATTAACCAGGTTCACATTGGTCAGTGAAATAAAATTTGGTTTGGGGTTTGCAGATTAAACAAGTGAAATAGCACACCATCGATGGTTTTGCAAGTCTGATTCAAGGAGGTATGTGTGGATCTAGCTGTTTGATCATTGTGGTTTCGATGATGACTTGGTCAAATTTTAGTTGTTGTGACGTTGATGAAGTTAGTAGGTTAATGTGACATCGATATTTTAATGAATTAGATCAGGTTCAGCATGTAGTAGAGTGCGATGGTAGGTAAGGGTAGCATTGGTAGATTCAGTTTTGTTTGGAGGTCCTATAAATTGTGCCACTTTTAAGTTGGTCCTCATCAGTAAGCACAAGGTAGCTGATATAGGTTTGCAAGAAAGTCATATGAGCTTGAGTTCTAGATTAGAATTTGAAGACCTATTCATTGATCTGTTTTAGGAAAACATGGTTAATGTATTCTATTAAGTCTAATCAGGTCAGTGGTGGCAACAAATGAAGCATTGATGAAAATCGGCCATTGTTTGGTCCTTTGAACCTTTTTTGCATGAAATTTATCCTGTAATAAAATGTTAAGCAATATCTTAACTCCACATACAAAGAAAAGATACAATGATTCCCCAAAAGTTTCAACACATGTTTGATTTTTTTTAGCATAAAAAATGCTAACTAATGACCATACTAAGAATCTTATGAAAAGTGTTTGCTTTGATTGTCCATCAAGAACTATAGCTCTTAGAAAACATTTGTGCGCTTGTTCTAAAGATCTTACTTGTCATGTTATGAAAGTTTAGTAGATTATTTATGACAATAACTATTGGTCCCTAATAATTCAACTTGTAGTAGCAACAGAAATCAAATTCTTGGCAAGTGAAAACCAGAAAAGAATATTGGCAGTATTGAAAATAATCAACAGCATTTTAGTTGTTTTTGTTTCCACCCAAGTGAACCACTGCATAACAAGTTGAGATAGCATCACATGTCATTTTCAAAAGGTAAACATACAACCTCACCTTGACTATTTTTCCCCTTGTGCTAGGCACAACCACTTGTATTTTTTGCTAGTGGTAACATAATCTAAGTTGTTGTCTTACAAGTCTAAAGTGAAACTTTCTCGAGACTTTGTGGGTTATACTAAACCTCATCAAAAAGGCTACTTTTGCAACTAAAACCCAATCAAGACATAATTCTATAAAAACAAGTCCTTTTACTTGAGGCACAATGCAAAAGATCCTATAAAATGTGAGTCATTTGTAGAACAAATGTAAAATTAAAAAAAAAATCCCATACACTATTTTGATACATGAGGTTAATGAGGAAATTATGTACAACAATGTACTTTGCTTTTTCAAAAAAACTTTGAACAAGTTGTTGCATTATTTTGATGTGGGAAAGGGTTTTAAAATAGTTAAATGTGATAAACTTAATTTAATGAAGGCGTTGTAGTATTTGGTTGCATTAATTAATGTTATATAGCTCTAGTTTCAAAATCTTTTATTTAACTCTACTTATAAAGACTTTAGAATAGTTTTGCTTTCTCAAAATCACTTTAAACCCATCCAATTATGAATTTACCATTAATATTCCATACATAGGCTTAGAACTAAGTTAAGAATGTCTACAAATGTTCACCAATGGCTACGCAAATTTATGTATACCTAAATGGTCATAATTTATTGATGAAGTTGCTATATGAATGGCTAAAGTAGTTGCTAGTTTATTGGATGCCTAGCTAGGGAGATTCCAAAAGATCAAAACAATTGTTACATAGCAAAAATAATTTATGTTAACAATTCAAAAAGCCGCAATTCCCTTCGTGTTATAGCAAGTGTAGTTCTTTGAATTGTTGTCATACGGACTATGCAAATGCAGAAGTTCTTAATACAAGGACATTCTCTTGTATTTTTTATGGTCAATTGTTTCCAATATGTATTAACATTGTGGATTGACCTCCTTTATTTCTTTAGAAACATTATTCAATATTGAAAAAAGTTTTTCTATTTTTTTTGAAATGTAAACTATAACTTTTTCAATTTCTTGGTCCATACTAGCATTATTCATTATGATATGGGTGATAGTTTAAGAATAATTATTCAACTTATTGCAAGAGGAAAAAATCTTTTGCACTTAGCTTTGTCTCATGACATTGGGATAAAGGTCTACAAGTTTTCTTCTTGTCATAAAGAAATCAAAGATTTAAGTAAGTTATTTGGAGATAAATTGCCTCAAATAAATTTTGTTATACTAGAAAGAGAAAAAGAAGTGAAATCAATATAAAAGGAAAGTAACATCACGTAAACCTTAACTTAGTTTGTCGATCAAAGGTGCAAAGTCTGACCGATATCTTTATAATATCTCACTTGTTGAATATGATGATAATTTTATTAAATTCTTTAATTAATTAGTGAATGAACAAATGAAGCTAATCAATATTATGCTAATTAAAAAATGAAAAAAAAGGCATGAGCAACATATTCAAGGTTATAAGAGGCATGAAATTTTTGAAGTAATGAATTACTCTAAGAGGCTGCATAGTGACATCTATTTTCTAAATGACTTGCACAAAAAGCTTTTTTTCGATGTCAACAATTATTTTTAAGTTATTCTTGCATTGATGCTTTGAATTGATCGATTATTTCATTAAGAAAAGAAAATGTAGATGCAAAAGAAAAAATTATTACCTTAGTTGTGTTATGAAGAGAACTTATTAAATTGAAGGAAAATTTTGCAAATATCCATTAACAAGTTTCTTAATGCACACAACCTATTCTTATGTGAATTTGAGTGGTGTTGTAATTCTATTAAGAGTCCAACTCATTTGTGTTACAAATTCACTATTTTAGTACTCACTTAATAAAATCAGTGACTAGGCCCTTTGAAAGTAGATGTCACTACTTTTAATTTCACACATCCTAAAATTGCTTTAGTATGTATTGATGTGGAGTTGGCAAAAGAGTTGACAAAATAATTGGAATTTCTACTAAAGGTGTTTCAAATAATATCTTTTGATAGAAAATCTAATATGACGACTTACCTAAATTTGACAAAGTATGCCACAAAAATAGACATAAGCTAACTCAAGGCAACCATTAAAAATGATTAGATAACTCTTTGGACCGTCTTGTTGCTTATATCAAGAATACGGTCGTGCAATTGATGGACAAAATATTAAAGAAGATGTCAACAATTATAACCAACAATAAGAAAATATTGAAGTCACCAAAATTCCTACTTTAGTTGTTAACTCTTTGGTGAAGAAATCCACAATGGATATTCTACACAAGGTCTTAATAAAAAGAAAAACAATTGAGCACATCCCAATGTTAATGAAAGATAATTAATATATACAAGGGAGTGGAACTATCTAACAAGGCAATTATTGGATAACTATAACTTCTCAAGAAATTCTGAAAAATTAGAAGGAAAATGATTAAGATTTTTATTCAAAAAATTCATAGGATAAAATTTAGCACTAATATGGCAATCTAGATCTTAAACTTTTAAGTGAAAACCTTTTTGGAGATAAATAACTTATATGTTTGAAATTCACACTAAGTTTAATTGATTGAAATATCAACGGATGAGAAAAAGATATAAAAGATTCAAGAAAAACCAATTATCCCAAACACTATTAGAGGATGCTTTCAATTATCCAAATTCTCGATAATGTTAGTATTAATGAATAATTTCTTATTTTGACATATTTAAGGTGCTATTAAAAAGGGCTTAGCCAGGTGATTCATCAATTATTAAAATATATATTGTTAGATAAGTTGTCCTTTTGGAACTTATGTCTTATAAGGATAAGATGTAAAAAATTGCTATTAAACTAAACTTTTAGCATTGTTATTACAATCAATCAAAAGAGATATATATTCTTTGGAAGGACTTCATCTATAATGTCGACATTAATGGGAAGTAGTTGATCCACATCAATATCAAGCATGAAGGCTAGGTTTCTAAAGCTAGCTACATTTATAGCTAAGATAGAACCATGATATCTAAAAAAAAACTATTTTGGGTAAGCCATTTCACATTGCAAACAACATTACAAATCCATGGATGGTGGGTAAGTAGATTAATGAAATTGCATCTTTAGATGATTATAATGGACTATCAATCCCTAAACTAAAAAGATGTAAGAGTTTGTTCACTTTATAGATCTATATCATCTTCAATAGTAGTCATTTTTTAGTTATTCCTTTATATGGGTAGAGAAAGGCAATAGAATATGGAGCATATCATGATAGCCTCTCACATAGTGCCAATTGAGACTTTTGTTGGGCTTCCATAGTAGGGTGCTGGTAATTAAGAAATAGGCAAAACTACTTTCAACTTTTATAATTCATCTCGTAAGAGCTGGATTTAGTCATGTGCCTCTTCTAATAAATATCATCAAAATCCATCCTTCTTTTCCCAAAAAATTAAATTTTATAACATGTTTTTGAATCACCATACATTTACATAAAAGATGGAGAATAATTGTAATTGTTCTTTAAGCTAATTTGATAAGAAGGTCCTATCTTTAAAATAAATTGGACATAAAAAATGCCTTAATGATTTAAAAATTAATATTTACAAAAATCTTTGATCCTGTTAAATTAGATAAGGATATCATGAGTCACAAATAAATAATTCTTCAAGGAAAATGATTAGTGGAATGAGTTATATCTTGTTAATTCTTATTATTCACAAGATTTTGAAAGAGTGGAATTTTCTTTGAAATAGGAAGAAGGAATTATATGGCTTATAGAAGGAGAAAGAAATGGAACATTCTCTTGTGCATAGTGACTATGTGAAGAAAAAACAAAGAGGTCAAAATGATGACAGTTGTAATCAGCCACTTTGAAAATCTTTTTAAGCATTCTTAACTATTTGAAGGTGAAAATATGTTTCACTATATCCTTTCCTTATTAACAAAAGCAAACAAATAATAGAATAATGAAAGATATCACCAAGGAGGAAATATAGAGATAACTTTTACTACAAATTTAGGTAGCAGTCTGTGCCCAGATGGTTTGAATGGAAACTTCTTCACTAGTTATTTGGATTTAATTTTATATGTTTTGTTCAATATTGCTATAGAAGTTTTATAGTATCCCTTATTCTTTACAAGATTTTAGGTCCAAAGATTCTATATATTTCTAAATCTCATAACATAGAAATTTTGTTGATTTTAGACATAATATTCTTCAAAAATGATGAAAATAATATTTGTAAAGCTCATTGTTGACTAAATATAACAAAATTTTAATTAGTTGATTTATCTAAAGAAAAAAGTTTTATAAATTTGGAAATATTGTATAGAAAAATTATTTGTTCAATAATTAGCATACTCTCTTAACAATAAAAATATAGTGGCAATTTTATCGTTAAGTTATATTTGAGGAATGTGAATTACAACTTTTCATGGATATTTCTTTGTGATAGACTCTCCAAGTATAATGTTAATACGATGCTTATTAAAGTGCTCACTAATTACCTTTGTAATACATGGATATCAATTATCATTAGCGGATCACCATGTAACTTTTTTCAACCTTCAATGAGTCTTAATCAGAATAATCCTCTATTTTTCTTTATTTTCATCTCATTCATGGAGTTCTTTTAAAGAAGCACTAATAATGTTTTTGGTTAAAAAAGAATGACATTATATGGATAGCATAGATCATCTATATCAATCACTTTCCTTGTTTATGCGAACAACATAATTATCTTTACTAGATGACATGCCAAAACTATTATTAATCTTAGTAAGTCTATAGCTCTTCAAACACTACAAAATTTTTAAATATAAAAATTAAAAGTGAGGACATCTCTAGAAACAAAAAGAGTATGTAAATCAAATTTGTAAAGGGATAAAATGGCATTAAATATATCTTCCTTCAGCTTGTTTTTGCTATAGACTATATATAGGTTCGAAGAAAATAGCTTACTTCCAAAATTTGATTGATCAAATTTAAAATAAATTTCCTTAGGTGGAAAAAGAAGTTGTTATCAATTATGGGTGGAATCATTCTCATCAAGCATTTCATTTCCTCAATTCTATTAAAAATTTTGTAATGATAACTAAACTCCTAAATAAGATTTATATTAAATCGAAGAAGGATTGAATTGAATTTTGTGGGCATGTTTGGAGAAAATCTTCAACATTGCTAGAATTCTTGGAATAAAATTAGTTTCTTCTTAGGAAAAGTAGACTTGGTATTTAGAAAATATGGAAAATGATGAAACTTTTTATGTAAAACTTAATTCGAAGATACTCAATAACAATAGTTTATGGTTTGACTGCATGTCAATAAAATACCAATCTTTGGATGCATAAAAAATGAAATCCAACACATGGACTTACATGCAAAAGATGAAATATTTGATTAAAAAGAATTCAAATTTTTCTAAGTCAATGAATTTGTTATACATTGTATCTTCCTTGTGATGTGCAGTTTAGCTATCATTCTACCTAGGTTTATTTGAGTTTAAAAAAATATAAGTCTAAAATGTAGACTACACTTATGAAGCACCAAATGCCCTTTAAAGATGTTAATGTTTAACTTTGATGTATTAAAAAACTTATGCCATTGCAAATAACCTAATAAACCTAAACTTTGAACTTTCTGCAATGTGCAAACATTGTCAAAATGAAGATTTAATTGATCATGCTTTTTTTATTGCAAAGAAACTCAATAAGCATGGGCTACTTTTGAAAATAATTTTTGCATTATGTAATCTAATACCTATAAAATCATGAAATGAATTACGTCATGTGACAAGTAAGGTAATATAAAATTTGTGATAGAGAAGGAATAATAACATTGCCCACTTTAATATCTTAGAATATTCAAAAAGCTAACATAACTAAGAGCTTTAAGCAATTATATCAAATTGTTGCATGATGTTATATGTAATATTAAAGTGAATTGTTGTTTCATGGTAACCTTTTTTCTTATCATTCAGATTTTTATAGAAGCTATCAAATAAAGGATTTTGGGAATCATATATTAATTGGCAGGAACTTCAGAAACAATAGTGGAGTGTTAATCAGTTTCTTAGTTTAATTATAAATATATATATTAATCACGATGAGTTTTTAATTAGCATAACACAAAATTTGTTTCAATTTTCAAATAATTAATATAAGTCATTATTTCTAATGTTACTAAGGTTTTTTTAAAATTATTTAACTATTTTATTTTTAAACATTTATTATTTTTATTTATCTGTAGATCACTTTTAGTTAAATAATTTTGTAAAATACACTTTCTTGCAAAATCTAACATGAATATGTTTTGCATATTTTTTTATATATTTTATTTTTCCATATTAGTTATTTATTTTTTTAAATTTCTATAACATTTTTATTTCTCCATATATGTATATTTCAGTAGCTTCGAAGATAATGTCAATTTATTTTTGATATGTGACATATAGATTATTAAAACCTTTTATTCTTTATTTTTTATGTGATATGTTTGCTTCCATTAAAAATTAATTATTATTTAATTATTTAAATAATCATTTCTTGTAAACTATAGATAAAATTTTAAAAAATAATTATTTGATTTACTTTTTTTCCAAATATTTTAAAATAAATGTGAAAGATAAATTGCATTTGTATAACATAAATGACAAGATATGAAAGGGTATGAAAAATAAGAAATCATGAACATTATTTCTTATTTAAAATATTTAACTCTATATCTGTATTATGTCTTTGAAAGATTTTTTTTAGGTAAAATTAGCTTGAATGAAATGTTTGTGTAAAACATTTGATTACAAAAAATACAAAAGCGGTCTAACTAAATTAATTGTTTGATACAATCACTAACTTATGATGTGTAATTTAGCAACATTTTACTTTTTTTATTGGTGATAGAAATAGCTGATTCTAAAATGCATGCTACATTTATGGAGCACCAATTATACTTTAAAGATTTTAATATTAACATTGATGATAATGAATAACATACATCAATCATGAAAACCTTAATAAACCTTAAATTATAATTTCCTTGAAAGTGACAAAAATGTTCCAATGAACATTCAATTGATCATGTTTTATTGATTATAAAAAAGTTAAACAGACAATGGTTACTTTTTAAAAAAAAATAAACATAAATAAGCTTAAAAAGATAAAGTCATGAAATTGATTACAAAATAGGGCAAGCTAAAGCTATATGAAATCAATAATATAGGGGTCATAATCATGCTAACAGTTTAACATCATAGAATATTTAGAAAGCAAGTAGTTTAATAACTTTGCCAAACTAAATCAAACAAAATGAATGTTATATGTAATGTTAAAATAGATTTCCACTTCACAAGAACATATTATCTCCCCATTAATACTTCATAAGAAAACGTTAGACAAGTCATTTTGGGAATCATCACTCAATGTGAAACAACTTGAGCAACGACACTGGAAGTAGTGAGGAGGTTCCCTTTGCTGACGATGTAGATATAGTTAACCATCATTGGTATGAATCTAAGAGCCAACTGTAATGTTGTTGTAGCTGGAATTATTAGGAACAATTTAGAGGAACTTAGTTTAGCATCTTTTCAAATTGAAATAAATTAAATAACACATGAAGTCAAGGTAATAGCCATAATTAGGGGTTTGTAATTATGCAACTAGCTAAAATTTAGAAATTTATACATTTTAATTGATTGTAATGTTTTATTTATTGTATTCCATGATACACGAAATATATCATCAAAGTTAGCAAATTATATGTTGTAAGGAAAATAGTTTGCAAGACATACAATAGAACTTAGTGTACAAAGAAAGCAATAAAGTGGTCATATCTTTAGGTAAATCAATTACAATAAAAAATTCAACTCATTTATATGATGGTCAATCAATTATTAAAAAATACAAAGTTGCTATTGATATGGGCAAAATATAGCTTCAAAAAATCCTATGAAAGGACATGTCATTTAAAATTTTAATTATGTTTCATATCTACATTTGGACAAAACTAACTATTTGAGGTTTCTACATATTTTATACAACACAAATATCGTTTTCATAAGATGGGCACTAATACATTTGAGTGTTACTATTCATGTGCACCGAAAATCATAACATCAAGAAGATAAAGAGTTGTGGGTGGTGAACACATTTTATCTTAGTGCATGATTTCCTCAAAACATCTTTAACAAAAGATTGATAAACAAAGTACACAACAAAGTAAATATTATCAAACTACTATACTATTATGATGCAATGAGGCATCAAATGATAACATTATGTAAGAAAAAGTTGGCCTACTCCACAACATACTATCTTTTTCTACTCATATTAGTTTGAAAGTCATTCAAGAATTATGCACAATAGACCAACATGATCTATGTCTATTATATTATAATCCATTTTTACTTGGTTATCACTGATATTGTTCATCTAGTTATGTAGTTGTATTATGAAAATTTATTTTCTAAGAAGAATAAATAAATACAATATTCCATTATGAGTTTAGATAATGCATCTCAACTCTTATTCTAAATGGAATCAATTTGTATTTAAGTTAGACAAATACGATTGGCTTATTTCACAATGATGCAAACATACCTTTTCAATGATATGGATATGCACATTAAACATAAAAAAAAACTAGCATGAGTATAACAAGAATGTTGCCTCAATATTGCAATTAGACACATTATGCTTACCCACTTACTTGGTTGTAATAGTCTATTGACAATTTTGGTTGACAACATCAACAACTTCCCTTTCACGTATGGTGCTAAATAGTCAGAGAAAGAATAGAATAACCTTTTAGGAAATTTATAGTCAATTTATTAGATGAGTAAAAAAAATGAATTGTGCCAAATATAATTTAATGTTTAACAAGGGAATGCGAAAGTTATGAACAAAAATGATTTTATTGGTATTTAAGGTTGTGATAATGCCAATTAATGATGTGTCGTGGGATAGAACTTCTAACTTTAAACAAGAAGATTTAAAGCATGTTAGACAAAACAATGATGTACAAATGTGGTTTGTTCTATTGAATCCTTTTTTTCTTATTAAAAGGATTGTTAGTATTAATATAGTACTTAAGGCCAACCACTTATACACTCCTAGTGACACCTTGGTCCTAATGGGGGTTTTCATTGAACTTGATAGCATAACATGAACCTTTTCTAGGGATTTCTCACTTGAGAGCAAGATAATGTCCAAAGATTTATTATGCTTAGGACTTAAAGGATAAGCAACAAGATAAACAGCCTTAATGGCCAAATATTATTACTTTAGGATGGCTAGGAGGGACTTCTATATAGGAAATAAGATGGAAGGTGATGAGGAAATTATGACAAAAATGGTGGAGATAAATTTAAGTCATAAATTAGATATGAAATCATCACCTAAAATCCCTCGATTGTAACTTATAGTTGTATACTCATTTAGAAAAATAAAACATTATTTATAAAAGTTGAATGCTAACGTAAGATAATCTTTTTTTGTATTTCATAGAGCTTTAAATACAGCATAATACTAAACTTAGAATCAAAAGAAAAACTAACTAAAATACTATTCTTAATAAAAACTTGCAAAAATCATACAATATGTTGATAGGGGTACAAATGTCATGGGGAACATATGTAAACCACTAAAACTAATATTAAAATAAAAAATTCAGGAAACTAAATAAAAGTTAAAAAATTCAATAGTTCAACTCAATTATAATCGTAACATATGTTGTCCAACATCAATATGAACCATTAAGAGAACCTTATCTATCTTGTGGTGTTATGCTCTAAGAGAATCTCCATCAACTTAGTATTGATTTTAAGATCTTGCCAAATATCTACAATCATATTAAATAGTTGTTGGAAAAAATATCATTAAAAAACTTATCAAAATTTATGATGCAGAACTTGTGAAATACAATTGCAAACCTAACTCAAAAATAAGTTGAAGAAACTATTGTACTTTTGTTGCTTTATCAGATTTTATCAGATAGTTTTGAGCTGCATTTTGGGTATGCATCACTAAACATGCAAGCACTTTAGTAATTTAATTTTTGTTTAACTCTTGCAAAATATACATTAGTTTGTTAGTTGTATGTCTTGGTCTATGATCAGGTAGCTATTGATTGAATTCATCTCACACACACAAATAGCATGTATTATTTTATAGTTTACTTGACTAGTTTCATTCATGCATTAGTTTTGTTAAAGTAATAAGCTTTTGTTTGGATAGTGTTTTTGTCTATTTAAAGGGAGAATAAGTTTGTTAGACAGGAATACAGAAAAAAGCAAGGAGAACAATCAATATCAAGTCACTCACAAATTTAAGGTTGATAATTGAAAGGAAAAATAGCATTTATGGTCATATATTAAAAAAATCTTCATAATCTAAATTGTTGAACATGCATTGCATGAATTTGAAGTGTTTTTAATTTTCCTCTTCTGCATTAGAAAGTAGAGGTACAACCTCAAGTAGAATTAGATAATGGAATTACCATAATATTTGTTTTTTTGTTTCACTACCTTAGGAAAATAAAAGATTTGAAAAACTAATAGAGTTAATGAGATTAAATGACATTCACAAGTTTGGAATTACATGGATAAACAAAAAGCAATTGCCTCATATCTACATCAAAGCTTTTTAAATCTAAATTAGAATTAAGATTTCCAAATAAATGAGGTGTTGAAGTTATGATTGAATACAAGGTAAGGATGTTGATCTAATTAATTCTATTATCTATTGTACCAACTAAATGTTTGCTACATTGAAGGGAAAAAATAATTAACATGTTACCATGTCACAACCCTCATGATGAAACCATTCATCATAGTTTATGGTGGTAAAAATATTCACTATCAATTTTCAATTCTTTTCTTTAGTGGCTACCAAATTACCAAAATACATAACTATTGGATGCGATTTAATTTCTGTGTTATTTATTGGACTAGATGTAGATCCACAACATGGAATTAAAAAAAGAATTACTCAATGATATTGCTGCTACACTCTATCGTACATAACATAATAGAAATAATAAACTAGACATGAATTTGACACACTCATGTACTTTCACTATCAAAACAATCCTCTAGATGTTTCGTAATGTACGCTACAAGTTATTTCACAATACATGTTTACCCCATCGTGGCTAAATGAAGGTCAACAATGAGGCTATCTATATTGTAAACTATTGTGTGTGTTTTAGTATATTAATTAAGATGGAAAAATATGTTTTTTTTATTTTAGAATATGTTTAATTGCCTTACAAATTCCTCACAGCATGGGTTTTGACATTGACATTGACTGTTACATTGCCACAATGGCAACTATACTACCAAAAGTACCTCTAGATGGAAAAATTTTAACATGAATATATTTTATATGACTTTTTACCCAATTTAAATTTGCCCATACTACCATGAAAGGAGCACTATTATTGATTAGATGACAAACTTTACTTAAATAATTTCTTTTTGTGAGACTAGGGCATGTCCCTTCTTAAATGTTTCTCGTTGCTTTTATTGCATGATTATTTTTATAAACATCCTTGACATGATATCAGTATAGGATTTAGTGACATTTTTTTCAAAAACAAATGCTAAGAGGAGGAGCACATAGCTTAGCCTTATAGTGCATTCATCATGGCATAAAAAAGTTAAGATAAGGAACCTAAAAGTGAAGAATACATACACACATCCACACCTACAAGGATTAAGAAAGCAAAAGAAAGCTAGTCATACGAACATATGATTGTTGTATTTCACACTTGTTATATTGGTGGATCCATATAGACATGACTTTTTTACACCAATAATCTTTCCATATTGGCATATCGAGCACTCAAACCAATGACATTGGCTATGATACCACTTGCATCTTAGGATTTATGGAATTAAGCAACTATGGATTAGATTAACCATATTCTTATATTGTTCTTCTTAATACCTCTATCATATTCATCAACATAAATATTGTCTCTTCCATGCCAAATGTTTCATCCATTGAATAGTAATTTTTAGAAATAGAGTGTTCCTTTTTTTATCTCCATCTTTTGGCAAGAAGATACACTTCGTGAAATGTTGATCAAGGTTGGCATTCAGAAATAAATACTTCACTCCTTGGAAGAACTCGATTAACTTCTTTCTAATTAAAAGTTGCACACACATTGTTTGTTCATAATGATGTTTTAAGAATGTTAATATTAAAAAAGATATTATGATCAAGCTTAGTGAACTTATCATCCATGTTGCATAAAATTTTGTTTCACTATAGTCTTCCATTATATCACAATTATACAAGAAATACTAAATTAGCTTACCATTACAAGGATTACTTCATCATAGATGATCCTCAAGAGAAATAAATGCTTATGGGTCATTTAGTTTAAACTCTAGCCTCGTAGAAAATGGTTCCAGAGCCCTCCACCAAGCCTTCCCATTAAACCTTGAGGCACACAAAAGGTAAAATGATTTTCTTTGCTACACGTTTTAGTAGTTATGCTTTGGACAACACGGAAGAAAATTGTAGAATTTGTAGAGCACATCACATAGCATAGATTTAAAAACTATTCTAGTATTATTATGCGAGTAATTATTATACCATGTTAGGGTATTAATCACGATAAGAACTAGTTCCTAAAAATAATTAATCGTTCTTCCAAGTGAAATTTGAATACAATAGTCATCTTAATAGGCAATAGGAGATTACCAAGTCATTGATTCAATTATTGAAGCACAAGTTTATGTATAACATCATTTGATCTAGGAATTATTATGAAATATGGTTGCAATAAACCTCTTAACAAAATTGTAAAAATTGAATCATGCATATATACCAAAATATCTGGTTTGAACCAAAACATATTTCTAGTTTAATTTCATAGTATTGAGGTACATCCAACAATAATCCGTATAGTGGAGTTCACCAATGAATGTGCTTCCTTCTCTTCAAAATATAAGTTATCCAACATCACCTCTCCCAAGAACATGTTTTTAATTCTTTTCCCTACTTTTTCAAGCCTTAGCTTTTATAACACTAAAGGAAACAACCAATAATTCCCTATATTTTTGGCTCACCCAATATCCTAAACATAATGTGCCTAAAGTTGATCTTAGTTAACGATATTGCTTACTTAATTCACTTCCTAATGCCTTGGAACTCAAGGGAAGATTGATATTTTGAGCTTTTCTTGGTGTCTTTTAACTTCCTTATTTCTAGGCATCTAAGCGAATTCACACCTAGATGAAAAATCCAAGTGTAGCATTTGTTCTTAAAAAAAGATTTCCCCTCAACAACATTTAAGGGTTTTTGGACAATATTATCGCCCAATCCTTATTTGGATGAGACAACATTCTCTATAGATTTCTTTAGCTCAAATCTATGGACAAGAAGAATCTAGTCATCAATTATTCCAAAAATGAAAAGTGAATTGATGCTAGATGAGTGGTAGAAATTGCAATGAGCACCTAGAGATTAATTTGCATAAAATAAGAATATAAGAAATGGTATGATAAACACTAGAAACATAAATATGTAACACACACGAGGCACTAATCAAAGGTAATTTTAGCTAAGATAGGACCAAGACCAACGCAAGGGTCACATTGCATGCAAGGCTAGTCACCTCACTAACAATATAGGGATGGTGTGCTTGGAAATTTTTTTGATAAAACAACCTTTTTGATAATGAAAGATCAAAGTAAGGTGACTTGGGTGTTGCTCGAAAGCAATGAAAATCTTTACATAGTCTTACAAAAAATCTTGAGTAGCAATTGCATGCCAAATTCTTTTAAACACTTATGAAAAAAAAATTGAGAAAAGTACTAAATGCAATGATATGTAATAGGAATAGAAGTTTGAGAAAAACATTAAGAAATATAGTGAAAAGGAATGACAAAATGAACAAAAATGAAGTAAACGGAAATTTAACAATGTGAAAGAAATGGCACAGTTAAAGAAACCATTATGTAGCTACGATGGGAAAGTAATGTCACATAATTATAAGTAAATAAGCATGGGCCTCATCGTTTGAACTTTCCTCCTCTACTCACAAATTTAGTTCTCTAACAAGTCATAATGTTAGACTTTTGTTATAGTCAAAATTAGAACACAAAAAGACACAATGAAATAATGGAAATTTTGCTCTTACAAAGATCATCCATTTTAAATGATTGGCTTCCCAATGTTTAAAAAACGAATGATAATAGAAGAAAATAAAAAAAGAAACTAAAAATTCAAAATTGATGGTGAAAATATTTTTTTATATACATTTTTAAGCAATAATCATTTCATCTTAGAAAAAACTACTTTCTAATAACCTATTTGCCAAAGTTGTGGTTAAAAAACTTTCAAGGTAACTTTTTAAGGAGATATTATTTGGACGAAAAGTTATGTGGTCAAAGCTATTGCTAAGTAATTTTAGAAAAAGCTACATTTTTTCTTTCAAAGTAACCAGGTTAGCTATGGTCCTTGTTGTTTTGATCAAGGTTGACATGTCATGGATTTGGTTATTATGTTCTCTATCAATGCGTTGCACATTGGGTCAGATATTAGCAATGTCCAAGGTCATATCAAGATAGTCGTGTCATAAATTAATTTGGTGGGGCTTGTGCGATGTTGATGGTGCCACATGATTTATTTGGGTCAATGTATCACAAAGTGGATTGTTGGGTAAGATTAGTGTTAATTGCTTAGGCTTGGCAGATGACCTTTACGATTGGTGGGTCGTTCTAGCAGATTGCTACAACCTAATGGATCACCATGCAGGGTTATGCAAACTTACACATGGGATTAAGCCTAAATGACCCATTCACTATTCAGTTTTGTTAGAGAATACTCCAAGTTAGCATCGAGTCTAATAAAATAAAGTCAACGATGAGCAATGGAGGCAACAAGGAATGATGGAAAAGGACTCAATAGGCCATTTGTTTGTTCTTTTATTCATTCATGTTATGAATTGTGAGCACATAATACAATTTTAAGCTCAGATTCAACTCAGCACATGCGAAAAAGATAGCTTGATTGTTTGGAATTGTTGACACATGTCTAACTGGTCCTTGAGCAATAAAAATCTTAACTTGTGTCCTCTCAAGTTTCATTGAAGTAGAAGAGTTTCATTTCTAATGAGTTACCTACTCTAGATTAGATCCCAAAATGTCTAATGTGACATGGTTTAGTGTCTATGACTCTTCCATTATGATCAAACTATCCTTACTTCCTTCTTAACCTTTCCAATGAAAAACATACCTTTGATAACTCTAACTTTTTGTTTTTTAAGCATTCACATCCATTATTGCTTCAATCTTATTATTCTTCTTACGATGATTGCTTAGTAAGTAGTTAGCTCCACGATATATGCATTTGGTCCAACCTTTGAGATTTGGAATGCACATACTACTCTCGAATGCAACTTCTACAAAGTTCATAGAGGAAACATTTCAGACTTGATTTTGATCATCACAAACTGTCCTCCTAAGAATTATTTAAGCTTGTGGTATGCATTAGCCAATCTATTGTACTACTTATTACTAAGATTTATTTTTTCTTAATATTTCTTGGGTCATGACTTCATTGAGTTTCATAAATTTTTTTCTCAGTTTTAAGGGTCCACTCAAAATTTCTATTCCTAAAATGACCAGTTATTAGTGTATCATTGATAATAATACTATTTGTTAATTTCGTTTGCAAGGTAGGCCATCAAAATTCATAATATTGTTGATTTCCTAAGATGTTGGTTAATCATTTATCACCTTTATTTTGTCATAGTGACATGATACATCATATTTTAAGGTTTGAAGCCCAAAAGGTTAAGATGATGGGAAATAAATGTAAATTTTTTATGTTAGGTAAGGGTGTTCTCCCTAAGCATGGAACAAATCTTTGTAAGCTGGTCTAACTTATGTTTAATGGTATAATTAATGTACGTGTCATTAAAGAAAACTATCAGAAACTTTCTTAATTAGGGTATTTGGGTCAACATTCTTATAAATGTAATTGGTGTGTTGAATATGGTGAAAGGAATTACTAACCACTTTTATAATCTATTCCTTATTTTAAAAGTCATTTTCAGTCATCCCTTAACTTGATTTTATCATGACACTTTCTACATTTTAGATTGATTTTGGATTAAATTGTGGCTTCCATAATTTGGTTCAAAAGTTCATCCAAGTAAGGGATAAGGAACTATATTTCACATCATTTTGCTAATTTCCCTATTATTGAAACAAATTCTCCATGAACCATTCTTTTTTAATGCTTGAGAGGTAGGAATGACACATAGATTATGACTTTCTCAAATGAAACCATTGTCTAGTCAGTCATGCACTTGTTAGTTGAGTTCTTTATATTCAAAAAGGTTCATTCTATAATTTGAGAAATTTATTAACTAGTACCTAGTATAAGGTTTACAGAATATTGGATGCCATGAAGAGATGGTAAACCTTGGGGTTCATTTGTAAAACATTTAGAAAAGCATGATAAAATGGCTTCTACAATGAGTGGTAGTACTATATAAGGTACTATAATGGCATAAATGAAAGTTCTAACAACAAGTTCTTTATCTACTCTACCATGGGACGTAAATAGGATTTTCTTATTTATGATGTTGGATGGTTTTTGATAGGTTTTACATGGTCTTTAGGCATTGATGAGTGTATGTTAAATTTTTAGTCACGATATGTAAATGTGTAGGTGTTGGTTTTGCTAGAAAAAATTGCATCATGGTCATATAACTAGTGTCCTAATAATACGATACTTTATATTAACATAGGAGCAGCATCACATAAAATATATTCGAAATTATTTGCCAAAATTAACCGGTATAATTCATTTTTGCTTGACACAAATTCATAATTTGTTAATAAAAAAATAGGGTATGGTTTTAGATGATGAATGATCCATAGTCTAAGCTATGATATATATGATTTCTAGAAATGGCTTTGGCGCTACTACCACTTTTTATGATATATTTATAAACCTTTTCTCTAAGCTCGACAAAGATTTGACAAATGGTGGTATGTCTTCAATCTTTGGTTCTCTTTGGTCAGTTGGAGGTCTTCTCATGACTATAATGGTCTAGTGACATCAATGTTGTTCTCTTAATCCTCACTGGAGTATTCATTAGCTAAGTGAGATTAGGAAGCACATTCTTTGATCTCTTATTTTTTCAATGGTGTTCAATTCCCCATAATTGTCCTCCTTAGAACAAGTTACTTGGCTGATTGGTTAATAGGTTTGTTTGGTTTCATTGTAAGTTTAAGGATAGGGAGGGATTTGAGTGGTATGTTTTGGTATACTACTTTTGGAGCGTCTTGTGTTAGTCAGCTTGAAGTTTAACATGGTTGATGCCTCAACACTTTTGACTTGATAAATGTTTCTAAGTTTCATAGTTTGTGGAATTCCCAAAGGCCTCTTTTATGGTGTGAATGTTTTGCATGAAAAGCTCCCTATAAATATATCTCTAAGCACAACTCAGAATCTACAAGGGGGACCAAATTGTCTACATTAATGTCACAATACAATTGTACTCATCAAAATGAGTAATGCACTCATTAAAATACTTTAGCCCTTTTGTTAGTCATGTCATTGGTCAAGTAAGCAATTCTTCTAAGGGAAGAACATGTAATTGACGAGTGGTGATCCCCTTCGTTAATAGTAAGTTTCTATGATTTTTATAGATAGTTGACTTTATATTCTAGGTTTCATTTGTGCAAACAATACCCTGGTTTTTCAATAAGTTTAAACCATTAGAAGCAATGGTTCAAAGATGCGAATGTAACATTTTATACACTTAATGTGATTATTTGAATCATTTTCTTAGTATTAACCTAAATTGACTATTTGATTAGAGTAGATGATAGTATATGGTTTGAAAAAGAGGGCATATTTTGAGCTTGTTCAAGTTCGATTATACAGAAACCATATTTCTCTAGCTTGTCCTCCAAAGTTTGTAGTCAAGTTAATCGATCTTAGAGGGTCGTTGATGCTTTGTTGATGTGTAGGTGCTCTATGTGACAAGTTCTATAAGATATCATGTGTATAAATCGTGTCCTTTAGAAAAAAGAAAAGAAAACTTCCTTTTTTGAGCTTTGTCACTTTCGTTTTAAGATTAGGTGATAATAAAGGAAAATTAAAAAGAATTTGTAGTTTAGCAATGCTTTGTTATTAGCATTGCAAACACTTGCATAACCAAGCTCTAGAGCAAGGTTTTATGCGGAACTAGTGGTACAAACTGTAATAAGAAAAATGAAAATGACATGATAAGAATGAGAACTGAGAAAGGAAACACACATGAGAAAGCTATCCAAGGAAAGGGTATTTGGAAAGCCTATACCAATTTAATGACACAAAGAAAGGGTATTGGGAAAGTTGTATGACAAAACAAATTTTGCTGTGTGGAAAGAACAATATAAATGTCACATGGGTGCAGATTAAAAGCCTTTGAAACATTAACAAGCAATAAAGAAAAGGTGGAATAATGAAGTAACTTGCACACGAAGACAATTCAAATAAAATAAAATGTTGAATTAAGAATAGCAAGGATGGTGGCAATAAGTTGTAGAAATCTAAGAAAACATTAAGTATCAATATTAAAAGAAATAATGAAGTGCATGCTAACAACACAATATAAGTGTGTCAATGGTGTAAAAGAAACATCATTTGAAATGAACCATTATGCAATGGCCACAAGAAGGCGAAATAGTAGTGTTATAGGTAAACTTGTACACTATCCCATCGTTTATGTATCACATAGTTAAAGCTAATATTGAACCCTAGATGATTCAGCACGTCGGAGTTTCCATTGTAATTAACCTCAGGACTCCATAAGGTATAACAAAAAATGTTGGCACATGTTAGGATCATCTCTTCGAAAAGATATGCCTCATATTTTATAAAGAGCTTAAGCAAATAAAAAAAGAAATTAAAAAAACGTAAATTTGATGTAATTAGCTCTTACCAACAATCAATTTGACAATTTTCCCTTTTAGTTTCAAAATTTTTATTTTCTAAAAGGTAGTCACCAAAGCTTTGGTCAAAGTTATTGGAAGATAGCTTTCTAAAAAGTTATTGTTTTAGCCAAAAGTTTCCATGTTCCAAACTGTTGTGAAGCTATCTTCGAAAAAGGTTTTATTTTCATTTTTTTGATAGCCATGGTCACCTTGGTCATCAGAATCAATTTGTGTTGGCATTTTGTGGATCAAATCAGTGAATTGGCACACAAATGAATGTGCTGCAAGTAAAATTCAAGTACATGTGTTGTGGATCTATTCATTGGATCAATGTAGTGTTGATGATGAGTTGGTCAAATTTGAGTTGATGTCTCATGGATGAAGTTAATGGGTGGGTCAATGTGACATTGATGTAGTCATGGATCTTTTCTTGCTCTATGCATAACAAAGTGTAATGGTAAGTTAGCAAAGCATTAGTAGATCTAGTTTCGTTTGGGGGTCTTATAAATTTTGCTACTTTTAACTTGCTGCTCATTGTAAGCACAAAGTTGCAGATCTTGGTGTATTCGTAGGTCATATGTGCTTGTGATCTAGATTAGACTTTAAAGACTCGTTCATCGATTTGTTCCAAAATAGCATGGTCCATGCATGCGATTAGCTCTAATATGTTCAGTGGTGGGTAACAAACAACAGAATTGACAAAAATGTTCCAATTTTTTGGATCCTTTTCACCCTTGTTGCATGAAAGCTGAGCCTAGAATATACTTTTAGGCATGATCTTAAACATATAAAGAATAGATAACTGATTCCTCAAAAGTGCCAATAGATGTTTGATTTGTTTTTCGTATAAAAATCTTAACTGATGATCATACAAAGAACTGTACCAAGGCTATTTGCTTTGATTGTCAACAAAAAACTATTACACTTAGAAAAATGTTTGTTATGCTTTAAAGATCTAACTTTACATGTTTTGAAAGTTAGTATATTGCTTATGATAATAGCTATTAGTGCCAAATGATCCAAATGCTAGTAATATTAGTAATTACATTCTTGGTAAGTGAAAATTAGAAAAGAATATTAGTAGTAACGAAAAAATACCAAAAATGTTTTAGTTGGTTTAGTTTCTACCTAATTGAACCATTGCATAGCAAGTAGAGAAGGCATCACATGTCATTTTCAAAAGGTAAACACACAACCTCACCTTGGCTATTTTTCTACTTGTGCTAGTGCACAACCCCTTGTATTTTTTGCTATTTGGGACATAATCTAAGTTTGTTTCTTACATGTTAAAGCCAAACTTTTATGAGACTTTATGGGTTGGACTCAACCTTCACAAAAATGGCTATGTTTGTAACTAAAACCCAATCAAGTTATAATTCTTAAAAACAAATCCCTTTGCTTAAAGCATAATACATAAGATTCTATAAAATGTGGGTGATGTGTAGAACATATGAAATGTAAAAAATACTTTATCACAAAGTTTGTTGATGCGTGAGGTTGATGAGGAAATTTTGTACAACAATTTGCTTCACTTCTTAAGCAAAACTTCCAATAAGTAGTTGTAAGATTTTGTTGTTCTCAAGGGTTTTAAATAATTAAATGTCATAAAAATAATTTAATGATGGAATATTAGTATTTGATTGCTTTAAGAAATGTTATGTAGCATAAATTCCAAAAAAATTTTATTCATTCTACTAATAAAAACTTTAGAACATTTTTGCTTTCTTAGAATTAATTTAAACCCTTCCAATTGTGAATTTAACATTAAACTTTCAAAGATAGGCTTATAACTAACTTAAAAGCATCTACTTACTAAGCAAATTTATTGTTTACCTAAACTATCATATTTACTTTTGATTAATAATTTATAGTTAGCTAGATATACTTTATGTTAGGAATAGTGTCTATATGCCTAATCTTGCTTATGTGCATTTATCTTTACTTTCAACACATATATAACAATGTACTATCAATTGTTTTGTGGCAGAGGTTTGTACAATTATTTGAAGAAATCTTTCTTTACTGTACACAAGGTTCATAGACATATGTTGGATGCACCCTAGATTTAGGCTTGCATAAGAAATACTAGAAGTACCTTATATCTTTGTTTGTGTGTGTGTGTGTGTAATAAAGTTTCTTTAGTGCATGCATGCTGCCATTGCAATAGCTGGATTTTAAAATATTTTAAAACCATTTTATGAGCGATGTGTGAAAACATTCAAACAATGTGTTTTGACATATTTTTAAAAACATCGTGCACGCAAATTGAATGATATATGATAAATTTTGGAAATTATCCACAAAGTTTTTCCAAAATTGTTCTTGATTTTTTGACATTGAGAAGGACTTTTTTTCTTTCAATCCTCCATGATTCTTTGTAACTTCAATTTGCATTTCTTTTGCAAATTGAATGTTTGTCTTAGTATCATGAATGATCATGATCTGTTGTTGAGTATTCTCTTTGGGCATGCTTATTACTACAATTACGACTTAGAATTTGGCTAATTTGAGGTTCATTTGGACTTCATTTTAAGCTTATTGAATTAAACTCTGATTCACTAAAGTGTTATCTATAGATAACATAACTTTAGTGTAATGTAACTGACTAGACAAAATTCTTGGTGGCTTACTATATTAATATTGTAATCAACTAAACTTAAACTCAAGTAATGGTTCTTAGGAGACCAATAACATAGGTATTATGTGATCAATATGAAAAATAATAAAATATTAAAAGACTAAAATAGTTATTATAAAATAATTTAGAAGTTTCATAAATAAGTAAAAAAATTTTAATGTAAATAAAAATAATAAGAAAAGACAACACATGTAATGTTATGTTGATAATGAAAAATCTAAGATCCTTATACCAATATCTATAACATGCCAAATACTAATTTTTTATATACAAGCAGAGAACATATACAAATTTTCTTATTATCAAATAGTTTTTGAATTATTTGATGTATCATAAACATGTTATTACAAGAAAAGAAATAAACTTTTTAAAAAATATTTAACTCTATCGAGAAGTTAATAATGATACATGTATTATAAGCATAACAAAATTTAAAATCATAAGAAATAGAGATGTCATTAATATAAAATATTAGCTACAACAAACACTTGGAAAACTTTTTCTAAATAATACATGCTAATAAAATTTATCATTGAAAAAATTAAACATTTTGTAACATAGAAAAAGTCATTAATAAAATGGTATAGTTAATATGATAAAACCATGTGTAAACATAATTAAAAAAATATTCTCATTATGAAAGTCAATACTAATATATCATAAAAAAATAATTGTGGATCAATTTAAACATTTGGAATATTTCAAAGCAAGTCCATAAAACGTGAATAAACATTGTGATCATGTAATATTTGTTTGCACCATGAAATCTTGTTGAATAAGGCTCATGGTTGAGATGGAATAGGCCTTTTAAATTTGTTGGCTAGTTTTCCCTTTTCACCATGAAATGTCACTTTTAGTTTTATTTATTTATGTGAATTGATGAAATTAAATTTTTGATTGCTTAATGGATTCATATTATTACATAAATATAGGTTTTATGTAATTAGAATGTTGAGATTAATAGTTGGCTGTGTCATTTCTTAGTCATGAAGGTAATTTTGTGCATGTTCACACTCTTGAAGAATGGAGAAGGTTTGTCTTCTATTACATTTCCCGTTATTCAAACTTTTATTTTTTCTATATAGTTTCATATAATTTTTCTCTTTGATCATAAGCAATAAGTTATCAAGCTCCATTTCTTATTCACCACAATTTGTGTATTGATCTTAAATTGGGTTATCTTATATTATACCTTTCTATAGCTTAGAACATTTTTAGTGCAAGATAAGAAGCACTATAAGGTCAGCTAATAGCCATATAGGCATTTTTTGGTTATTTAAAAATGTAAGTTTATGATATACTATAACAAGTCAGGTATAAGGCTAAAATGTTTACAAATATTTTAATGTTTGCATCAATTATTTATGTTGTAATGTCTTTGTCATTTTTCTTTTAGTATTAATATTGTTTTTACCAAACATTTAATAGATTATAGAAGTGAAAATTGAAATTTTTAAATTTCACATTTAATATCATCATTGTCATTATGGAGATCTAGTTTGCATATAGACTGAAATATTGGAAGGCATATTCTAGCCTTCCTTACCTTTTTTCTTCTTTCTTTATTCTTCTTATTAATGGAAATAGAGCTAAATTGGAGTCCAACTATAAGATTCCTATCCTATGTAACCTTCACTATCAATATTTGTCTTATCAAAGTATAATTTATGTTATTCAAATGAACAAGATTATGCACAACCACTACTTGTTGCATTGGCATGCTTTGTTGCATTTTCCTCATTTTTTGAAAGTTTTTCCATACCTTATTATAGCCTTTAATCGTTGCATTTTTACTACATATATGATTTCAACAAATTATTACAAGCTTTCTTCAAATAATTCTTAAGTAGCAGTACTTCAGGAACCAGGCCCTTGGGCTCACTATGTTGTTTATGTGGCACAACGTTATTATATGTCATGTTGACCAAGTAGATCACAAGAGAGTAATAATCGCAAGTGACTTGTCTCTTTTTCCCCCAAACTATTGACTAACACAGCAAAGTAATAACATCTAACTACTTCAACATAAATTGAAATTAAACATGGCTTACCAAATGTCAAATCCTCTTTCTAAGTTATTTCTAGCCTAATTTGAAAGCATGTTTAAGACAATTTATCAATAAAATTTTACCATATTTTGATTTAATTCTTATGCCACTAATGGCATGGTTTTTTAACATTATGTATATTTTGAGAAGATTAGACTTATTTTTATTTTTCTCAAATTAGATTACAAAATTCTTGGCCAATCTAGTGTTATGTAATGTAAACTTGTCACTCTTGAAAGTCATAATTGCTTCCTTTCAATGTACTAAAAATGAGCATCTATAATTATGTTTTAGTTACGTGTATTTCCATTATACTCAAGCCATAAAATGATTCACGTTACACATTTATTGTATTATATTACTTAATCTACCATCAGAATCCATTTGACTATTATGTGCAATCTCTTACTGTATTTAATATTAAAAGTTTTTGGAAAGCTACAATTGTTATTAATGAGAATGTTATTATTTAATAGGAATTACCTTCGTTACCTACATCAAAAAATATTAATCCTATTGTGTTTTTTATAATCATTTCAATGAACTTTGATAAATCCCCTAAAGTTTAAGACACTCCAAAAATTGTATTACTATCAACTACAAAAATTTCTTTCATAATATTTGGTGTGAAAGATTTACATTGCTACATTTACATTATAGTTGGAAGAACTTTCTTGTGTTAAGTTGGTGCTTGGCATTTTGATAAAGTAATTTCCATGACATAAAATATCAATCTCACCATTAAATAAGCACAAAAGTGAAGTTTTAACTTTCTTTAACACAAATAAAAATTTGAAGAACTTTAAAAAATTTATCCACATATGTTAAATTGAAATAAAACCTATCATATTTTAGTAATGTCTTCCTAATTTTACTCCTCATTATAGTAATAAATCTTTTATGTATTACATTTTTTAAAACTTTTAACTTGAGTTTATTTATCTTAGGCTTATTCTAAATAAGGCATCAAAAGAGAAACAAGTTGAATTTGTTTTACTTGGAAAAATATTTTTGTCTCTAATTTAAAATATAATATTAAGCATAAAAGTTTATTTGCTTATGTATATGAATAGTTTTGTATAAAATGATTAGTCACACTTTTAAAATAAATGTTGAACTCAATGAAGACATTAATAGTGTAAATATATAATGTGTGTAACCTCTTAGTTTTTTTAATTGATATAAGACAAGTTATATTTGGTGGTTTAATAATGGTCGTAGAGGCATTTTTCTTAGAAGATCGAAATTATACAATTTAATTGTTTGTGATAATTTATGCACAAGAAAAGTTTTTGATACATGGAGGTTAACATTTTGATACTTAGATTGACCTTGCTTTTTTTTCTTTTACTCTTTGTCCATTTTTGTTATCATTATGGCATAATGGCAGGATCAAAATGCAGTTAACAAATTCACATCCTACCTTTTTCTTTGATCAATTTTGTTCTATTTTTTATTTGTAATAAAATATTTTTCATACTTTTACATATTATATTTTTTTAAGTAATGTTATATTAAATTATTATTAATAACCCTTATATGTTTATTATTTTATTATTTTTTGTTTGGATTTTTAAAATTTTTATTTTTCTCAACATATGTGTGAGATTTTATAATAAATTGTGCATTATATTTTTATTACTTTTAAATATTTTGTAACTCCTACTATTTTCTTTTAGTGGCACCTAAAAAATATTTCTTCCACCCTTTTTTTTGGTAAAACTTGTTTTCTTGTCAAATTTTATTGATGTTGTGTTATGAATATTTTTGTGAAATTATCTATTTTGTGTTCTTGTTTATTTTACTTCCTTCAATTTTTTCCTTTTTTAACTTTAGTTATTACTTATGTTTGCAATGATTGCTAATTTGTTGTTTATATGTTATATAATTTGAACAATAAATATTTTAATATCCTAAAAAGAAAAATTTTCATAATATTAACAATAAATTTTATATTCATAGTATTACGAATTTTTTTAATTATTTTCTTTATAATTTCTATTAGTTTAGATGTTTTAGTGGAACAAGTTTGTTTTTCTTCACTTGACAAATCCCATTATATTGGAGCAATCATAAGCTTGCCTAGCTTGCAAAATAAATAAAAAAGTGAAAATTGATCAAATGCTAGAATTATTATATTATGTTAATAATATTTTACTAATTTTATTTATATTATATTTTTTATTTTCTTTACATATATTTTAACATTCAAATAAAGATTTAACTTTTTTATTAATAGATTAAAAAAAAGCTCTCAATATTTTAAATATTGAATCTCACTTTATAAAAAAATAATACTTCTATTTTAATAAAAACATAAAAATTTATAAAACAATTATGATTGAAGAATTTTCAAAATATTAAATAAAATTAATTCCTGATAAATGACAAAATAAATTTTATTTATAAGAGATCTTAGAAAAATATGCTACTGCAATCAAAGATGTACGTAATGTATTTTAAGAAATTTAAAAGAATAAGATATGATACTATTTAAAATATTTGCATGTCACTACGAATTCAAGAAAAAATAAACATAGGTATTATATATTTGCTAAAATAATCTTTTGAATAAAAATAGTAAATGAAATATTATGAAGATAATGCTATTTTATAAATCTATCATACTTTAAAAGTTATTTTGCTAAGACCTATACTTTTAATACATGGATAAAAAAGTTGAAAAGACAAAAAAATAAGTAAAATTTAATATTTTGGTATTTTAAAATATTGAGTGAAAGAACTAATGAACATAGTTGAATAATACAATAAAAATGTTCTATGAAAAATAAGATGCTAAATGTATCAAATGACAGAAATGTGCAGAAGATAGTAAATCAAATATCATAATAAAAACATATATTAAATACCTTTTCAATAAAATTTGGTGAGACAAAAAATGGCAAATCATCACAAAATAAGTGTACCTCAATTTCAAAAAAATGTGTATAATACATCAACAGATTATTTAAGTAGTTAAATTATATAAATATGCTAATGTAAAAGTTTAAGAGAGTTGCAAAAATGTTTAAATTATTAAAAGTGATTTAAATAATTATCGCTTAATTCTTTACACATGAGCACAAACTTTCTATGTGATGTTAGGTCTCAAACATGTAAATGAACATTTTTTTACATAATCAAGAGATAAATGGTTATAAATAACTGAATAATTTAATGTTTGATCATTCCATTCAACATATCAGGTAGTTAACATAAAACATCAATAAAAAATAATCCAAACAAATAAAAGAATAAATAAATAGATTTATAATTTATCAAACCTTAGGCATAATGATTAATAAAAATTTTGAAAAAGTTTAATTTTATAATAAATATAAAATATTAAAAATATACAAATCTATTATATAAATAATGTAATAAAAATTTTCCAGATTAATTACAAATTACTTTCCATTTAATGAGGTAATATAGAATTAAAGGAAAAAAATCTTTGTAAGCAATTTCTATGTATTCAAAACAACATTAATAATATGTTAGGAAAATAATATACTAAAATATAACTTTATATAATAAGCTTTTATACTTTATTTTAGTAATTTCCAATTTTAATAAAAGTGAAAATATAAAATATTTCAAAAAATTTATATATGTTCCAAAATGCTCATTTTTCTTCATAATGTAATATTAAATTTCCAAAAAATTAATGCTTTTTTGGTGAACAACTTTTAGAAAATAAGAAAATTCATAGATGTTAAAACAAATTGTCACATAAGAAATAATCATTTAAAAATATAACGAACATAGCATTGGAAAAATATAAAAACATAAAAATGTGCCATTATCTTAAAAAAAGTACTATAGGTAATTGTAATATTTGCAAACACAAGAAAAAAATCATTTATAATTTAGTTATCAAAACCATCTCTATATGAAAAGTTAAATAAATTTGAAAAATAATTAGTTCATTTATAATAAAATTATTAAAATCTAAAGTATCTCACACTAAAATAATTAATTTATGCATGTAACAAATTGGGATTATCCTCCATATGAAAATTTATGTAAGTTCGAAAAAAATTGTTTATTTATAATAAAATTGTTAAAGTCCAAAGTATATAACACTTAAATAATTGATGTACAAATGCAAAACAATTCAAACAACTATCTCATCAACAATAAAAAGATGTTTTTTTGTTTATGTTATTGTGAAACTTTGTAATGCATTGTAGAAATCTAACGAATATTATAAATACAACACCTTTATCAAGAATCAATGTGATTAAATATCGATGTGTAAAGTATTTTAGGGACGTCGTAGGCATTTTTTATATCGAAACCTTAAAGTTGTGTGGAACAACAATTGATTTTGAAAAAGTTTATAAACAATTTTAATTTTTTAAATTGCTTCATAGTTTTTTTGGATATTTTTTTCTTTTTATAATTTCCTAATTTCAATGACTTCTATTTTTAGCTTTTATGATAAATTTCTCTTTCAAATACTTCAGGTTTTATACCAAAGTCTTTACTAATGTCTTGTTTAGCTTAGTAAGTACTAGATTTTGTTTTATTAAACTCTATAACATAAATAGTGATTAGAATTTGATGCCTTAAGCTGTTAACTTTGGAGTCAAGGATAATGATACTCCTTGAGTGTCTAATTTATAAAGAATTTTTTTTTTAAATATTTTTTGTTATCATGTTAACCTTTAATTTTTTTTTGTAATAGTGGCACATAAAACTATCAATCTCTTAAGCATATGCGAATTTAGTTTAAGTTGTATTTCATTTGAAGGCATTAGAGTTTTTGAAAATCTTCTAAATATTCAAATATATATATATATATACATATATAAATATATATATTTATATATATATATATATATATATTAATAAAAATTATTTTTTTCTTAAGCACACACAAACTATTGAGCCCAAAGGGTTCTAGTCAAGTGACTCATACCACCTTGGCGCATGCACCTTAGGAACCTCCACAGGCCAAGAATTCATCAAATCTAAGACGAGTTAAGCTTGACTATCATTGAAGTCATTTTACATTTGCAGTCTTTGGGTCAATCAATTCAATGCATTACCTATGAATCAAGTTAGGAGAAATGTAAGCATGAAACTTCAAATGTGTCAAAATGTTAGATTAAATAATTGTTATAAAAAAAAACATGGCATCTTCTACACTAATGTGCATTTTTTCAATCGAACAGTCTAGATCATGCTCATATTTAAGAAGAGTAAATTTTCTATAGCTGTTCATCCATAATAGTTGATCAAATTGTTGAGAGTCTCACCTATTAGGTGAATAACACTCTGATCATCATTATTATCCATTTGACTTTCATTTTTAATGCTTCGCATCCTATCTAACTGTGATTAGATTTGGACCCTTTATCATTTAAGCTGATTCAACGATTACCGTTTCTTTTGCTTATCGGATGGCAGCTGTATCGACTTCTTTGTCTATATCGACTAGCTTTCTGAAGAGAAGATTCATGCCAATTGGGTGTTTTTTTTTGAGTTTTTTTATTTCAAATATACATAAGAATAATTTACAAAACATTAAAATAATTGAATTAGATTTGAAAGCTTTCGTATGAGTTGAAATGAAGTTCAAAGTATGAGCAATAAATATTTACACAATTATCAGAGCTATAGATTTTAGTTAGTCTCTATTTCTCTTTCCTTTGCTCATAATAATTTTTTTTTAATTTCTTTAAAACAACTTCTTTATTCATTAATAATACCACTTTTGTTTCAAGAATTAAAGGTGTAGAAAATTTAGTAAGGAAAAATGTTAAAGTTTCACAGGAAACTTAAGTTCTATGGATGAAACAATAATGTTTAGATTATGGGTGAGAATTTATAGAATTTTAATTTTTTGTGATAATTTAACTACAACTTTTTAAGCTAAAGATTCTGTTCAACACTTAAGAACAAAAATTATAAAATTAAGCTATAACTTTATTAGAGCGTAAGTGTGAAAAAAATAATTTTGTTGTCATTTGTACTATTGTCTATTTTACTAGTTGATATTTTTACTGAGCCATTAGCTATCAAAGTATTTAATAACTTAGATTAAGCTTAGATGTCATTAACCCCTTTGAATTATTACAAAAATAGATATAACTAAGTGTTAGAATCCAGGGTGAGGGTAAGCGAGAATTCAAGAGAAGTTTGTGCTATCAAATAAGTAATATACTACAATGTTGAATATTAAATTATTCAATTTTTTTCATTGTTGTTATATTTTCTTTTAGCTTTATTTTTGTAGTCCTCAAGGGGATGATTATTATTCCTTTTAATATGATGATAAAAAATTAAGCATTTACTATTACTTTTTTGAACTTAGTGTAGTTTTAGTTAGATTTCATGGAGAATTCTAACAATATAGATTTTTTGGGGTGAGAACTATGACATAAATAGTGAATATTATTTGATGGCTCAATCTACTAACTTTGGTGCCAATGACAATAGTCTTTGAAGAGGGGCTAATCAAAAAATAACTTTATTTCTAGAATTTTATGATAAGCATTTTAAACTTTTAATTTTTTCCTAATTATGGCAAATAGGGTAATCATTTTTTATGCATATTTGATTTGGTTCAAGTTATATTTTAATTGATAGTATTTAAGTTCATGAAAATCTTATAAATGTTAAAATAATTTTTTATATATAAATTATTATTATCATTATTATTATTAAATTTTTCGTAAGCATTCTCAATATTAACACCAAAGAGCTTAGGCCAAAAAGGGAGTAGCACCCCAAATAACTAAGAACCCGATCGAATCTTAAAAGAGTCAAGCCTAAGCATTGATCAAGTCAAGTTACTTTTGTGGTCTCTTGGTTAATTTGTTCAAGGCATTGCTTATGAACAGGCATAGGTGAAATGAATGAATGCAAACTCTTTAATTTGCTTAAGGAAAACGAGCTAGGTTAAACCCATACATAACCACTAACGACCTGCGTTATTACTTCTTGAGAACACTTGGGTTTTCCCAAATCATTGTGCTTATTGTAATATGTAGTTGATGTATTATAGGTGTGGTATACTTCAACTGTTTTACAGTATTAGACAAAACAAAAGCTATTACCAAACTTGGAATTTTTGCACTGGCTAATCGTGTGTTTTCACAATCGAGCAGACCATATCACACTCATATTTAAGAATCGTTAACATTCTTCAGCCGTTTATCCAGAATTTTTGATCGAGTGGCTGAGAGTCTCTTTCCATATGTGAATTGTAATCTAAACATCATTGTTGTTCGTCAAACTTTTGAATCCAACAATCTAAATCTTATCTTGTAAGGACTAAATCTAGAGCCTTTATCATTTAATCTGATCAGATGGTTACCACTCCATTCACTTAAATGGATGCAGTTGTACCAACATCTCCGTCTGCTATTACTAGCTTTCTAAAAAGTAAATTTTAGTTATTGTGAGAGTTATTTTAGAGATTTTTAAATTATAAATTGGGGTCATATACAAGATCGTAAAACTATTCAATCAAACTTGAAAATTTTCATACAAGTCCAAGTGAAGTTTAAACTATGAGCAATGCATTTCTATGTAATTATTGGAGCTATGCATTTTCATCGATCTCCGTTTCTCCTACTTTCCCACATAATAATTTTTTTATTTTCTGTAGCATCTCTTCATTCATTAGAAGTACTACTCTCATTTAAAAATTTTAAAGGTGTATGGACTTTTGTAAGCAAAAATTGTAAAGTTTCAATTTTTTTTATATAGCCTAAATTTCGCAGAATTTGGTATCTCATTAAAGCACGGATATATATTTGTTTTAACTCTATCAGCTTCAACAAAAGGAAGTAGTTAGTAGAAGCCTGATTAGGTAAAACACTTAAAAAATCTTTTATAATTTTTTTTATAATTGAGCAATTTTATTTTAACAATAAGTTTCATAAAAAATTTATTTTAAACTAAAAAATTTCTCTTTTATTTTTTAGAATAAAAACATTTGCTAAAAATAAAATTTATCTCTCTTATTATTCATTTTTCCTCTCGTTTTACAAAAAAAACACTTAGTTTCTTCACCATGCCAAAATCCTTTCCATTCTTATTCCACGCATGATTATATCCATATATTCAATCAATTGACTTGTTCTTTTGACATTAATGTCCTTCCAATATTTTTCACCTATCATATCTATAAGCAAAGCTAGATGATCAATTAGTATGCTATTTAATGAGGTCATCAACATCAAAATATCATAGAGAATTGCTAATGGGAGCAACAACCTCTTTTTGTTTTATGATGACTTACCATCGAAGTTTATGATAATGTAATTGAATGCAGTGCAAGAAAACATTTGCTAGATATTATCAAGTCAATGTAGATTTGGAAGTAATTAAAGCACAACATGGAGATCCCTTTTACTCAAGGTACTTTCCTTAAGAACTTGCTTAATTTCGCCCCCTTTTGTCATCATAAAAAAGACTTGTAATTCTATGAAATAAATCTTTACTAAGAAGCTTTGTTAAGGTGCTAACTTGTTGCATGTTGTTACCAACAAATTGAACACCTAATATATTTCCATTTAGATAGCCCATGATGAAATGTTGCCTAAATCAATTTGTTCAATATTACAGTACTTTATAAGGTTTTCAATTAGGGAAAAGGCATTCAAATTGTTATATATTTTGGGAATTGTTTTTAAATGTAATCCCATATCATCTAATTTCCTTCTCAAACAAAAAAATTTTTACTAAAAATCCTCTTAATGTTATATATTGTGGTTCATTTTTTGCTAAAAGAATAGTTCCATATTTTTTTCTAGATCATTAGTTTAAGTGGTGCTAAATGTGATCAAATACCTAAAATGCATTTCTTATATATTTAATAACCTACATAATCGTTGTAGCCATATCCTGTGAGAACACACATGACACAAGATTTGGATACCAAAACCATAATACCATTTTTTCAAGCTGTTATCAAAAGGAACTTTTTATAACTTTGTGTTGGAAGTCTTTGGGGCTTGATAGAAATTGATCAAAAAAGTCCTCTGAAACATACATTAGGTGTTCTAATACTAAAGTAAAGAATGTGTCATTTCCTTATATACCTTGAAATATATTGGTTTTCCTTTCTCAAGTTTATTCAATAGTATGGTGGGGACTCTTGCAAGTCAAAATGCATTTGATGTTCCCAAGATCATGCAATTTTAACATCTCATTTTTATAATTTATTTCGGAGGCAAGGATACCTTTCTTATCCTACTTAACTTTTCATCCAAAAAAAATTTAACCTTGCCCATTATGTTAAGGTCAAATCGATCATTCATAACCTTACTAAATCATTCACATAAGTCCAAGTTGGTTTTCCTATCTACATTCTAATCCTAAAATAATGTTTGACTTGAAATCTACTACGTAGTTCAAACACAAACTTTGTTCTTGTTGCAATTCATATGATTCTTTCATTATCTTATGCACATGATTTTTATGAAGAAAATGTTGAATGAAATCAAACTATCCCACATACACTTTCTCTTAAATAACAACATTTATGAAGGTGCTCGTAAAATCCATTTGGTAGAGTTTAAATAACTTGTATAAAGAAAAAGGTAAAAATGACCTTGTAGCTTTCAAACTTACCAATGGTGAAAGTATTCCTTCTAAGTTTAGTCATACTTGATTATAACCCTTTGCCACTAGCCTTCCCTTATTCTTAAAGGTAACCACACCATCATTTACTCTTTATTTTTGAGTTCCCATTTTTTGCCACAATAATTTGGTGAGTTATAATGTCTATTAATTCCAAAACATTCACTCCCACAAACAAGTTGAAACCATATAGCGTGGCAAAATAAAAAAATTCTTTCCTTAAGGTTTTATTTATACTTTGAGGTACAAATTTTGAAACATATGCACCATATATAAGTTCTTTTTAAAGTGAGGCCTTGGTTTGTACTCTAAAAGTGTGGTCACTTAAGATTACATCTCTAAGGTGATTTTCATTCTATGCTAACTTCATTGATGCAACCAGTTCCTTATTTTTTATGTTCGAACATATCATTTATATAATTTTTTCAAGATCAACGATACCTTTCTCATCCTACCTAACATGCATTCATGAAAATAAGAAACCTCACTGATTATGTTCATCTCAGATACTACACCTCCAAGCTTACCAAATCATTCACATAAGATCCAAATATGGTATCATTTAAGTAATGTTGGACTTGAAGAAATTAATTAGCACAATCCTTGTTGGACAAAGTTCTACCTACATTCCCAACCTAAAATAACATCTTAGTAGAAATCAATAAAGTTTGTCATTCCAAGATCTTTTTTTGTCTACCAATTTTACTTTTTCGAAGACATCTATGTCTTCTAAATCTACCTCTTTATTTCGAAGCATAATTTCATGAAACACCACTTGAGTAGATTCCCTTACAGCTAGATTTCCTAATTAAATAGCTTATAGGTTTATTTATTTGAATAATATTATAGAGAGATAGCCTCCATTATCTTGGTTTCTAATCTCCAATATCTATCTAATTATTGCTGTAACTCTACTATCAAAATATGCCAAAGTTTTTATATTTAGGTTTGTTGTTATTGTAATGTACATATAATATTTTATTCATAATTAGTTTAATAATAAATTTATTCAAACATTGAGATTATTAGAGTTACTAAATTATTATGGCATTATAATTTTGAGATCCTATATCACCAAAAAAAAGTAAAAGTAGCTACTAATGTTTTAATAAGGAGATAAGAATTGTTAGATACATAACATAGATGAACAAAATATAATTGAATGATATATGATATATCCATATCAAATTGAATGAACATTACTACATTTGTCATTCTGGCATGTTGATAGTAAGAAGTTATTGTCTTAAGCTTGCTTGGTGATGTGAGGTAAATTAAAAGCAAAATAGTTTTAGGTAGAGATGTTAAATTAAACCAAATTGAAAATGAGGTTTTTTAACATAAAAATTAATATATTACCTATTAAGAAACTTTTTGCAAAAACAAATTAGTAAAATATTTGTTGACAAAAGAGTAAGTCTTATGTTGTATCGCCAAAATTAATATATTAACTAAGGATTGACAACTTTTATCAAACTTTTTTAAAAGGCAGTGATGCATATTATAAGGAAATAATGTTTAAAATAGCTTCCTAAGCTAAAATAAAAGTCAATGAAAGAGAATATTTAGAACAATTAATAATATATTAAGTCTATAAAAATTAAGTTTCTGGCATAGTTAGGATAAGTTTTTGACTTTTAATTAATTTGCTTACAACAAAAATTGTTAATCTTGGTGCTATTATCGTTATACTAATATTAATTAATTAACAATACCCTTCTTGATATAGATATGGTTTTAGAAACTGTTAAGAAGTTCCACTTAATCAAAGCATTATTTAATAATGAAAAGGTTTACTCCAAGGATGTTTTTATAAGAAAATAAAGAAAGTGGATTGTTAGGAGGAGAATCATGTATTGTTAAAGGTAATTCTAATAAAATGCATTATAATATTTGGAAAATGAGGATAATTAAAAAAAACGAATTTTGTGCCTTTATACATCATTGAAATAAATTACTACATTACTTAAACGACAGTTTTGTCAATTATCATTAGCCAAGGAACATCCTATATTTCTTCTTTTTGTTTTAATAAAATTTCTTCCTAATTCTACTTATATATTTAAACATGATAAAAGTAGCATGATGGTGCATCCATGATTATTTCATGAGGAAAGGTCAATGGGGTTCATAACGTGGGAATTCAAGAAAACAATGAAGTAGTGCAACCCATGTTGAATGTACAATGGATAAGTTATATTGACTTTTAGCTATTGGGGAAGTAAAGGAAGAGTTCATTTGGTGGCATCCTAATATTTTTTTAATTTGAATGATTAAATTCTTATATGGAGGGAAGCTTACAAAATATTGAATAGACTTCAAGAGAATTTTTAACATTTTTTTAATAATTGTAAATGAATTTAAAATTTATTTTGAATGTGATTAAATGAAGTTTCCATAGGTATATTTTTTTATAATATCATAAAAACAATTATTTGAAGAAACTAATAATAGAGATGAGAAGTCAAACATGGCAGAACAAATGAAAATGAACCCTAAATAATAATTATTCTTCAAATTGAAATGGATATGTCATAAAACAATTCCAAAACTTTTTAAAAATAATCTTAATTTAATTCTCAGGGAATGTTTAAGAAAAAACAATAAAAGAGCCAAATGATTGTTGAAATATATGAATTATTTATCAAAATAAAAAACTCTCGGAGTAGTTTATTTAAATTTGTTGAAAAACTTATAGAAGTCATTTGCAATAGAATGTGCTAGAAATAGTAACCTTTACAAGGTTTTGGTCACACTGGATATCTAGTAAAATTATGTACCACATGAGGAGAGTATTAAGAGGAAAGCAACAAATAACAAAGATGTCATAGTTGGGATAGGAATGGAAAACAATAGTAAAGGCTAGGAAGAGGTAGACAAATCAAATAATTATGAAAACACCTTCAAGGAAAAAGAAGGAACAAGTTTCATGAAGTGATTGTATGATGCTTATTTGAGGAAGAAATGTTAGTCACCTCTTGAAGGTGGATTTAATTTTCTTAAAAAATTAGTAACGATCCAAGTTAATACTTATGTCACACAAGATATTTAATATTCTTAATAATACTTTCACTAGACCAAAGAAGAGTTTTGTATTGGTAAAGCATTTAGGCGTATGAGACAATATTGCAAGTGGGTAGCAAGTGGTCCTATAAATAGATAGAATGGTCCAAAAGTTTTTTTGAAAGGAGACCATCACTATCAAATGATAGTCAATAGTTTTATGACAATTTCATAGAGTTTTTGATGGTTCAATGTATTATGTTAATGACCCACAGTCATGATACTTTGTTTGATGATAAAAAATCCTAAAAAGTTATTAATGAATCTATTAATAAAATTTGTGAATTTTAGAAAACCAATTTTGTGTCTACAAAAGAAGTTAAAAAAGAATAGGAGTGATGGTTTGAATTTAAAAAAAGAGATTTATTTTAAATTTAATTTTATTTATTTCAATTTTTTTCTAATTAGACGTTAAGCTTGATTGAAATCTATCATACAAGGTACAAAAATTTAGTCTTATTTAAATTACTCATCTTAAAAAAGTATTAGGTTTCTAAAAAATCTTGACCTTATTTTTACCATTCAAGAATCATTTTTTCTCTTATCATATCTTTGAAAATTCTCTTTCCAAAACATTTTGCAAAATGTGTATTTTATTTATTAAAATTAATTTATGAAAAATGATAAAATAATCAAAACAAGAAAAAATAAATATTATTAAAAAGGACCAAAAGTCTCAGTTATAGCATAGTGCTTGAATACAGCTAAATATTGTTTATCATGTCGATAAAATAACTCTCAAACATATCGAACAATTTTGATTCATTCATAAGTCAAGAATCGAAACATAACTTACATTTTGAGCATAATAAAGTTAGACAAACAAAAAAAAATGTAAAATTTTTAAATTAGGAAAGCTCCAAAAAAGCGATAATAATCCATCATTTATTCAATGTAAGACTAAAAAATCCTGTATCCATTTCACAAGTTGGTACAGGATAAAAAAACTATATTGAATTGTTAGTGTTTGTTTTGATTTTACTATCCAATCGCATAATTATGTGATAGAATGATTCTAATCTCATAACTTTTTAAAAACACCTATTTAGATCTTCTGTCTAATCACAAAAATTTGAGATCTCATAGTCCACATTTTGTCTACATGTAAGAGATAAATCTAACAATAAAATCATGATTTAGATTTAGTTTTTCAAAGTAAATCCTAATTTCTAAGTAGTGCATTTAATCTTATCCATCCAATCGAGTGGCTCCTATGTAGTCGGTGTTTTAGTGGTTTAGATTTTTATAATTTATTAATTAAATACTATTGCGGACTTTTTAATATAAATAATAATAAGTAGTTGGTTAATTTGGATGGTTGTTTTAGTCATTAAAAAAGTTTATAAGTGAAGCATTGAACAAGATAAGCTGCTAACATTTTTATGAGATATGAATAGAACTTTTTAGGTCATGTTATTCAAGCATTTTGTTGTCGATGCTTATTGACATTTACTTATGGTATATGCCTCAGTCATCAAACTAATAATCTCAAATTTTTTCTCAAATAAGCTAAGTTCTCAATTTTATTTTATTATAATAGATTTAATTAAAGCACTTATTTCTCAATAAGCTTTCATCAATAATAAGATTTTTTTTTATTAATTTACATTTTATGTCATCAAATTATTTTATACTATTACCAAGTTTTTTATGTTGCATGAGCACAATGCTCTTTTTCTATAATTTTGTATGAGGATTTACCTCTTTTGGAAAAATCCTTTATATGAATAAGAATAGTTTCTCAATTACAACTGAAAGTGTTTGTCCTAAAATGGTTTGTGATATCAAATTTAATAATTAAAATAAAATATAATATATTAAAACTTTGATCAATTAATTTCAACTAAAATAATGTATATATATGTTGCGCAAATAGAATTTGAAAAATTAAGTTTAGAAAATTCAAAAAAAAAAATAGTCATAGAAAATCCTAAAACATTGAGTTTTAATAATGATCTTACAAAGAAATAAATTATCAATGAAATTATGATTGGAGTTAAAACTTAATCATTCATAACCATAATCCATTATGACAAAGTTTAAGCCATCCATTACAAAAGATAGCTTAAATAATAAATTTTGGTAATAATTAGAAAGAATGAATTAAATATATTTGAATTAAATTATGCAAGTCCTTGATCATTAGATATAGGTATAATTTGGACATAACAGACTTAAAAAAATTAATAAGTTGATTGATAATTTCTAGAAAATTTAAATTTGTGAACATTCTACTAAATGTAGAGTTGACAAAGAAGGGTAGAACAGAAATTAAAAGATTAAATGAGAAGAAATTATGGGAGAACATTAATCTAATATGCAATACATGTAGAGGAACATATCTTTAATTGTTATGATAGTTAATTTTATGAATAGTTTATGTTTTAATGCTTTTTATTAAAAGTTTTTATCATCAAGATAGAGGGATTAATGGGTTGACCCATTGTCGTGATGTTTTGTTCGATGATCATGAACCCTAGTATAACTAATGAATTTGTTTAAATAAATTATAAGTTTTAGACAGACGATACCTTTATTCAAGGTAAACTTTGAAAAGAAAGAAGTGCAAAGGTGATATTTTTTAATGATAATCTTGGTTAGATTGACAAATAATTAAGGGAACTATTTGGAATTTAATTTTTGATATTATAAGTTTGTTTTAATTAAAATGTTATCCTCGATTAAAATCACTCTTTGAACTTACAAAAACAAAGGTGAAATATGGATCAAAAGTCTACCATCTTAAGAATTATTTTATTCTTAAACATATCATTAGAAATTTTTTAGCAATAACTGATTTCAAAAAGTGTATTACAATTATAATAATTAATTAGTAAAAAATAATAATAATATTACAATAATAAAAAAGAAATACGTTTGACTAATAATAATCAAAAGTGTCTGGTTAGATCATAGCTCCTAAATGTGGGTAGCTAGGTTTATTAGATGGATAAAATAGCTTCAAATCTCATTAAATAATTTTGGTTCAATACATAACACACATATGCAATTTTAATAGAGTATTAATATATTTCCAAAAAGGGAAATTACTTTAGGGTTAATCAGGGGGTTACTAAACCCAATTAATGCACTTATTATGTCACATAAGAAAATTTTTATAAAGCAATAACAAGTCATCATTCATGTAAAGTGGGACTAAAATCTGTGACCATTTTGTGTGACTATACTCAGAATTATTTGCGTGATTTTATCATCTAATCATGCATTTATGCAATCAAATGATGATAATCTCAATAGACTTTTAAAAACTCCAATTGGATTTGTTGTTTGATAATGTAATTTTATAATTAAACACTTGTTTTATCCATGCATAAGAGCCAAATCTTGTCATTATATCACAATTTAGATCTATTGGCCTTGATCAAATAGTGCTTATTTAGTCTAAGCCATCTGATCATGTTTCATTCATGATCAAATGATCTAAGAGCCTTTAGATCTAGCAGTTCTTGTGATGCCTCTTTTAGCCATTATTTCAGACATTAAGATGTTCATAATTTATCTATAATGACTAATTGATTTAGTTTGGCATGTGCTTTTAGTAATTAGAAAAATGTTTATAAATTAATGATTTCTGAACAAAATTGATACATGAATTTTTGACAAAATTTAAAAAAAAATTTTCGAGTGATGATATTTAAGTCCTTAGCACCCACTGCTCATCATCACATCCTTATGCTTTGTTTTTCATATATCAAGCTCATAATCCCTACTTTCTACTCAAATGAATGAAGTTCCTAATTTTTTTAGTTAACTCATTTAAAATTCTTATTCCTCATTCATCATTTTTAAGTATAAAGTTTTTTCTATTAATTTTTATTTTTTGTTACTAAATTATTTTATTTTCTTTCAAGTTTTTTAGGTTGTGAGGCTCTAGTGGTCAATTTCTACTGTTTTATTGTTGTAAGGTTTTAACCTACCAACCATTTGGCGAAAGAGTTATATTAGTTATATTGGTTTTTGTTATATCTTTTTAGGGGTAGATGAAAGTATAAATTTAATTAGAATCACCTACAAACTATTTTTCTATCATTTTTTATTTATACAAAGTTTTTGACATTTTTTTAAAAGTTTAGTATGAAAAGAAAATCAACATACTTTAAAATAGAGTTAATATTTTTTAAAATAAATTTAATGTTTACTAAAACTCACTTTTAATGACATACATAAGTTTGTTAAAAAATATATTGAAGTACATTTCTAAATATTCTCTAAGAAAGACAAACTTTTATTCCAAACAATTCACCCATCCCTCATTAAAAAACATTTCATAGTGACATATGATGAAGCTTAGATCAGTAAGAAGGGGACGAATTGTTATGAATAAAAATTTAAGTTTCTCACAAAAATACTTCAATAAAATTTTTTAATGTACTTTATAAAAAATTTAAATTAATTTAAAAATATTAGTTTTTCTTTAAAAATAATAATTTATTAAAAAACTAGAAATAGAAAAATCAATAAGAACTAAAATATACAATAATCATATTTAGGTGATTCTACTTAAAAAACCTACATCTAGTCTCGACAAATTTTGTAAAAAAAACTTTATAAAATCCATTTACCAAAAGACGTATAGGCTAATCCCACAAAAAGAAGCAAGTTATGATAGCTTTACAACAAATTAAAAATGATAATAGAGGAAAAAGATTTGGTGATATAAAATAAAAATTAATACAACTAAAATTCTATGGTTAATGAAATGACTAAATAGGTACAACTATCTTAATTAAACCAACTAGGAGTAAAGAAAATTAGTAATTTAGGTGAGTTGTTAAGAAAGTTGTAATTAAAATTTGATAACTAAAGGAAGTAGCTATAGTAGGGACCATTATCGTGGGCTACTAATGACTTAAAAATTTTCTTCATATTGCATAAACATTCATCAAGCCATTTTGTTCAAAACATCTCTTATTTATAGATTTTTTCTTACACCTAAAAGCATTTATTGAAAAAGAAAACAAGCATTATTGTATCATCTATTTTTAATTTTTTCAATGGAAAAATTATTATTTAAATAAAACATTCTAATGGCTTAAAAAGAGCTAAAAGAGATGTTGCACCTTTGTTGCTCTATTGGAATGATCTGAGACTATTTGTTTAGGAAAACTACGTGTTGGACGAATGATATTTCATGAGGATGCTTAGAACAAGAATTTAATCAAAACCATAAAATCTATCTTGATTTGATAGCAAGACTTATATGGCTTTATAAAATGATGGAGGAGATCAAGATCACTCTTGCATGAAATTGCACGATCAGAAGGTCCTAGTTAGGCCGATTATTTAGAAGCATGCTCTATAAAAACAAGGCTTTCTTTAGTCCCACACTATGAAAGTGAATAAAGATATTTTGTATATAAAGCCTACAAATTCCACAAAGTCAGCTTATTTGGGGTTGACTAACCTCTAGTTTTTCTTAAAAGTCCATTACACAAGCTATCATTAATGATTTAGAAGTTATATATGTGGATATGAGAGCACTAACCCATTCTAAGATCCTAAGAATGATGTTTGTAGTTGTACTTAGGATTGCAATTGTCGACGAGCATTGGGAATTTCATTACAGACCTCATAATGATAACCAGCATGTTTTAGGCACTATAAAGACTTTTGGATCTTTTACTAATAATTTGTAGTATTTTAGTTAGCATTTATTTTTCCAATTAATTATTATACATATAATGTACATTTTATAGAAGTTATTGAATAAATAATAAGATATAATTAAAAATTAAAAAAATGAATTCAAGGTAAAAAATAAAGAGAATTAAGTTTTTTAAGACGTAATATTTTTCAGAATATTAATATTAATAAGATTGAATTTTTGTTTCTTGAGATAATATTTCAATCAAGGTTAATATTTTAATCAAAGTAAGATTAAAGTACCCCAAAATTAATTCAAAATGTATCTTTTGATAGTTTTTTACTCCATCAAGAATGGTTTTCATGGGATTTTACTTATGTTGCACTTCTTCAAGTTTTCCCACTAATGCAAACATTGTGTATCTAAAAGTCAAAAAATTATTTAATTTTTTTTAAATGTACTTAGAGAGTTTATTATCAACAAACAAAATTGAACACATTTGCATTAGTTATGATAAGATTTCTTTTACTATAAGATAGAATGTTAGCTTATTGATTTTATGACACTCTATTTTTATATTAATTTCAAATCATATTTAGGATTCCAAATAATTGAGACACTCTTTTTAATCTCTTAAAGTATTTATTAGTTTAAATCTTAAACTATTCATTGATTTACAAAACGTGATTCTATTTTTCAATCATTTCGTCCTTGGTTAAATCACACTCTTATATTTTTTTTTCAAATTCTATGTTTGGTGGATTATTAGACCTTAATTAAATAAAAAAATTATTTCGTTAAAGTTTTCATAATTTAATAACCATTATTTCTTGGTTAAATCATACACCTATATTGTTCCAAAATTTTATATTAGTGTAATTATTAAACCTTAATTAAATAAAAAAACAATTATGCTCAAATTTTTATAATTATAATAAAAAAATTAAACTACATCTTAGTTATGCGAAAATGCAAAGCTCTAGGCTTGAGTTTAATCTAAAGTAGGCATTTGCAACTATTAGGACTGGTGACTAAAAGAAAATTAGGTTAAGGCTATCTGTTATAGTCTTGAATCTAGTTGGGCTATATAAGACCCAAAAATGACTTGTAATTATGTAACCATATGAATTAGTCGGATGATTAAATCATGAGTGCACAGGGGGGAACCGACCCCCTTTTGTCTCACAAAATAGCGTTGTGCAAATGCTTATGAAGAGCACATCCCTTTAATACTATGCAATGTGGGACTATTCTTTGCTACTTGTCTACTTCAAAAATTATGAGTGCTCGTTATCGTCCGATCACTCATTTTCATGATGGAACAAAGGAGATCATCCCTTTAAGCAGTGATCTTAATTGGTCTAGATCTCAATTGTATCAGCTGACCAAAGTGTTACTACATCATCCACTATAATAAAAACTTTATTCTTGAATCATATGGCTTTAAATAATCCATTTTGAACCATATGGTTGAGATCATTCTCAATTCTATAGTTGATTAAATCAAAAGATCTAGATGCCATTGAATGGTCTAGATCGGATCGAGCTTGATTCAACTATAAATTTCTAGTTGTTATGGATAAAATTTTTATTGAATATGAATAAGATTTTAACATCTCAAAGAGGGGTTACATCATATTCTATTGACATAAATTTTTCCAAGTAGTACCCACTTGCTATAACTTGAATTTTAGAATCTTTTTGGTAACCTTAATTCTTCTAAGCTTTTATTTTCTTAAATCTTGTTATAATTTTGAGTTTTTTTTGTCTTTGGATACTATTAAATAAGGATACAAAAAAATATTTTATTGCTATATTTGTATTTTTCTTTTGGTTTGGGTGACTAACTATTTGTGAAAGCCTAAGGTCCATTTAATCTAAAACAAACCTCAGTTGGGGTTGAGCTCATAAAATCCTAGGTTATAGTTGAAACCTTAAAAGCTAGTAGTTTTAACATGAATCGTAGGAGAAAAAATCTAAAATAGCTTTGAGATTTATAATAAGAAAAAATCTCAAGTTATAACTCTTTTATTAGTAAAGTTTTTTTCTCAACCTTAGTTTTGGGTGGATGTAGCTTTTAACTTGAACAGAACCTAAAAAACATTTTGGTGTACCATTAAACTTTTATATTTATTTTTCTTAATCACAGAAATTATAAATTAATATGTTTATAAATTCAAGTTTTTAATTAACATATAATTATTTTTATAAAACATATTTGAAAGTTAAGTACATTTCTTATTAGCAAAGATTTTTTTAAAATCCCTATTTTCTAGGCTTTGCACATTAGTTTTGACTTTAATAGTAAAAATCAATTATAAAACCGATTAAACTTTCATATTTAATTTATTGTTTAAGATAATTCAAAATATATTTCAAAGTTTTATGATTTTGATTTATTACATCATTTTTCCCTATTTATTTTAGTTGAATAATTTAAACTTCATTTCTTAATTCTTATTTATTCTTTTTTTAAGTTCATATTAATTTTTTAATTTAAATTTATTAATCAAAGTTTACATACATAATACTTGATTTTAATCATTAGAATTGAGAACCAAAGCTATTTTGGGTTTAAAATATTTGTGTACAATTATGCTACTATTCGTTTCACTCATAGTGCAAAAGTTGGAAATTTTAATTAAATATTAGCTTTAATCTTACATGCATGTGATGTATGACTAAGTTGCATGCTTAATGTCATTTAATATGATTATAACATGTAAACTATCAACATGTATACTTATATAAGATCTTCTAACATGTGTAACAAACATTTCTCTACAAATTAGATTTCGTTTTGGAAAGTGATTAAGTAGAGTATTAGTATTTAAAATCACTCGATTCCTTAACTAATGATGCATGCTTATTAACTTTTTTTAATCATGGGCCTTTCCACATTCTCAAAATACATGTTGACCTTTTCTCTAATTTTTTTAATAATGAATTACATATTCATTATATTCTTCTTTCGAATTATTTTATTTTCTATTAAACTTTCCATATCTTTTGCAAACATAAAGTAATTGTTTAGACTATTTTTTGTGGAAATTTTTCTCCTTACTTCAAGATATACCCTATTCTTTTTCTTCTCCAACCATAATGCGAAAGAGTCCTTCACTGTCTTCTTCTTTTAACTTGTAATAATCATTTTTGACTAATTCAAAGCTATTTTCTATATCTTCTTTTTTCTTGTATGTTTTTATTTCATTCTTCTTAAATGATACTTTATAAATCATAAATAACTCATACCAAATTTTATAAGCTATTTAAAAACTCATAATTCTATTAAATTTAGTAATATTCAATGTATAATTTTAATAAATTCAGTCATAAAAATTATCTTGTGAGATTTTTTATTGGGAAAACAATAAGGAATTATTGTTGCCTATAGCATTTCTCTATTAATGTGTTTTAAATAACTGGTTATTTTAGTCCTTCAATAGAGATTTATATCACCACAAAAGAGTAGTGGCATGTAGGAAGAACTACTTTCTTTTAAACTAACTAAAAAATTAATTTTAGCCTTAAATCACTTGTAGAATCTTGTTGTAAGAAGGAAATCTTGCTTTGATACTAATTTAATTATGGTTTTGCAAGACAATGACGAGTACTTAACAATTAAAATTTCTATTTTTTATAAACATAGTAAAAGAAAGAGCTTAAAGTACATTTGAAAAGCTTGAAAAAATCTAAAAAATAATTTTTATAAATTTCAAATTTAATTTAAAATATTTTGATTTATTAATAAAAAGTTTATAAAAATTAGCAAATAGAAAAATAAATAAGAATTAAAATATACACAAAAAATTTTTAGTTGTTCAATTTAAAATAAGCTTATGTCACCCACAAACAAAATTTCGACAATAATGCTTTTTCTCAAAAAATAGGTAGACTAAACTATTACAAGAATAAAACAAAAGAAACCATATACAACAACCTTACAATAATATAAAATGGTGACAGTTGAAAAATAATTGGTGGCAAAATTAAAAATGGATAAAGAGGCACAAGTTTCTTTATTGAATCAATTAAGAATAACAAAACTTTAACATTTTTGAATGAGAAGAACACTACGTTTAAGGGTTAGATGACTAAAGAAGACAATGTATTGAAGCAATAATGATCACATGCTATAAATGACTTGAATGTGATTACTTGAAAATTACTTTTAGATAGTGCACAAATTCAGTAATCCATATCACTTAAAAATTCTTTTATTCATAGACAGAATGAAACAACTAAAAACACTTATTAAATAAGAAACATAATCTTATTTTTTAGACTACTTTGATATTTTTTAATGAAAATTGTAATTTAAATTAAATGTTTTAGCAGTTAAAAATAATGACTAAAAGGGTGTTTTGCATGAGCTACTAGATCAAAATGATATAGGACTATTTGATCATGAAAACTGCACAATTGAATGGATAAGATTTGATTGAGGCTATTTAGAAATATGATTTCATTATGACCATTAGAAATGAATATTGATCAAACAACAAATTTTTGATCTTATGTATAAAATAACATATATCATGTGAATGTGAAATAATATCATCTAATGAAGGATATTATCTATCTTCCAAGAAACACATAAGAGATTAGAATTACTTGATCAAGAAATTACACAACATGACAATTTTTGCTATGATTGCAATTCAGAAGGATGAATCACCAAAAGACTTTGTTTGTCCCACATTTGGGGTTGACTGCCATTTAGTTTTCTTAGGACTAGCAATGCACTTTAAACTATATATGAGAATACAATAGTAATAACTTGATCAAAGAACCTCATAAACTATTTTTATAGTCCTACTTAGTACTATAAGTAGTTGAGAGGTTTGTTAACAAGCGTCCTCAACCCTTTAATAACATCCAACATATTTTAGATAGTGCCAAGGCTATTGGTTCCAATTATAATAAATTAGAATTATTTTTACTATTTAATTATTATAACTCTAATAAAAATTTTGAAAAATTTATTTAAGTAATATTAAGATATTATTAAGAATATATTTTCAAGATAGTTAAGGTAGATAGATTAAGTAATGAAGGATTGTAGTATAAGTGGTTATGTGCTCATTTAGTTCTTGACATCCAATAGTATTCCTTTTTTTATTTTACATTGAATTAAAATTTGTAATTGAAATAAGATTTTATTTTCTTACATCAAATTATTATTTTAGGCATATTTTTTATGGAGCATAAACTATTTTAGTCAAGAATAATTGCTAAAAGGGATAGATATTATCAAAAGAATAAGTAGAACAAACTATTGTTTTAATAAATTTACTTCATTTAATAAATGTAGATAATCAGAAGCATGCAATCCTTTTTTTATAGCACAATGGGATACATTTTGAATAAAATTTCTATTTAAAAATGATATCATTGATATTTTTTATGAAGCTTTTAGTTTCTTATTTTGAAACAAATTTATATGTTGTAGTTATTATCTAAATAAGCAAGTATAAAATTATTGATTATGATTGTGGTATCAAGGCAAAAGAGAAAACCTATTCTACATAACTCCCTAAAAATTAAATGTTTATATAGTTGGGTTTGTCTCACTAAGGATGCCATACTTTTTCATTCTAGTAATCAATTTAGATAATTGGTAATAAGTCCCGCTAGATTTTTAATATATGAAGATCAGGTTTTCTTGTAGTCTTTTATGTATTTTTAACTTTCTTAATTATAATAACATAGTTTTTATACTTGTGTCCGGTAATTTTTTTAAATAATATGACATATTCTTTTAATAATTACAAATTTTCTTCATTAATTATTCTTTATGTTTTAACTATTTTACACTTTTCTGTCTTTGATAGTATTTTTCATTGCATTGTGAAACGTTATGCCAAATAATTTAAAGTTAATGTAAATTTGGTAGACCTCACTGTGTTCCTTTCTATTTGCTAAAAACTTTTATTGCATTATTTAAAAGAATATGATTTTTTCGTAACTTATGGTAAAATATTTATGGAGGTTCTTATCATATTAATGTATATAATCATTTTTTTAATTTTTTTATTTTAAAATTTCATTTTATTTTAATTCTAGCATTTTCTATTCACTTTATGAAACATCAATTTTTTTTTGATAATTTATTCATAGAAGTTTGTCATTTAAAATGTTAAAGACATTTTAAATATTTTTTTTAGTCTTTTATTATTTTCTTTTATTTTTTATATAGTTTTCATTTTTTCTTAATTAAACTTTTTTGTTAATTTTTTTCGTTATTGTGATTAATTGAAATATTTACACAAAAGAATATATTTTTATGACTATACCCATAGAATTTGATTAATATTGTTTTGTTTGTGAATTTTGGATTAAACCAAAAGATATTTTGACATGAATATACATACTCTAATGTTAAAGGATTTTAATTATTTTAAAAAAAAATAAGAATTATATTTATGCATTAAATTTTTTTAAATTTTAATTGCAAAAATATTATATTTTAACAAACCAAAAAACGTTTGCATGCATTTTCAATGATTGATTTCATTTTTGAAAAAAAAGATACGTTAGTGAAATAGAAAATTGTATCATAAGAAGATATAAAAAATAGTTTTACACAATATTAAATCTCTTAAAACTAGTTTGCACAAAAAATGTTCCCAAAAACAATTCTAACAAAGAAAAGTAAATGAAAAGTACTCTACAAAAAATGGAAGTAAAAACTAAGATCATTACAGGTAAAATATTGTATTAGAAAGTGCTTAATGAATGTGTTAATAAAAATAAAAATTATGAAGGGAGAAAAAAGAAATATAGTTTTGGGTAATTCAATTATAAATAATATTTTATTAAAAGAGTCTTTTTTAAACAATATTGATAATTATTATTTTGATGTACACATTGGAAGTTTAATGCAATGTGAAAAAATAGAACTGCTATGGCAATTACACACTTTAACATTTAAATAGTTTGATTAAAATGTAGTCCAAATATCAAACTTATTATAAACAAAAAATATTAAAAAACTAACATTGACTACATGATATAAAATTGCCAAAACTTGGTATTTTAAAAAAAAATTATGCATGTAGTCATAATAATTAAAATAAAAACGAAATATGTATAAAAATGTTAGTTTGATAATTAAAAATATTTAAATATTGAAAACATATGGTCACATGTTAATGAAAACATAAACCAAAAATGGTTTTGATTTTTTTTTCAAATAAAAATGTGCATAAGAAAATAAAATTGAACGTTATCATGATAAAAAAATTTAAGAGGTTCAAAGGAATTAGCACAATAATCTAATAGCAGATTATATTACAATACCTATTCTTTTTTATAATATATTAAAAAAGTGATTACTATAATTTGATAAAAATATATTATGCGATAAACAATATTCTAAAAAATAATTAAAATATGAAATAAATAATTTTAGTAAGTATTTAAATATTCATACTTTATTGAAAATTTGTTTCTTGAATATAGTAAAAGAAATATCAAAATATATAAAATTATTAGGATAATTAAAAAAAATCCTTAACATTTAAAATTTATTCGATAACACATCAAAATAAACTTTTATGAAAAAAATGAGTATTTAAAATAATGTTTTAGGAAATATTTTTTCTTTCAAATATTTTTTAGAAAATTTTTATATAATTAATGAGCTCAAATGTTTAACATTATTATTAAATATTTTTTTGGGACAATCAAGATAGCCAAATACTTCAAAATAATAATATAAAAGTTCTGATATTGTTCAGTTACAAAATATTTTATTAATAATCAAGAAAAAAAATTAATATTTTGAAAATTTTAAGAAAATACAATCATAAAAGAAAATCATGATGATATCAAATACACATATTATTAAAAATCGATCACACAATTAATGAAAAACAAATGGTTATTTGAATAAAAACATAAAATGTTGGAATTAGATTAAATTGGATAATAAAAATGTAGTGAAAGATTACAAAAGAATATGAATATTTGCCTCATCTACAATAATTCTTTTGATAACTATAGAGAAGTCATGTGACTACATCCACTAGCCATTTCTATTCTCTTTCTTATATAATATTTGGCTAGTGGTTTGATTAGATTGCATAATCTATTTCAAAAAGGCACTTAAATATAAAGATTGTGGATAGGAAATGAAAGAATAAAATCATCTAAAAAATAATAAAATAAAAATATATAAATCTTAACTATTTGACACAATTTAAACAACAAAAATGATGCTAAAAAGGAAATGTAAACATTCCAGTGAAAGAAAAAAGCAAAATTATTAAAGGTAAAAAAATAAAAAACCAAGTATATTTAAGTTCAACAAGAATATAAAATATAACATATCTAAATAATAAAATTATTATCTTAATCAATCAGTGGTGGATATTTCATTATCCGAGAAACACAAAAAATTGCGAAATCATTAAGTACAATATTTTCATTAGCAAAGTATTAACCTTTTACAACAATAAAATATTTTTCTAATTTTTTTAAAAATATGTTCAGCATAAATATCAAAATTTGTAATTAGAATAAATTTTTTTAGGTTTTATTTTATGTAAAATATTGAAATTTAATTTTTATTTTTGATATTTTAAAAAGTTTTTTTAGTAATCAAACCTCGAAAAATAAATTAACAAAAAAATTATTAGAAAATATACAAAAAAACATATAAGATGTTCAAAGATGTTAATATTCAAAACATTATGTATAATATTAATATCATATATATTGAAATATAAACCTAATAATCTAAATATTGTAATTAATTAAAAATATTAACAATAAAAAATCTATTAAATGACATAACGTCATAGTTTTTTAAATGTGTTTGCATAAGCATTCCAATTAGAAATAATTTACATTGATTGAAGAAGGTATAAAAGAGATAAACATTTTAAAATCTCAGAGATAATAACTCAATTATTGTTTTAGTAAAATGAGATTAATTAGTCAAAAAAAGATTTTTAAATAACATAAAATTGATTAATAAGTTTACACAACTTCAGAGTACAATAGACTAAAGTAAAATTAAAAGAAATTAATTTTGAGAATTAAGAAAAAATTAATTATGTGTATTTATAAGAAAATATTATAATACAAGGACAACAACATTAAATATCTATTTAGAAAAATGAACTTTAAAGATGTAAGAAATAATAATGATGGAAAATTGCAAAAATATTAGAACATGGCATTAAAAAAATAAAATAAAAAATAATCATTCAGTAATAAAGATGAAAATATTTGAAATTAATTTTTAATGTTAAAAAGTTTTTGAAAGTTCAAAAAAATATTAGCGAAATTGTAATTGCAGTGTATTTTGATAAGAAAGTTTTAACAATCTGAGGAATAGATGTTATGTAATTTAAAAATAAGGTATAAATATTATAAATAGAAAATAATAATTATATATAAATGTTAAAATATATATCTCGAAAAATACTTATTAGAACATATAAACAAATAATATGAAAAATAAAAAAATATAATTTATATAATAATAAAACAACAAAATATTTAGTGTTAGAAATTTGTGAACAAGATATCCATCAGAGGGGGTGAATCATACAAATTTTAAAAAATTAAAATTAACTAAGTTTTGGCACGTCAAGTTATGATATTAACATTAGTAAGATTATTTTTATTATTGAGTACAAAATCATAACAAACACTAACAATTCAATATAGCTTTTTTATACTAAACTAATTACTACTAGTCTAATAATCTCTTCTTAATTTTAATTTTTTTTAAAGAATATTTTTTTAGGAAAACTTATTTAGTTTTCAAAAAATAATTTTTCTGGCTCAAAATCAATCAAATCAAAATCAAATGCGATATAAAAGAAAATCACTTGGTTGTCATGAACGTTATAGTAAAAAAATTTGGAAATTGTTTTTCAAATTTAGTAAACCATTATGTCACATTATTGTTATCTTTACTAGAATGAGGGGACATTATATTAATGTAATTACCAATACTAATGGTCAACATACATGGTTGTTCTATAATTTTTATGTTGCTGCTAAACATATTGGTTCACTTTTAGTCATCTTATGATTATTGAATTATAGGGGTGAATTTTACTATTAAAATTTCTATGTCCTCTAATTCTTACTAAATTATATCATCATGCATTATGTTTTTCTCTTCTTCTGACTTTTCATTTTCATTAACGGTTTCTAGGTTCATGGTCATGGATATCTTTAGGTAGCTTACAACTACACACTCTTCTTTTTAGGACATAAAATAGGTAATTCTACATTATATGAGTTGTCTTAAGGAATGTGGTGAAGAAATGGGTGGCAATATTTGTTTAGGAGGTTTACAAACTTGATGGATGAGGTAGATGAATTATGAGTATTAGTGTGTTGAAATATTATGGTGTAAGCCTTTATAGAGCTTGGCTCATCATTTCTTTTAAGATAAAAAATTCTACTTTTTCACATTTTTAGTTATGCAATAAGTTTTCTATAAAGTAGTAACATTTCTCCAGTTATGTTCAACATGTATCTATTGCCTTAAACCTTTCGTAAAATGTGATAGTCCTATATGCTGGGGTTATCTATATCACTTTTAGGTTATAATCCTCAAATTTGTTAGTGTACTCCTCAATAGATCTATCACGTAAAGGAAATCTTTGTCATTTATCTAATATATCAACACTATAGGCTATTAGAACAAACCTGTTGTACAACTTAACCTTCAAGATTTCTCCAAGTTTGGTGTACTTGTTCATCATTGATAATATATTGTCATTCTAACTTTCTAAAGAATCTAAGAGTAGTAATGATGAGTTAATTCTTAATAAATTGATATTTGTTTACTAAATTTTTGTCAATTAAGATAATCATAAACACCAGTCTATTAGTTGGTGTAATCATTAGAATCATAGCTACCATAAAATGTTAGGGCATCCAATTTCAGATTAAGGATGTGCTCTTTATCTCGATGCCTCTTATATCTTTCCTCATTACTAGATATATCTAGATCATTAGTTTGGCTTAGCTAATTTGAATGTTTATTTCTTCTTCTTCTATCATGATTTCTTCTATGGATATCTTAATGAGAGTCATCGAAAGAATCGTCATGTCTTTTATAGTTTCTACATATCTTAGGACTTTTCTTCTAAATCAATGTGTCACACTTCTTTATTATCCCTTTTTATTTTAAGATTTTTGTCACATTATTGGTTTAGGAGCATTTAACCAACTACTTGGGCAAGTTGGGCTGTTGATTGGGATATTTTTAGTATGGTATCTTGGTTTAAATTGTCCTTAGTTTTTAACTAATACTTGATTTAGATTTACTATTTCATAACAACTACTAGATCTCATGGTCATTCAAAGATTTGTCAAATAAGAGATATCATGAAAAAAATTTTGAACATCCTTCCTTTCTTTTTTTTTCATAGTAAAAAAATGTGAAAGAAAAGTAATCTCTATTATAAACTACCAAACACGAGATGAGTTATGCTTCTAGGAAAATGTAAATGATCAAGATCTTTGTTTTTGCAATACCACTTCTTAGGTAGGAGTAGATAAGTCCCAATAAAGATGATGGAGAGTCGTATAACTACTTTTGTACCACCTCCAAAAACAAAGTAACTAGTTATAGCTTTCTTAATTGATAAACTAAGCAAAAAAGAAAACAAAATTGTAGAAAAAAAGTTTCTTAAAAAAAATTAAAAATTTAAGTAGACAATAAAGAAACATCTTTTTAATAAAAAATCATAAAATTTTTATTATAAAAAAATTAGTTGAAACAAAAGTTGATTTATTAAGTAGAATACTTTTTTAGTTTAAAAACTTATGTTTAATGTCAAAGTTAAATTTACTAAATAAAAGAAAAAAAATTTAGAAGAAAATCATTGTCTTTATACCAATGTTGATGCATGAAACATTTGAAGTTTGATGAGGGACTAAATTGGATCCTACAATATTGAAGACACTCAAAAGATTATTAGAGAATATAAAGAAGCTACTATATAATAATCAGAGTAATAAGAAATATGTGGTATTTACGAAATATTCAAAGATTGGCATTCTAAAATTGCAGTGCATATTACTAAATTGAGTTGACGACTCCTCAAGCATTAAACATAAAATCCAACAAAAATAATTTTTGTAACATCCAAATTTAGATATATAAAATAAAGTATTTAGATAAACTCTATATGAAATACTATAACAAAAAGAGTGACGTTACCATTAGATTATTACCTAGAAAATAAAAGTTATTCACAATTAAAGCTTTTGATGTTTATGTGAATGTTAGAGAAGCAACAATTTATTTGTTTATCGACTCTGTTACGAGATGGAAGCTTACCTTCGATCCTAGTCTCTCAAAAGGCGTTTGGTTGTGGGCTCTATTGGTGGCAGGACCTCACCTTCGATCCTTATCTCTTGCATGTAAAATTAGAGTCTCCAACTATGGTTAGGAATATACACTTTATTCACAAAGGTGGAAGCACATAAACAAAGTAAATTTAATTTCATTAATTTTTTCTAATATGATAAACATTCTTATTAATAGGGATTCTGATAAATTCATAAGTAATTTTAAAAAATGAAAAATAGTACAAAAAACATCGAAATTAATTGAATTAAGAAATTTTCAAATAAATTCTATGTTTTGGGTGGCGAGAATAGTGGGTGGCAAAATGACAAGTGGAAAAAATTGCTATGTGAAGACAATGCAACATAAATAGAGGTCTTAGCATGTTCATTCTAGGTTTAAGGTTGCCTCGGGTTTGGCAAAAAGAAAGGGTTTGTAGGATTTGTGGGATTGGTGAGTTGAGGAGGGTGTCACAGGTCAGTGCAAAACGAGTGGATGATAGATGAACATTGGTCAATCAGTGTTCTCAAGTTAACAGATGATAGTGCTGACGACTGTAAAGCATGAGCAGATTATGGAAGTGGTGAAATAAACAACCAATTTATTTTAACTTTTTAAAATAATTTTGAAACAAATTTTGTAGTAGCGGACTTCTGAATGTCGTACGACACCAACAATTGTGTGTCTGTGAGCTAATTTTAGACTCTCCTGCATCACTATGCCTCCAATTTTATAGAGTGCCAAATAAAAAAATAGAATATAAAAATGCAAAATTTATCTTAAAAAGCTTTTACCATATTGTAATTTGAAAAGCCATTATTTTAGTTTTGAATATCTATTTTCTAAAAAGTGGTTGCCAAAGTTTTGGTCAAAAAGTTGTTTTTTGGGTTCCAAAATTTCTTTGGACCAAATAGTTGTTAAATAGCTCACTAAGCAGCTATATTATTAGTTCATTATTTGGTAAGTTTGTGTAATGTTTGCAAGTCATATTCTTATCGGATTTTCATAGATCTAGTTATTGTGATGGCATGCCAACTCTAGTGTTTTAAGTTTGACCTACATTTGTGTTGTCGATCAGGTCATGGGGTCGAAGTAATGTCTATGGTTCCTATGTTATATCTAAGTTAGTGTGTCATAGATCTTGTTAATGGGTCGACATGACAACAATAATGTCGTGGATCAAATCTAGCTCAATGCATGGTGGAATGGGATGGTAGGTTAGCTTAGTTTGATAGATCTGAGTTGTTTAAGGGTTCTATAGACTATATTACTTTACGTTGGTTTGCATTGGTAAACTTGATGTAGCAAATCTAGATGTGTTTGCAGGTCATATGAACCTGTGATCTAGATCATGCATAGAAGTCATATTCATTGATCTATTTCAGCCAAACATGGCCCATGTAAACACTAAGGTGTAGTCAGGCTGACGATGAGCAACATATGAAGGCAATGACAAAACTGGGCTCAATAGACCGTTTTTTGGGTCTTTTTTCCTTCTTGGTATAAATTTTGAGCCTATTAAAAATGTTTAGAGTTTATCCTAAGTATGTATAAGAGGAATAGAAAATATTGATTGTCTAAAATTTTGACAAATGTTTGATTAGTATCTTGGTATCAAAATGTCTAATGGATGTCCCCATTATGAATCCTACAGAAGACTATTTGTTTGGATTGTCTCACAAGAACTATAGCTCTTAGAAAACATTTTTGTTCTATGTTTTGAAGATCCTACTTTACATGTTTTAATAGCTTACTAAATTGTTTAAGATAACAATTGTTGGTCCCAAATAACCCAACTTGTAGTAGCACTAGTAATCACATTCTTAACAAGTGAAAAAAAGAACAATAATAGTATTAAAAAAATCATAGAGCATTTTTGTTGGATTAGCTTCTACCCAAGTGAACCATTGCCACTTGATGTTTAGAAAACATCATAGACCCTTTTCCTAAGGTAAACACACAACCTCAATTTGAGTATTTTTCTCCAAATGCTAGTCCACAACAACTTGTACTTTTTGCTAGTTGGAACATAATTCAAGTTTGCCTCTTATTATGCTAAAGCCAACCTTTGTTGGGTCTTTGTGCATTCAACTTGACCTTCACAAAGTGGATATTTTTGTAACTATAACCTAATCAATTTATAATTCTAAAAAACAACTTTCCTTGCTTTATCCTACAAATTGAGGCTCATGTGTAGAACTTATGGAAAATAAGAAAGCATCCTCACAATGTTGTTGATGCTTGTGGTTGATTAGGAAAATACGTACAACAATGTACACTTGCATCTTCAATAAGTCTTCTGATAAGTAGATGTAAGTTTTTGAAGTTGGCAAAGGTTTAAAATTGTTTAATACAAGTAAATTAATTTGCTTAAGGCATTGTAGAATTTTATTTCCTTAAGAAATGTTACATAGCATTATTCCCAAAATCTCTCTATTTAACAAAACTTATGAAAAGGTTACAATAGTTTGGCTTTCATAAAATAAATTTAATCATTTCGAAATTTGAATTTAATTTTAAACTTTCATAGATATAGTTAAGGCTACTTATGAACATCAATAAAAGATCAATAATGTCTATGCAAATTTATCATTACATTAATTAATTATATTGTCTAATGATTAGTAATTTCTAGTGAAATAGATGTACTTTTTGTAAATAATATTTTGTATATGCATTTGTCTTGTGTTTGTGCATTGTTCCTGACATTCCACTCATATCTAGCAATGTATTATAAATTTCTTTGTATTTTAGGTGTGTAGCATTATTAGACCAAATGTTGTTTTATTCTACACAAGGTCTACAAACCATCTATTGGACATACCTTGGAATTTTTCTTATTTAACGAATACCAGAGGCAGCTTAGATGTGTGTGTTGTAAAGTTTCTTCAAGTCTATGCATGCACCCATTGTACTAGTTATTTTTTAAAAATATTTTCAAACCATTTTTTGAGTGAGGTGTGGATAAATTCAAATAACAACTTTTGACATATTTTTGAAAACATATTACATTCAAAATGAATCATATGAGATGAATTTTGGCAAATATCCACATGTAAAAGTATTCCCAAAATTGGACTTAATTTTTTGAGATTGTGAAGGATCTTCCTTTGTTGCATTTTACATTGGACGTCAACAATGTGGAGCATATCCTATACTACCTTCCCTTATCTTATTTCTTCCATCATTATTCTTCTTGTTTATAGAATTAGAGTAGAATTCAATTCTAACTATAGGATTCCTATCACATGTATCTTCCCTATTGATGGTTTTCTTATCAAAGTCAATTTTGTGTTATTCAGACAACCATGACGATCCAACACCACTACTTTTTTCATTGTCACACTTGGCCGCACTTTCCTCATTTTTAGCAATTGTTTCTAGCCCTCATGAAGGCTCTAAATCGTTGGATTTTGCATTACATACATGATGTAAACACATTGTTATGAGCTTTTCATAAATTATTCATGATCAATAGTATTGTAGCAACCTCACTTATGGCGTTGCTATGTTGTCAATGCAGCATAATCTTATTATGCATCATATTGACCAAGTAGCTTAGAAGTGAGTAATAGTTGCAAGTGACTTGTAACCTTTACACCCAAACTAATGAAAAACTTTTCTAAGTAATTACATTTAACTACTTAAACATAACTTGAAATTAAAAATGGCTTACCAAAAGTCAAATACTCTTTCTAGATTATTTCTAGCATAGTTTGAAAGCAAGTTTTTAAATAATTTATCATTGAACTTTTTCCATATTTTTATGTAATTCTTATGCTACCAGTGACTCACTTCTTTTTTGGATTAGGTATATTTTTTAAGACTAGTTTCATATTTGTATTTGTCAAATTAAGTTACCAAATTCCTGTTAATTTCAGTGCTATCTTATGAAAAATTATCGCTTATGATTCTTGAAAAAAAACATTCCCTTCCACTAAATATCATAAACATGAGAATCTATAATTATGTTTTAGTTACATGCATCTCAATTAAACTCAAACCATAAAATGATTTGTGCTACACAGTTATCATATTATATTACTTAATCCACTATTAGAATCTATTGAAATCCCTTAATATGTTTAGTACTAAAATTTTTTGAGAAGGTATAATTTTTATTATTGAGAATATTATTATTTATTAAGGGTTATTTTTGTTACTTACATCATAATATTAATCATATTTTCCTTCTTTTACCAATTATAATGAAGTTTGATAAATCCATTCAAATTAAAGACACTCAAACATACTATATTATTATCAAGTTTGGAAATTTCTTAATATTTTATGTGACAGATTTGTATGGCTACATTTATAGTATACATAAAAGAACTTAGTTGTGTTATTAGGTGCTTGACGCTTTGATCAAGTAATTGCTGTGACATAAAATATCAATCTTATTATTAAACACTTAATGTTTAAATCTCATCAATGAAAACAAATTTAGTGAAGTTTTGAAGTTCTTTGATGCAAATGCAAACGTGAAGGACTATCAAAAATTCAACCACTTATATCAACTCTAAATGTGAATTATCAACATCTTAATAATGTCCTTCTAATTTTATTTCTTGTTGTTGTAGTAAAACTTTAGACCATTACCATTCTGAAACACATCCATTTGAGTTTCTTTGACTTAAAATTATTCCAAATAGGGCATTGAAAGATAAGAAAGTTGAATTTGTGTTACTTCCAAAAATTTTCTTATCCTTAATTTAGAAAATAAAACTAAGCATAAAAGTTCATTTCCATATATAATATCTTTTTTCGATAAATTGATTAGTCACACCTTTAAAATAAATGTTGAACTCAATGTTTAATCTAAGAGTATAAATATATTGGTATATGTGACCTCATTGTTTATTTAACCAATATAAGACAAGTTCAAATCAAAGACTTACTAATGATCATATAGGGATATTTTTTCCATGATTGCAACTATATAATTTATTTGTTTACAATGATTTATGTATAAGGGAAGTTTTTTATACTTGGCAGTCAATCTTTTGATAGATGGATTCCTATTACGAACAATTAAAATACCTTTATGAATGGAAATATAGAATGAAATTGGTATTATAAAATTTGATTTCACCATCATTGAGATTTTGGACTCAAGCATGCAATTAAAGTGGAGGGTATATATTGGCCTTGCTTCCTTTTCCTTTACTCTTCATCCACTTTTTCTTTATCTTTGTATCATAAAAGAAAGAAAATCTATCTGTTTGATTCCCATCTACTTTCTTCTTCCATCATTCTTGTTCTTTTTTCTATTTGCAATAAAATATTTATCATAGTTTGATGTGATGTATATTTTTTGAGTAATATGATATTAAATTGTTATTGATAAAAAAAAAAAGTTTTGTTTCTCATTATTTTTTGTTTATATTTTTTACTTTTTTATTTTTCTCAACATATGTGTTACATTTTATGTCATATTTTACATTGTATTTTGATTATTTTTAGTTATTTTCTAGCATGTACTATTTTCATTTTTTTAATCCTAGAAAGCAATAGTTCGACCCTTGTTTTTTACAAAAGATGTTTTCTTGTCACACTACATTGATGTTGTGCTATGAATATTTTTCTAATATTATATATTTTGTGTTCTTATTTACTTTTATTTTCTTCAATTTTTTTCTTTTTTGACTTTGCTTATTTCTTATGTTTGTAATTATATGTCAATTTTCTTTTATGTTTTATAATCAAAATGATATATATGTTTAATAACCAATATAATTTTTAGTTTTGATAGTTTTTACTTTTTAAAATTTTCAAAATTTAAATAACAAAATTCTTTTTCCTAGTTTTATGTGGAAACATCTTTACCATTTGTTTATAATTTTGATTATACTAAAAATTTTGGTACTACAAAAATTTTATTCTTCAATTGCCAAATTTCTTTAAATTTGGACAATATGTGGAATTCCTAACTTCTAAAAATAAATAATAAAAAATTAAATAGATTAAATAGTAGAATCATTTTATTATCTTAGAGATACTCTATTAATTTTATTTAAGTTAATTTTCATTTCCTTTACATATGTCTTACCTTTCAAAGAGAAAAATAACTATTAATTAATTAATTATAAACAAATCATTTTGTATAAATATTGAATTTTGTTTTACAGTAAAAATAAAGTATTTTTATTTTAATAAAAACATAAAATTGTGAAAAAATTATGATTTATCAATTTTTAAAATATTTAAATTAATTCCAAATTACTAACATGAATTATTTTTAATAATAAATTTTTCGAAAATAAGCTAATGCAATCAGTACTGTACATCAAATATTTAAGAAAATTAAATGAATAAGTTATGACAATATTTGTAATATGTGCATATAAGTAAATATTCATGAAAAAAACATTTTGGTATTACATATTTTCTAAACTATTTCTGTAAGTAATATAGTTAACAAAGTATTATGACCAAAATACTATTTTGTAAACGTATCATACATTGAAAAATTAGTTTCTAAGTTCTACAATTTTAAAACATTATAAAAAAAGTTAAATGAAAAAAATATTCAAAAAATAATATTTTTAAAAATAAAAATATTGCATGAAAGAACTAGCTAAAACTTAGTTGAATATAAAAGAAGATTGTTTTAAGAAATACAAATCATATTAAATGATAGAAATGTGTAAAACATAGTAAATTAAATATCATAAAAAAATATTAATTAAGAACCATTTCAATAAAACTATAACGAGGAAAACAACAGAAAATCATTATGAAATAAGTGCTACTATATTATTAAACTATGTGAATTATATATTAAAATTTTTTTTACATAATTAAATCATGACAAAAATGTTAATATAAAAAAATAAAAGAGCTACAAAATAATGAAACCATTAAAAATGATTTAAGTAATTATTACTATATGCATTGAAATGAACACAAATTTTCTTAGTAAAGCAAAGGTCACAAACATGTTAATGAAAAATTTTAAAATAATTAAAAGAAACATGATTATGAAATTAATTAAACTATTTAATATTTGATCATTATGTTCAATATATCGATAGTGAGAAAAACTAGATAAAATATATTCTAAAAACTTTTTAATAAATAAATAAATAAAAATACATTTGAATATTATTTATAAGTAGAAAATATTGACAATATAAAAATTTATTATCAATAAAGTGTAATAAAAATTGTCAAATTAATTACAAATTACTTTCAATTTGGTGAGATTAAAAAGAATAAAGAAAAAAATCTTAGTGATTTCCAAGTATTTGAAACTACAATGACAATATCTAAAGGAAATAATATACTAAAATATACCATTTTATAATAAACATTTAAATTTTTTTAATAATTTCAAGTTTCAAAAAAAATGAAATATAAAATATTCGAAATATTTATATACATTCCTAAAGGTGAATTTTTTATAGTTAAATATTAATTTTTAAAAAATTATTGCATTTTTCGTGAACAACTATTTACAAATAAGAAAGTGATGGATTTCAAAAAAATTATCACATGAAAAATAATTAGTTGAAAATATAACTTTCATAAGCTTGTAAAAATTTAAAAAACATAAAAATGTTCCATTATCATATAAAAGTACTATAACTATTTTAAATATTTACAAACATAGTAAAACAATTCCTAAAGAAACAAGTAATAAAAACTTGACATTACAAAAAAAAAAAAATCAAAGAATTGATAAATATATAAAAATCAATAATTCAGGAAAATATTTTGCCACATATAATCTATATGTATAATATTTTGGAAAAAATATTTTCCATATTAATTTCGTTCAAATTTTCAAATATAATAAAATTAGCAATACTTTTTGAGAAAAGTTTTCCTTAAAATTTAATAAAATATAATATTTTACAAATATAAAATGATAAAATTTTTTAATAAAAAAATTAAAATTAAAAAAACAAAGTTAAGTGTAAAATTTTCAATTTTAGAAATTTTTTTACTAATTAGTCCAAAAAAATTTCAAATAAAATTTTTAACTTCAAATATTAAAATAAGGAAGTCTTAATGATTCTAAACATTTACATTGTGTGTTGTAAGCGAAGCAATACAAGAAGTTGAGGGTGTGAACATCAATGATATAATATAAATTAAATAATTACAAGTTATTTCAAATCATTTTGTTTAGGAAAAAAATCATAGATGTTAAACAACTTTTAAATTTTTGGTAAAAAATATTGGAAGAATTTACATTATATGAAAAACCTACAGAAGCAAAACTATTTTGTAAATAATTAAGATAATCATTAAGAACAATGCATCAACAAAGAGTTTCCTAATTGAAACAGTATAATAAAAAGTTGTTTAATTTAAAATATTAGTTGGTTAAGTAAGACATTAACATTAAATAAAATTGTTAAAAAAAAGAAAAATGCACGATAAATATAAAAAATTAATTTAAAAAAATTTGTGAATTTAAACATATGTTTCAAAGTTGCATGACAACATAAGTAGAGAAACATTTTCTTATTGTAATTAAATAATAATAATATTGAAACATATAAAAATAATTTTAATAATTGAATGCTTAATATATCAAAAACTATCCATAACTCAATTACCAAAAGTATCGTCATGAAAAGAGAAATAACTTTGAAAGAAAGAATTTATTTATAAGAAAATTGTTAAAAAGAAATGTATATAATGCTTAAATAATTAGTGTACTTATACAACAAATATATACAACTAGCCCATCAGCAATGATGCTTAACGTCCATATAAAGAAGGCATAAAACCTTCTTAAAATGCTTTTACACATCGATATTTAATCTCTCTCAATTTAGGCAAAGGAGTTGTAAAAAAATTGCAGAGGATATATTTTTCCTCTAGTATTTGATCTAGATGATAATAATTATTAAGATTGATTATTTTTTTCATAGTGTTGAGCTAAGGTGCTAACTTTTGCTACACACTTTTATCTTCTCAAAATTTTTTTAGTATTATGATATTATAATTCTTAGTATATCAATTTATTAAAAATTTAAACTTATTTTTTAATATTAAAGTATTGATTACTAATAATTATAACATATTATTTTTTTTTTATGAGTTAAATTCCTTGATTTATGACATGTTATAATATTAACTATTTTTTAATTCATCAATGATTTTCAATTACACTTGTTTGATTGTTATATTTTTAATTATGACACCATAAAACAACTTTGCAAGCATTTTCTACAATATCATAAGATTTTAATCATTTTAAATGATTTCAAAACATTTTAAAATTTAGGCTTTCCATAACAATGATATATTTTGTTTGCTTGAGTGCTACATAAATTTAGTTTTGACAACATTTATAAATAAATTTAACTATTAAAATTGTTTATTAATTTTTTTTCTAGATTTTTCCTATTTTTAAAATTTCTTAATTTCTTTGATTTCTTTTTTTAGTTTTTATGAAAAATCTTTCTTTCAAATTGTTCAAAATTTTCATTTGCTTAAAAATAAATTTTATACATATCATTTAATGAAAAAAGAAACGTTTTGTTAATAAAACGATAAACACAAAAATGTTTGAGGAAAGCGAAAATATATAGAAAAAAATTATAAGATATTATACCTTCTATAATATGATATATTAAAGTTATGTCGATAATAAGTAAGTAGAAAAATAAGCGTTACAAAACAAAATTCATAAAATATATGATTTTGTCAATATAATAAATATTTTAATTATATTTAATGAAAGAAAAAGCATATAAAAAAATGAATGAATAATGGGTATTCAATACCATCATGGAATAGTCCAAATAAAAAATTATAGAAAATAGGAATATAATTTTAATATGCTGAAACAAGAAAAATTAAATTACTATAAAATATTAAAAGGAATTTAACGATAACTAAGTTTAAGCTGTTAAATCTTGATGCATAGTATGCAAAATAATTTTTTTAAGTTAATCATGAAAAGCCAAGTAATTTTTCAAAAATATTTTAAAAACTAAATTATTAAAATAATAAAATATTTTAATAAAATATATAGAATATGAATTATATATTACTAGAGTTCTTTTATTGACACAATTATGAAAATGTGTTTGCAAAAATCTTAGTTCTTAAGCAAATATTTTAAATAAAAGTCATAATAATAATTTAGATTTTAAAAAATGAACTAACAAGAATACTATGATCTGAAAATGAATAAATTATGAAAATACAAACATAAGAAAAAATTTGAGTAGTAAAGCTTGGAAAGCACTATCAATAGCAAATTTTTCAAAAACATAAAAATGTCAAGATTAATAGTTCTAGTTTAAGAAAATATTTATAAAAAAGTATTAAGAAGCAAAATAAAATATTTTAGTTGTTGAAAGATATGATTAGCATATATAAAAGACAAATAAGTTTCATTTATTTAAAATTATAAAAAAATATAAAAAAATCTTCTTCTTAATGACTTAATGACTTATCTAAAATGCTTAACTATATTTCTTCTTAGATCAATCAAAAATATTTTTAATCAAATAAGCTTGATGAGAAAATTAACAATAATAGGATAAGAGAAATAATAAAATACAATAAAAGGAATTCATTAACATAAAAAATTTTACACTATAAAGATGATGATTATCACATATCAAAAAATCATCGTAATAATGAAACAATGCGTACTATCTCTTTTGTAAAAGGACATTAAAAGTCATAGGAAAGAACAATACAATATTAAGATGCTAGTTAAAATAAAATGGGGTAAATGATTCACAAACTATGAAGTTATTAAGACAATAAAAAACTATTCACATGGAACAAATTGTATGTAATTGAAAAAAAAAATAATAACAAAATTTTAATAGTAATCTTCAATATATGGACAACATGATAATAAATGTTCTCTATAATACCAATTTATAAGGTTAGGAAGTCTCATACACAAAAGAAGCACTTTGATGCTTGACCATACAAAAATCCTTTTCATTCTTATCCCACACATGGTTATATCGATATATTTAGTGAAATGACCTATTCTTCCAACATTAATCTCCCTCTCGTAATCTTCACCTATCGCATCTACTAGCTAAGCTACATAATCAATTAGTATGCTATTTAATTTGATTATTAACATCAAAATATCTTAGAGCATTCCTCTTGGTACCAATAACCTCTTTATGTTAATGATTACTTACAATATGTTTATGATATCACAATTGAATGTAGTGTAAGAAAACATTTGTTGGATATTGTCAAGTGAAGTTAGATTTGAAAGTAATTGGAGCAAATAGTTGAGCTCCTCCTCACTCAAGGAACTTCTCTTAAAATCAAGCTTAATTTCCCCCTATTTTGTCATCATAAAAAATCATCTAATACGATGGAATAAATCTTTACTATGAAGCTTTGTTAATGTGGTAATAGTTACATGTTGTTAACAACAAATTGAATGTCTACAACATTTCATTTTACATGGTCCCTGATGAAATGGTGCCTAAAATTAATTTGTTTAGTCTTACAGATGACATAACCCATACATTCATCTCTAATCCAACACCCATAAGCTTACTAAATCCTTCACATGAGTCCAAGTTGGTTGATCCACATATGATGTCATCTACATAATCTTGGATTAGTTGAAGTTCATCAGCATAGTTCATTGTGAACAAAGTAATATCTACATTCCCATCCCAAAATAATTTCTAAATAGATATCTACTAAGTATGTAATTAAATGATCTTTGTTCATGCTACAATTCATATAATTCTTTCAATAGCTTATGCACATGATTTTTTTGAAGATAATGTTGAATGGAATCCAATTATTCAACATGCACTTCCTCCTAAAGAGCAACATTTAAGGAGTTGTTCTTAACGTTCATTTGGTATAGTTTAGAAATGTTGCAATAAGAAAAAGTTAAAAAAATGACCTTATTGCATTCTGCCTTAACATTGGTTCAAGTATTCCTTCTAAACTTAATCCTTCCACATAATTATAACCATTTTCTACTAGCCTTCCCTAATTTTGAATGAAAACTACATGATAATTTACTACTTATTTTTTAGTAACACTTTTTTTGTCACAATAATGCAGTCACTTGTCCTGTCTTTCAATTCTACAACATTCACTCTCACAAACAAGTTGAAACCATCCAACATGGACACTCAAAAATATTCTTTCCTTGAAGCTTCACTTGTTTCTAAAATAGTAAAAATTCTTAAATAGATACAACATATATAATTTCTTTTTAAAGAAAGGCAGTGGTTTTTACTCCAAAAGAGAGGTCACTTAAAATTACATCTAACGTGATCTTTAATTTTATACTAACTTTTTTGATGCAACTATTTCCTTATTTTTTGAAGTTTTAACACCACATTATGTACTTTATTTATGATCAAAGATACTTTTTTTATCCTAGTTAACTTGTAATTTGAGAAAAATAAGAAATCTCATTGATTATCTTCATCTCAAATCCTACACCCACATTTTTACCAAAACAATTGGAAAAGTCATAGTTCATTGATAAAAATATATTGGACAAGAAGAAGTTAATTAGTACAATGTTTGATGAACAAAACCTTGTCTACATTCTCATATTGAAATAATATTTTAATAAAAAACTACAAAGTTTGTCATACTAGAATCTTTGTTTGTCATCCAATTTTACTTTTGCAAATCCTTCCATGTCTTTTGAACCTACTCCTTTGTTTGATGTATAATTTGATCAAACACCACTCAAGTATATTCCATTACAATTATGTTTTTTTTGATAAATTGCTAATTGGTTTATCTATTTGAAGAATATTGTGTTGAGATACCTTGAATTAAGTTTAATTAAAATGTCCAATTCTGATCTACTTAATGATGTAGCTCTATAATCAAATTATGCATAAGTTTTCAAATTTGAGCTTCATATATTGGAAACATACGTAATATTTTATTCATAAAATGAGATTATTAGAATGGCTTCAATTATTATGGAATTTTTTTTTTCAAATCCTATATCACCATGGGAAAAGTAAAAGTAGCTTCTATTGTTTTAAGGAGAGAAACATTGTATGATGTGTAACATAGAGGATGCTAATTTAAGTATTTAGATAAATAATTTAATAATATATGCTATATCCATAGTAAAAGAACTTCACTATGTTAGTCATTGCAGCATATTGATAACAAGAAGTTATTGTCTTAACCTAGCTTGGTGATGTGAGGAAGCTTAAAAGCAAATTATCTGTATGTAGAGACATTAAACTAAACTTAATTGAAAATTAGGTTATCCACCATAAAAATTCATATGTAGGCTACTAAAGCACATTTGTTTTGTAAAATAATAGGTCAAATATATTTTGACAAAATAGTAAGAGTTATGTGGCATAGCAAAAACAATTATATTACATATGGATTTCAAAGTTACATCATGCTTTATTAAAAGTTTGCATGATGCATATTATAGCCAACTAATGTTTAACACAATGTTCAAGGCAAAAAAAAGAAATCAATGTATGACAATATTTAAAAGTCATAAGAATATATTAAAGTTATGAAAATTAGGTTTTCAATGTAGTTAAGGTAATTATTTTAGTATTAATAAATTTTCTAAAAAATAATAATTATAAAACTAGTATTGAGATGATAGTTTACATAGTATTATATAATATTATATATTAATTATCATTATGCTGATATGAACAAATAAAGAGTACTCTTCTTTATATTGATGTGATTTTAGAAACTATTAAGAGTAACAACATAATCAAAAAATAAATAAATAAAGAATAGGTTTACTCCATCAAAATTTTGAAAAGAAAATTAAGAAAGTGGACTTTTAAGAAGAGAATCACGTATTAGTAAAAGCATGTCTAATGAAATACATTATAATGTTTGGAAAATTAAGTTAAATAAAGACAAATAATTTTGTTCCTTAATAGATTATTCAAATAAGTTGTTACATTATTTATAAGATAGTTTTGCATTATCAATAGCTTGTATACATCATGTATTGTCTTTCAATTTTAATAAAGCTATTGCTAATACAACATGTATAACACAGAGGCAAATCCAAGATTGCTTCAAGAGGAAAGGCAAATGGGCTTCTTAACATGAGAAATAAAGAATATAAGGAAGAAGAGCATCCCATGCTGAATGTACAATGGACAAGTAATACATACTAGTAGCTATTTCAGAAGTGAAGGAAAAGACTCTTTATAGGTATACCAACATTTTTAATTTCAATGATTGAATTCTTATATGTAGAGAAGTTTATAAAATACTCAAAAGACTTTAAAGTTTTTTATAATATTTGTTGAATAAATGTTAGTGGTTTTTAAAATTTTTTTGAATGTGAGGAAATGTAATTTGCATATGGATTATTTTTGTAAAAGATATCAAAGACAATAATTTTAAAGAACTAATAATATGGACGAAAAGTCAAATATTGTAGAACATATAAAAAGAAACCCTAAATAATAAATCTGCTTCAAATTGAAGTGGATTACATAAAAAATTCCAACACTAATTGAAAAATAATATTAACTTAATTTTAAGTTTCTTTTTAAGGAAAAATATCAAAAGTGACAAAAGTTGTTAGTAATATATGAATTATTTAATTAAATACAGAAAACTTAGAGTTGTGTTTTTATGAAATTTGTCTAAAAAACATTCAAAAGTCGTTTGCAATAGAATGTGCAAGAAAATGTACTCTTTATAAGGTTTTTGTCAAAAGCGATATCTAACAAAGTAAAAAATTATGTAGCAAATAGGAAGAATTGTGAGAGGAAAGCAACTAATAGCATAGTTATTGTTGTAAGGAGTGAAATGGAAGTTTTTTACAAATGTTTGGAAGAGTGGACAAATTAGATAATCATGAAAGTGCCTTTAAAGAAGGAGACGTACCAAGTTTGATGAATTGATTATATGATGCTTTTCTTAATCAAAATAGTCACCTCTTAATGGTGGATTTAGCTTTCTCAAAAAATTAATAATATTTGAAGTCAATTTGTTTGTTGCATAAGACATTTAATAATCTTAAAAATACCATCATTAGTATAGTACATCTTAAGGGGAATTTTGGAATGTTAAAGCCTTGAAGCAAATGAGACATTATTTTGTGTTGGTACAAAATGGTCCCTTAAATGGTTGGAATGGTCCAAAATGATTGTGGAAAGGAGATAATGTAATTATCAAATGATAGTCAATTGTTTTATGATCATTCCATAGAGTAATGGATTGCTTAATTTGTCATGTTGTTGACATTTAGTCATGATATTTTTTTATAACAACAAACCCTCAAAATTACTAATTTATTTGTTTGAGTGAATTTGTACATTTTAGAAAACTGATATTCACATTATGGGAGAATTTTAGAAAACTTATTTTGTTTGTTTTTCTTATTATTTTAATTTGAAATATGAAATTGTATTTTTTTTGTTGATGTTTTTAAGACTAAAATGTTGTCCCAATTCATTTCTGAAATATTATGAACATAACAATATTTTAAATTATAAATGAACTTCCAAAAAGAGATAAACTTCATTTTATATCTAGGTATAAAAAATACAATTGTTTTTATATTTTTTTTATATAATGTAGGTATAAAAAAGTAAAAATGTATAATAATGAATACAATATAAAGAAAAGAGTAGGTAATTTTTTAAATTCTTTGTTACAATACAATTGTTTTTATATTTTTTATATATAACTATTGAGAAATATTTATCTTGAGTTTTGAATATTTTAGATAATTAAGAAGTAATTAGACTGCTGAGGTTTTAATCAAGCTAATTTACATTAATTATAAATTGCTATGCTAATCAAAGTATAATAACAACAGTAACATTAATAAAAAGAATAAAAAAGCAATCCTAAAATATATCTGTTGAATAAAAAATATAAACATTTCAACTGTTATGAGATCATGCAGTAGAACATTTTGATTGAAATGTGTCATGTCTTACTCAAACTTATCTCAGAAAAATTTTTGTATATAGATTGAATATTAATACTTTTAATTTACTTAAATATTATTTTCAGTCCCACAATATTTTTACCTAAGAAGAACGCTTATTATAATTTCTAGATTTTTTTTAACAGATTACGAATAATAATTTGAGAAATTTAAATTTATTATTTTTCTTATATAGAAAATTTTATGCTTTATAATTTAAACATATTAAACAATTATGAAATAATAAAAGATAACTTAACTGAAATAATATTTAAAATATTAAAACATAATTAACAAAAGTATATATAATATTAAAAAACAAACTATATGAAAAATAAAAGATAAAAATATTATTTAAATTTATTAAAAAAATTATATTACCATGATATGTATGCTAACCTAAAAAACATATTCATACAAACTTTTAAAATTCAAAAGTATAGCACATTATGTAGCAATTTTTAAATATATTTGCAAATATGTGAAAACATTACTATATTACAACCTATGCAAAAATACTGTAGTTGTTAAATTAATAAATCATAAAAAGCACAATATCAATGAAACTAAAATTTGAATTTTTCTTGACAACCATATTTGTAAACTATTTTGGAATAATTTAGTTATTTAGAATATGTTTTGGAAAACTTATAAAGAAACAATAGTTAAAGTAGCAAACATCATTGAATGTTCACACTTAATAAAATTTTGTAAAGAACTAGAAAAATTTGTCCCTAATTATTGCAAATAATTCTTGTTAAAAAATAGGTATATGAAACAAAAAAATACTAAAGATTACAAAAATATTATTATATGTAACAAAATAAGCATAGTAAATATATAAATATAAATAAAAAATTAAATTAAAATGAAACCTAATGAATAGACCATTGAATATTATTATTCCATAATATGCATAATGAATATAATAATTTCTTAGAGCAAACCAAAAACTAATACTAATTAAAATTATATCTATTATCAATATATGTTTTTTACATTTATAATGATGACACATAAGTTTGTACACCTCCATATTATTAAAAAAATTATAGCTATCAATAAAACTAAAATATAAATATTGATATAAAGAATCTTTAAATATTCTTAATTTTATTCATAATTAAAAATAGATTTCATTAACTAGGTTTTATGTTCAACTTCATACTATAAACAAATCCAAAATGTATAAAAAACAATGAGATTAAAAATATAAGAAAACTACAAATTATTAAATAGAAAATAAAATTTTGATGAGGAAGACTTATTTAAAATATTAATTGTATTAAAAATTTTGAAAGCATAAATTTGATTGATGATTCATAACATTAAATATAAAAAAGAGAAGTTCACAATAAAAACTAAAATTTTTTTATTAAAATAAAATTCATTAAAAACGATATTCAAAATTTAAAATAAATTTGACTCATTTAAAAAAAACTTATTTAAGAAAAGTTTAGAAAATTAAATCATTATATTGCTCTTAGGCATCTTTTCAAATTGAAAAAGAATTAGAAAGCACACTAATGTCATTTCTTCAATTAGTTGTGATACTCTCTATATAATATGTAAGATAAATACGTTATATATAAGACACGTTAAACACATCATTAAAATTTGCTTATTGATGTCTTTGTCATTCATAATTTGATATATTCATACAATGACGATGACCATCACTTCTGCATTTGACACATTCACTATGTGAGCATAACATTAGTGATATAATATTGCCTTTAACTACAACTCATCTAAATGACAAATTATGTCACATATCAGATGATAACCTTTCATACTCACCACCAAAATTGTGTTAGATTAAATCATCTCAAACACATTCTTATATTTGTATTATTTACTATGAAATAAATTTTATTTTATAGAAAAAATGGCTTACATTATTGTGAAGAAATATCATTGCCAAATAAAACAGCACATGGAATAAAAATATAAAAATCTTTTGAAGTATATTAAATATTGTGTAACATCAAAGAATTTTAAGTTTCAATGCAATTTGCAATATAAACCCTTTTTCATTAATAAAAACCATAACATAGAAACTTATAATTTTGACAAATAATTAAATTTAAAATATAGAGATGATGAGTTAAAATATATTAAAGATAAAAATAATATCATCAACTTAAGTTAATATTAATACACTATTAAAAACATAATTAAAAAAATGAATGAACAATAAACCATTTGTTAGTCCAAGCTAAAAACACTCACAATACAAATAAAACATGTTAAAAATTAAAAATATGCAATAAAATAGTAATTATTTAAGATGCTAAATGTTTTGATCGTTAAAACTATACCAAACATTTAGTAAAGATAAATAAAAATATAAATTTAATAAAAAAATAAATAATAAAGAAAACAATCATAAAAAAAGTGAACAATTCATAAAATTAAATGTTATTATCGAATACAAACATTCTATGAAATGTGTGACAGATAAGGGGAAGATTCTTGATTATGTTAATTAGTACTTTCTTTTAATATTTATTGTATTTTATAATATCAGTGACTATTTTGAAATAATGTTAAGGTGTCAAATTAGAAATGTAAACATGATTTAGGATTGTCATGTCACTTCTATCATATATTTTAATCATTCATAAAAATAGAGATTTTTATCAACTTTTTTATTTGGAATTTCATATTGTTATTCTTGATGTTATTTATGTTTTGTTAAGATAACAAAAACATATTCATTATACTTCAAATATTTGAGTTTATTTTTTTCTGTAATTTTTTTATTATTTTGTAATATTTAATATTTAATAACTTTAAGTGCATTTTATGAAAGGTAGGTTCTTTTAAGTTGTTTTAATATATTTTGTGTTGTTAATCATTTTTTTCTCAATACAAGAAGCATTTGTTTTGTAATATTTGCTTTAACAAAAAACATATAGCTCTATAATTATTTATCAATGGAATGTGGCAAATAATTTTAAATATTTTTATGTTATTTGTCAATACAATTATCATTTATTTCTGTTAAATTTTTTATTTATATTGCCATATTTTCATTGTTTCGAACCATACATCAATTGTTTTTAAAAAAACTTTATATTTACAATTTAGACTTTTTAAATATTTAATAATAATGATGTCTAATTTTTATTTGTTTATCTTAAATGCTCTATATAATGAACTATAGCAAACAGCATATTCTCAAGATTATTTAGCAAGTGATGTACCTATTTTTAATGTAAGAATTTTTTATGTTAAGAATTTTTTTTTGTTGACAATTTAATTTCGAGATAACTAAATAACAAAAGGATTTAGGTTAGAACTTACCATTGCAAGTGAAAGTGAAAACAAATTTTGAAGTGAGAAACTTATTTAATATTTTAATGATAACATAATTGTATTAATTTTTTTGCATTTTGTGTGAATACTAGATGCATCAATGACACATTTTGAATTTTAACAACTTTGACAAAGGAGTATGATTTTGTGTAGATTTAAGAAGATGTGCATGGTTTTATCAAGTTTTACATAAATGTTGCATTACTACTGGTGAGAATTGATGAATCAAACCTTGATTCTCTAACTATCAATCCTATATTTTTTAAACCCATTTGCCCTTTCCTTTCTTTGTACATGTCATTAAAGGTGTTATGGATGGGTGTTCTCTTATGTACCATTGACTAATTTAATCATTGAATTCATTCAATACTTCGTACATTGTATTGGAGGAACCCTTATATTAATGAATTATAGTAATTATATTAATGTCACTTATTACCAACAACATAGCTTTAGTTTTCTCTATAATTTGAGTTTATTTTTACTACTTAGCCCTTGGATTTAACATACATAAAATTATAATAGGCACCATTCTGCTCCCTTGGATTACAAATGAGTATGTGAATTAACTATTCATCCTCATTTAAGGTTAGACAATAGATGCTTTTCAATCATAATACCTTAATCTTATTTGATGTATTTCTATCTTGTGCTTAAATTCTAATCTTTTGGATAGTTTATGCAATTTGTTATTATCAAACAAATGTTCCATGATAGCAATCAGAGTTATTTTTTTGTGTTGAGTACATAAAAGAGCTTATAGTGCTCTTATTTGTTGTAACTCCTACATTCCAGACTAAGATGTTATCCAAAAAAGCTATTTGTAATGCAATTTGAGAGAATCAGGAACTTCTATGAATTTTTCTCAAATTGAGATGCTTCCTTTAATGATTTCTATTGTCTCTTTATGTTTATATTCCAAAATAGGTTGTCATCTTTCTCTTTAAAATACATTAGACAAGAATTTGTAGTTCTTTGAAGTTTGTCATTGCTAAAATCTTTAAACGATTGTTAATTTGTATTGCAAGAAAGCTTTATCTTAAGATGCTACTAAATCAAAACATAAACGTAGTTGTTTATTCTAGTTTTCGGTTTTCTTATAAGAAATTTAATTAGTAGTAATCTAGATTAAAATTTCATGTTGTTTCATTTCAATTGATTGCCAAGCTTTATTTTCCTTGAGCATGTGCGAATTACATTGCCCATTTTATTAGCACAATCATTTGTTACTTTTATATACTCTTTCATGAGGTGTAACAATGTGGTTGTGCCTTATTATTTCTTCATAAGCATCCTTACTTATCATTAAACTATTAGATTGAAATGACTTTTCATTCACCAAAGTAGCAAAATTCATAGATTTGTCCACACTTGTTGGTGCTTTGGAAGCTTCAATTACAACATGAATATTAGATGATATTTTTTTTTTAACATTGAAGAGAGGTGTCTCCTTTGACATAGAAGTCAATTCAACAACAAAATATCTAATTGAATTCATTGCCATGATCCATTTGAATTTTCACCGTTTTTTATCTTATGTAGATGAAACTAGGTATTCCATTACTAGATCCACAACAACACAGATCCTTGCTATGCTAAACCTTGTTAGACTTCTAGTAGCCATTGCCACTTGGATAGGATTTTTGCTACCAAAACTAAGTAATACAATCCTACCTTATTAAAAAATATGTCATTAGATACTCAAATGAAACCCAAACTAGAGCTACTGATGATTCAACATTTATGTGAAACTTGGGATGCCACTTAAAGATTGCTTACTTAAAGTTGTTGATGTTCCTTGCTTAATGAACCTAACATCACAAATAATCTAGCTAATGCTATTAGCGCATGCCAGTTATCAAGAGATCCAACCTTAAAAGTTTTTAAAATTTTGATATTCTCAAATGCCACTATGATTATTTCCATATTTGGGAATTTGTGTGAAATTTTCTTAATCAATTCAAGCTTGAATGGTATGGCCATTTTAATAATATCTTCTTGATTAAAAATAATATTTAGTTGACCATTTGATGTTCTCATTCCTTTATACAGACAAGTGAAAGCCTAGCTATGCAACCAACAACATCAACAAATGTATAGTTGATGGAGGTGAGGCCCACCAAACCTACTACAAAGACTTACTAGCCAGTTGGCTTGGTATAATTAAAATATGTTCTTGTGCTCAGCTACAAGAGACTCAATCATTCCACTCTAGCTAGAAATTAGGATTATTTGTTTATATTGTTGCTACCTACATATCATAACCACTTTTCATTTTCTTTCTGGCAATATAATATTGTTATTCATGTATTTAATGTCAATATAAACAAATATCATTTGGGATATTGAATATTTAGCAACAATCCCTTATTACCCAAACCATAGGGTGAATCATAAGTTAACATTATTAGCCACTATACAAAGTATCATGCTTTCTTATTTGAGAACTTGTCATAAGACTAGACATTAATTTATATAATTTTAGTTCCATAACTAATTAATGTACAATAATGGGTTGAGATATAGAAATTTAAGGTCACCATAAATACATATCAATTTATAATATTAATGATTTGAGCATGTTAAACAACATATGTACTTAAGGTTTAAGAGTTCTAGTTCATTTAGATTCCTTATTTAACTTTGGTTTATTCACAAAGGATGAATCCCAACCATTTTAGTGTATCTTAACTCCTAGAGAATCAAAATTAATAAAAAATTGAATTATCATCACAAAAGATTTAATATTATTGATTATGATCTTCAAATCTTAAACCATTATTCTATTTTTAAATATTTTTTATTTGATGTTAAGAGTTGTGTAAATGATTAATTCTTGAAGCTTATCATTATAAACATACTTTCACTACGTTTTCAATAAACTATTTTGAATAAATATTGAAATAAAACTTATATTTAAAAAAGATTTTTTAAATAGCTTATAATGTAAAGGACCAAGATGGGATAACATTATCTACTTACATAGAATAATTCAAAAATCAAATAGTTGAAGATGTTAATCTTAATAGCTAATAAGGTTTGTCATTTTGAAGCAAACAAAGTTAAGGTTACCTACACAATTACCTAAGCATTGTATTTAAGAATCCAAATAAACTTGGGATTCACTAAAAGTAGTATCGTGTGATGAGTGAAAAATTTGAAGTCACATCAAAAAAAATGTCACCTACAAATCCAAACACATTTACATGTAATAAAAAATGGCTTTCCTCAAAGGGTAGTCTAATAAAATATGATTTAGTCTATAGCAATAACTGGTATTACATTTGATGATACTTATGAGAGGCATGCAAATTGGTCCTAGATGATGAGGCATTTGCATTGCTAAATTTTCTTTCTTTTCAATGTTAGCAAGAGTTGATGATGATGCACACATATGCACATATGATGGATAAACTAAAAATGTTTCCTTCAAAGAATATTTTATACAAATAAAAAAATAAAAATGACAAACTAGAGTTGGGCATGCACTTTTTTCTCACAAAGATGGAAGCATGCAAATAAGAGAAATTTTATTCATCAATAATTATAGTATAATAGAGGAACCTATCTTTTTTATAAATCAAACAGATCCCAATACTTGAAAAAAATTAAAAAAAGTAAAATGCACCTTTGGAAAATATCATGCACATGGGAAAAACGAAAATATAATTTCGAAGTTACATAACGTAGGACTCTAAAAGAGAACTTTAGAATTTAATGATATTAACTCTCAATAACCACATTAAATTTAAAATACATCAAAAAAGATAACTTAATAATTAAATCACTTGAGAATTTAAAAAGATCATTAGAATTTTAAAAAATTAACTCCAAGTGGTTCAACCATATTAAATATAAAATATAAAAAGTATGAAAAGAATTTTGATAGAAAAAATTATGCAATTAAGCAACATGATGATTAGATATTAATGATGACCAAGATGTTCATTCTGGACAAGAGAGATGATGATGATTAAAAGCGACCAAAAGGTGTTAGCTGATAGGCAACCAGGCGATGGTGGGTAGCTAACGAACAATTGGAAATTTAGTAATTGTGGGCATCCAAGTGATTTTAGGAAACTACTTATTGATGATCTAAAGTAATTAATGATCAGGGAAGGGCAAATTAGTAATTATAACAACAAATACATGTACAAGAACTGATATCAAAGATGACATTTTATTACAAAATATGATTGGACAAACGGAGCAAAAATAATAGAAATAATCATAGGAAAAACTAGAGTACTATAATTGATCCACATAGACAAAGATGACTAATTAAAATAAGATTTAACTTGAGTACAACATTGAGTTTGAATGGGTTTAGCATGATGACATTGAGTGTGTGTTTGTCAACTAACACAAGATGCTCCTACATCATCCTCCCTAGGCAGGAGAGAGCTTGGCACATAAGCATCAGAGTGACGGGTATAGAAGTGCTCCAATAACTATGGCTTGATATATAAGTGATAAAATATAAGCCAAGAGTTCTTAATCAGAGAATTTCCATTGCAATGAACTAAAAATGTTTTAAGTATGCAATCTTTTTTATAATTGTCATATGATCTAAAATGCTTTTGACATTTTTCATACTTACTGTGAGGTCTAAAGTAGTGGTAGCAATGAGTTCACTTAAAATAAGAGAATTAAACTCAAATGGCTTGCTAATAGGTATTAAAGGTAGCACCTTATATGGGACTAAATGCTTAACATTAAAGGACACACTAATCCTATATTCTTCTAACAAATCTAGTACATACACATTAGTTCCTAGTTTCTGACATTCTTAAAAGGTCCAACTCCATTTGTTTTTAATTTTTTTTTGTAACCTCCCAAAAGTATCCATTCTAACGTAATCTTAATTATAACATAATCTTCTTCATGAAATTTCTTAACTTTTTTATGAGCATCTATTAGTTTGTTATATCTTTCATTACATAGATTAAGTTTATTATATATATTATTTTTTGCAATAAAAACACATGAGAAGCAAAGAAAGAAGCAGAAGTAGAAGTATGAAAAACCTACTAGTAAGAGAATAAGATCAACTGAAGACCTATGCTTACTACTAGAACAAATTATGAAGATCTTAAAACCAATACTTTGATTAATAGAATTATTATATGCAAATTTTGGTTAGAGTAGTAGTTGCTCCTAAAGCTTATGTTATTTTCGTATCAATTTTCAAAGAAGGTGTTCCAAACTATGATTTAATGCTTATATTTGCCCATCTATTTAATGGTTGTAGGCTGAAAATTTTTTTTGCTTAGTTCCTATTGCATTCCATAAGATCTTCCAAAAATAACTAGTGATTCTTACATAACATTTAGATACTATGGTCATTGGAACACCACATAATTTAATTATTTCAACAAAAAAAACTTCGCTACATGGGTTGCATTTGAGGTCTATAACAAAGGATAAATTAAGTCATTTTAAAGAAACAATGAGTGGCCATAAGGATAAAGTTGTGCCTTGATGTGGTATATGGTAATCCAAATATAAAATCCATATTTATGTACTCCCATGGCTTTTCAGGTATGGGTAGTGGAATGTAAAGCTCTTAGCCTATATTTGAAGATTTTTTAGCTATGAGTATGTGTCATTGGGCTACAATAGATGTGAAATAATGTATCATTCTAGGCAAGAAAAATCTCTTTAAAATATCTAAAATAGTCTTATCTCTTTAAAAATGATCAGATAATCCTTTAATATCTATTTTGCAAACAAAAAAATATTTACATGATGAATTTGGGATATGTAACCTTTTATTCTTGTATAAGTAACGAACTTTTAGGCTTAAATCTCTAGATACAAGGTTTGGAGTTGATTTGATTTCTTCATTACGTAGTTCAAAGTTAGAATAATCAATATATTGGTTTTTAATTTAACAATGTTTTGGGCCTGTATAGAAAAAATGGTTAATAAGTGAACACATTGATTTATTGCATCAACTACTTTATTTTTTAGCTAGGCTTGTTTTTGATAATGAACATATAACTAAGGTCTCGTTGGGTATTTAGGAAGCTTAGCACATTATGTTTAGAGTAAAAGACAAATTCTTTGAAAAACAAGTAATATTTTTAATGACATACAGTTTCTTTTGACATATAGAACACTTCCTTTTAACATCATTAAGTTTCTCATTAAAGAAGGCAATATGATATTTATCTTGACAAAGAACAGCACATATCCCTAGTTCTAGTCCATCGGATACAACCTCAAAAGGAGTTGAAAAATCAAGTAGTGTTGGAATGGGTGCCCTAGTTATAGTCTCGTTCAACTTTTTAAAAGTTAGTTCTATAGATTTAATCAAAGTTTAACAGACTTAAAATAGTTAGTACTCGATGCAACAATAGAAATAAAGTTTTGAAAATCATTGATAAAAGGTGGCCAATGTGTGAAAGCATTTAATCTTATAAATTATTTTTTAAGTAAGCCACTAATAAATATCTTGATTTTGTGAGGGTAAGTAGACAACACTTTACAAAACTATGTACCATAAGAAGTGAATCTTAGTCCAAAGAATTCACATTTGTTTAGATTGATAGATAAGTATTTCTTTTATAGAGTGTAAAATAATTTGTGCAAATAGACTAGTTATAGACAAAAATATCATCAAAATAAAGTATAACAAATTACCTTATGTATAGTTTTAAAACCTTAATCATCAATCTTATGAATTTACTTAGTGTGTGCTATAACCTAAATGGCATCATTTACAATTCATACCGACCAACTTTAGTCTTAAATACTAACTTTCAATCATCTCCCATTAATTAAGGATAACCACTTTTTATGTTTATTTTAGAAAAAATGGTGGCACTTAACATCTGATTTAAGATGTCATCTAAAAAAATAAGAAACATATATTTTTTTTCTTATTTGATTAATTCCTAGATTTTCAACACACATCCTCTATGTTCCATCCTTGTTGCTTTCAAAAAGTACATGGATAACACAAGTACTAATATTTTCTTGGATAAATCTCTTTTTAAGTAGGTTTTTTACCTGATTAGCTAACATGGTATGTGTCTCTTGGCTTAATCTATAATAGAGAAGGATGGGTATGCTAATATTGGGAACTAGATTGATCATTAATTTTATGTACTACATATGTGGTAGAATGTTAGGTAAATCATTTAGGAAAAAATAAAAAAAAAATTCTTAGAAAGCCCTATATAATAGGTGGTGGGTTTAGTAAGGTGGTAGATAAGTTCTTATTTATAAAAAATCGAACTAAATGGACTTCATAGCTTGATGTATTATAATTAAGCTCAAATTTTATTTTTTCCTTTTTTTGTTCGTGGGCATAAAATGTTTTGCATATTTATTAATCTTAAGTGATTAGGATTTTTGTTGAGGTGGAGAAGGGTATAATATGATGTCTTTTCCTTTATAAATAAAAGAACACGCATTAGTGTTACCCTTAAAACTCGTATCCCAACAAAAAAGCCTTCGTCTTCTAAGAATAACATAACTTACATAAATATGATATTGAATGAAATATCATCACTAAATCTTTCTAACTTAATGGGTACATAACATCATTACTTTATAGGCATTTCAGTTTCCCTTTTCATGATAAAGTAGAGGTTTGGGTATTTCAATAGAGAAACTCTTATTTGTTAGTAAACTATTGCATTGATATGCCTACCAATATTGACTGTCATCCTACATGGTTATATATAAATATTTATACTTGTATTGAAGAAGCAAGAACACCTCTAATGATTCTAAAATTATTAGGTTATAAGGGTGCACCTAACCACTAAAACAACTAAATTTTCCATATTTTCGAATTCTTGCACAACATCCTTATTAGACAATATATTTTCTTCTTCCTTTGACTCTTCTTATTCTTTATTACAACATAAGTTTACAGCCATGGCTGTCTTTGAGCAGTTGATTGCTACATGTTGCTTTCATGGCCCCCAAAATAAAAGATTCTAGATTAAGTAATTTGGAACATAATGGGTTATCTTGAAGAAAGGTGTAAAGAAGTGGATGATAATGTAGGCTTAGGAGATTTAGAAACTATGGTAGAGGGGATAGATGATGTGCAAGTGTGAATGGGTAAGCAAGAAATGTCGTGCAAGTCTTTAAAGGGATTGGATGCCCATTTCTCTTAAAATATGTTGTTCTATAATTTTTTTCATATTTCTAGTTATATGATAAATATTCTTTAGTGTAGTAACAATTTTCAAATTAAGCTGAACCTATATATATTTTTTTAAACTTACCCTAAAATCAGAGAGTAATACATGTTTGGGTTCATCTATATCACTTCAAAGTTTATAATCCTCAAACTTATTAATATACTCTTTAATAGATTTACCACCTTAAAAAAATTTTGTCATTTATCTAACAATTCAATATTAACTTAATCTTAAGGTTTCTACGAATTTGGGATACCTCCTCTAAATTATTAACATATTACCATCTCTAAGTTTCTACAAAAACTATGTATAGTATAGTCGAGTTTAGTCTTAATAAGTTAATATCTTTTGCATTAAAGTATTTGGAGCTAGATGAAGTAATCATCCATAAAAGTCAATTAGTCGATATCATCCTTAAGATTAGAATAATCATTAAAAGTTAGGGCATCTAGCTTCATATTAAGGATATGCTCTCTCTCTCTCTTTTGATGTCTCCTTAGTCTTTCTTCTTTACTAGGCATATCTAGATTATCATTCAGCTTTGACTCATTAGAAGGTTCATTCTTCTTCTATATTTATGATTTGTTTTTGGATATCTTGGTGAGATTCATCAGAAGGATCATCATATCTTCTATGAATTTTATGTCTCTTAGGTTTTTTTACTAGATTATTAGGTTTGGTATTTATTCCTTCATTATTTCCTTATCTTCTAAGTTTTCATTCGTATTATTAGTTTTATAGAATTTGCCTAACCATATAGGCACGTTGGGTTTTATATTTGGATAGTTTTTGCATGTAATCTTGGATTAAGTTTTATCTTTAAGTTTCGTTTAATTCTTAACTTTAGTTTGATATTTGATTAGACCTACCAGGCCTTGTGATCATATAAAAGTTTGACACATAAAGATATCAAGAAAGGTGAATAATGAGTGATATCCTTTTTTTATATAATTATTTTTTTTAAAATAATTTGTAAAGGAAAAGTAACTGTAACTATAGACTACCAAAGTTGAGATGGCATGTACTTCCAAAAAAATGATTAGTGATCATGGTCTCACTTATACCAATCCATCTCGTACATTTAACTATATGGTTCTTAAGAAAGTTGATAAGGAGTTATATTAGAGCTTTCATGCAATTTCCTAAGACAAAATTTATCCAAAATGAATTAAGAGTTTTTTAGTGGATACACAAAGTAAAGGAATTTTTTTGAAGCAGAAAAAATCTTACGAGTAAAAATTTTTTTGGGATATAGTTTTTTAATATTAAGTTAGAAAACCATAGCATTGAGCTAATGTTGATATAAGATAAATTAGACTTTTAGCATAGTCTTATTTTGCAAGCTTTACTCATGCAACATATGACACCATAAGAAAAGAATCATCACTTATGAGTTTCTAGTTTCTAAATAAAAAATCATGAATTCGGTATATTATAAGATCACAAAAATAAGCTACTTAAATAGTTTGGTATGGTCAAAATCATATTTGGTCTCCAAAGCAGATGGTGAAAAAAATAACTATATTTTTATGCCACCTTATTCAAATCTAAGAAATTATTAAAATTACTGTGTGAAACTTTTTAAAAAATCACAAATTAGATAATATTTTTTTTTAATTGTAATGAATCATTTACAAGAACTATACTAATAAATATATAGGAAATAATATGTAAAACAATTTTTAAATCATAAATTATTAAACACATTATGTAAAAACTATACTATAGTAATAAATACTTTTTTCCTATGGGCTCTCACCAAGTGGGTCAACAACTAACACCAAGTCGATTGGGCTCACCTTGCACAATACTTTCACTTCTTTATCATAGTGAGTTAAGAAGCTACTACATCAAGTGTCATTTCTTTGGAATTGAGTCATAACCTCCTTAATGTACTTTTGGGCTCGAATACCACAATCTTTATGAGATTTTAACAAGGCTCAAACCCAACGTAATGTAGAATGATATGCTAAACCAATTTTTAACTCATAAATTATTAAAAAGTATTTAGGTTCAAATAATATATTTGAATAAGAGCCTGCTCATTGAATCTATTAATTCAGAATTGGAAATCATAGGATCACTAGACATGTAAGACTTTTTCCAAAAGCCAAAGACTTAAATTGATCTTTGACATGAGGGAACTTAACCTAAAAGAAAAGCGGTTTTAATAACTTAAACCCAAAATACTAATGTTTATAGAGAAGAGGCAACATGATTAGTCGCTGCAACAAAGATGATTTTCAAGTGATTTTATTTTAGTCCTTTTCTTTAGGTTCTTTCATAAATATAATCATATATTGTCAAAATTCTAAAAATTTACTTGAAAATGTTAATAAAAATATTTTTGATTTGTTATCATCAAACAAAGTACTATGAGTTGAAGTTAATGACATAATAACTACTATATCACTCTCCTTAAATGAGGAAAAGCTCAACCGCAGGAAGTCATATCAAAATCTCTAATATTACTTTAACATCTCAAAATTTAGGTGGTGAAGCTCCTCCTTAGTAATCCAAGTGTCATTAGAGACTTGATGGACCTATCAACCTACGAAAAAGCTTTGCAATACATGACTCAATTTTAAGTTTTTTTATCATGGAAGACTAGCTCGACTTGATGTCAAAGCTTAAAACATGTGGCTAAATGTATTGTTGGGATATTTTTCCTTGAAAACAATGGCAAAGGCTAAAAAGGCTCAGTAGCAATTAGGCATGATTTTTTATAATATACAAGTTATTGAATATAGAAGGTAGCTCTAATTTTATAGTCTTTCGATAAATCAAAATATAAATGTTGATAATTAGTCTTTATATAATTATAAATGGTCTAGTATTTTAGGCATGTAATATTTTAAGGGTTTTAAGTAGAGTCTCTCAGCCTAACACAAATCATTGTATAATCACTTTCAACAAACTTTCTAAGTTTTTAATCAGTATTTCCTAGTTATCTGTATATTTTGTTATTTAAATTAATTTATTCAGTAATATATTTATGTAACAACAAAATATGACATGTAAAAGTATCAACAAACTAAGAAGTGCTAAATCATAAGGTAAGGGAATAAAATTAATATGACTCTGAGATTGATTTTAAGGACTCAAACCTATTATTCTATTAATTCAATCGTTTTAAATGAAATATGTAGAACGTTATAAAAGATTTCAGGTTTCAACATGTTCAATTACAGGCTCCAGAAAAGATTGCCCAAATTTCTATTGACTATCTCTATTTGGCCCTGTCTTTTGGACAATAAGTACATAAAAACTTAAGTTTTGATTACTTTAGGCACAAAGTTATTTTTCAAAAGTATCTAGTAAATCTGACATCATGATCTAAAAGAATTATTTGAGGTGAGCCTTATGGTTTAACGATTTCATTAAGAAATCACTTTGTAATATGGGAGGTATTTGATGTCTTGTGGTAAGATAAAAAATGAGCCTTTTTAAAAAACATATTATTATGAATATAAAATAAATATTTCTAATAATTTTCATAAATTCTAATACTAACTCCAAACATACATGTTTCCATGGTCATTGTGTGATAAGTAATGGTGTATATGCACCTTGACTATAATTAACTAATTTAGTTGTAACACATGTTTAACGTTGATAATTTATCGATGCAAATTTTTTGGGTAATTGGCCCATTAAATTAAAAACGCACACCTCTTATTATTTTGACTCGACCAAAATGTCCAGTGGGAGCTCCAGTATGTATTTGCCAAAAAAGAAAATCCTTAAGAGATGTGTGGGGTATGTTGATTCAGAATACACAAAAAAAACTATCTTTCAAATAATAATCATCAAAAACATTATTGGATAAATTATTGACTTAACGATAAGTATGACCTAGATCTGGGCAATCACTAATAAATTGTTGATGTGTGTAACTATAATTCCATCACAATAGTTGCATCATGTTGGATGTGTTTATTGTTGAACATTAAGGCAAAGTGGTTTGATAAGTTTGGGCAACTAGGATGCTGCATAAAAGCATGAATTTGAAAATCCCTATATGCACCGAAAGGGTATTTGTTTATAATTTTAAAATCCAATTTCCTCAAGTAGTTAGCAATTAACAATTAATTATTTAGGTGTCTTCACATTACTAACTAATTTTTGGAGGCCAGTAAGTGCTATACATTATTTTTTCTAACTTATGAATTAGGGAATTACTTGTAAGCTTATATCATACTGAATTGATAGTGAATTGTATTCATCCATGTTTATTTGGTACCATGTATGAAAATAATGAGAATTATTTTGTCTATATCATTCAAAGTAAGGAGCACACTTCATAAGAATTTTTGTTGAAGTAATTACCACTTATGTTTCTAGCCCAGATAGTCTTTGACCTTCTAACAAAGCATTCCATTACATGCTTCCTTAAAATATATCAATTTCTTAACTACTTATCAATAGTATTCCTAGGGAAACTAATTTATTTCTAGTTGACTAAACTTTGCTTACTCACCTAACCATTATTGCCCTATAGAAAACCATGTCACACTTTCTATTATATTGATAATCTTGTTTGGAAAGATAAGGTATCATTAGAGTATAAAGAGGTATTAATTGGAGTACATGGCTAACTGTTACAAACTCCCATTAAGAGTAATTTCTTCTTGCAAATATTATTAACTAAGTATTGGAAGTGAACCACTTATTTCTTAGCTTTAAATAATGTCTTTTAAGTTATGGGATTGGAAGATAGCATCTTTTGAATCCTAGGTGTTTCTAGATGATGTTCTCAAGCTTGTGTTTGGTGTATTTAAATCTAATAAAGATACACTTTTGTACATTAATCTATGAACTTGATGTGCTCTCGAGCTTAGAGAAAAATAAGTTGATAATTTTAATGGACTGTTTATCACTTTAGATGAGAATAAAGCCATCTACAAAGCACGAATGGGATTTTGGTTGAAAAGCACTTTGGGAGGCCTCATGATTCACTTTTCTTTGTATATGTTAATAGTTTAACCCTCATCTTAGCACTTCAACTACAATGTGAAAAAGAAGTGGGGATAAAGGGTTAACTTGCTTTAGCCAATGAGACAAATGGAAGGAATCATTTTTTTATTATTAGTAATGACTAAAAAACAACTTATATTATAAATACTCATCATTAGACTAATAAATTAATTGTTAAAGCTAAACTTGTGTAGTATGTGTTTAATAAAATTCTAAGGTATACCCTTGAAGACTTTCATGAAGTTTAGCTTGATGATAGAGTTGTTACCTTGGATCTTGTTATTTAAATCATCAAGCAATTCTTATGCAAGTAACATATTTTTAGTGAATTCCTCTTTGTAAAGGCATATTGCTTCATTAAAATGATAGTGAGTAGGAAACATTTTAAGCTAACTACAAAAAACATAGCATTTTTTAAAAGAAACTATAGAAACAAATTGTTCTAAAATCTTCAAAAGAAGTACTATAATAAGTCTTTGGAGGGAAGATTATATTAGTACTAGTGAATTCTTTAGGTGATAGGCTACCAACAATAAAAACAATGATAACATCATAAATGTCATCTTGAACTATGGTCAAACAATGCTTGTAAATGAAACCTTTAAGCCCATCAAATCCACAAGAACTTAAAGAATCCATCCAAAAACTAATTTGTTATGTTTACACCTTGTTAGCATGTTAAATCAACATCATAGTACTATTTAGTTAGTCTAAGTATAACAAAGCAAAGCACTCTTTTAGTAGGGACTAGTGAGAGATGAAGCAATCCACGACATATTTGGCAATTAGATCCTCCTTTGAGACTCAACTCCCACATGAACCTTTTATTCTTTAAGTATTAAGATACCTCTTCCTATTATTGACTATTGTGTGGAAGACATTACTGCTTTTATTGCCATTCATGCGTCAAATAGCAAACGTCTTCTGGCTCCAATACGTATTTTTGCAACAATGGTTTGCTAATCGAAAGCCTTGTTAGTTCCAACCTTCATAACTCATCTATAACTCTTTGAATTTGTTTTCCTTCTTCATTTCATGTTATTCTTATAATTCAATCTTATAAAATATATTGCTAAATTAAGTTTTACTTCATTCTTTAAAGGGATCTTTAACTCTCATTATCTTGTAAGCTAGAGCCCTCATTCTTGATCTAGCAATTGGAGGACTCCACTTCTAAGCATCCACTAAATAGAATTCTATCAATTCAATCCAAGTTATTTGGAATCAAAGTTTTCTAGTATTAGATATAACTATTCATGGAGAAATCATCGATATGGGGAGTGGTCTGATAAGATATTGTTCATATATTGAACCATTATTGTAAGAAATTCTATGACTAATCCATATTCAATAGGTAACACATTGTTTACACATCATGCACTATAACCATTTTAAAGCATTGTTCTTCCTTTTCATTATTTGGCAATGTAATTGCTACAACTATAACACCCATATTTTGTTAGAAATGTTACGCTAAAGATAGTGAGAAGTTTGTATCCTTTAATAATTTCCTTTTGTACATCACTTGCAAAGGCTTCCCACATTACACGTAACTTTATTTTGTGCATTTTGATCACATTATTAAGGAATCAGAGCTCTATAGAAGTAACTACACCCTTGAAGCTCAAAATCAAGAAGTAATTAGTTAGAATATGTGATATTTGCATTATTAGATTCGTAAATGCTTCTTTTTGTGTTTTTCTTGCTAATCAATTTTTTACATTCCATGTAGTTGCTTTTCTTATTGAGTTGTGGCTGGTAACCACTATAAAGCCATTATAGTCTATCTCAAAATGCTTAAAAGCCTTTGCTTTTTCATAGAAATTCTTATTAAGGCTTTTGAGAGATCGAATCTCCATTTATTGTTAAAGCTACACATCCTTGCATTGTTTCATGTTAGATTTAAATGTTTTACTCTTACTCTACAATTCCCCATTGAAGTTGATCATAAAAAGGAAGAAATAAATGATTCATTATACAAATTAGGTTCTTTTGTTAGGTGTTAACATTCTGTGATGTAGTGGGGGGAGTTATTTCTTTCTATTATGAGGGCAAGAGCAATTCAAGTGTGCTACAATCCTATCATACCCTTATCAATTTCTATATGCTTACTTTGCCTCATTGTTTTTCATTCATTATCCAACCTTTAGCTATCTACATTGATGACTAACAAAGTTGGACATTTCACATTGCTTACTGCTTAACTAATTGAATATTTCTCATCTTCACCATTCCTTACAAATAAGGGTCTAGAATGGTTTTCTTTCTTACATTGGACCATTGATCATCCCTGTTTAAAAATGCATAGATGGCATTTGAAAAATTTTCAAATACATAATTTTTCCCAAATCCATTATTTCTCCCAATCTTTCTAAAGATTCTAATATCTAAAGGTAGATCATTAACAAGGTTGATCAATACATAAGCTAGAGTCCCATGGGTCCTTGTTAAGTTGATTTGTCCAGAATCAACTTTTAATGGGTTGTTGAGTATTGACATGATTGAGAATATGTACTACTAGTTGACTAGGTTGAATGGAAGGTTCTCCAATAAGATGCACACTAGAGCTTTCAAAGGTTCAATGTTGAGTCCAAACATTGGGAAACATTTTATGCTTCTCATTTTAAAGACTATAATTTTTCAAATATTGTATATCTAGTATCAAATGTTGTCCAATTGTAGTGAAAATCTTAAGACCACAATTCTACCGCATCATGACAGATCCAAAGTAGCCACTTTTTCGGGATTCTTAGTCATAGTAATTCTGTATTGGGTCATCCAAGTGAATACCATAGCTTGTTAGAGAGATTTTGAAGGGAGATTCCTATTTGGAGGCAAATTCATCATCAAACATGACCTCTTTTTCAAAGACATTGGCATTATAATGTTAGACAAGCATGAAGAACTTATTTAGATTCAACATAAAAGAAAGACCCCTAGGCAAAGGCACTCATAATGGGTAAAATAATGGAATGACCCTTGAATCCTGTTGCAAAATTCATCATGCTTACACCAAACTTGAAAAATGTTATCGTCTCATTATCAATTAGATGTTTAAGTTTGATGTTCTTTTTAAATTCCATGTCAAAATGCACGATCTTTATGAATTTGAATGCCAATATAGCTTAAAATGATGGAACCAATATTTACGAATTGACAATTTAAAAACAAACTATTGAATAAAAACTTTTTTCTCAAAATTGTTCATTTTCTTTGTGTACTCCTTAAGTTTGGTTAGATGTCCTCTATACTAGCAACTCTTTATTTCAAATATAACCTTGCTTCCTTATGCTTCACTATGCTCCGTTCTGTCAAATTACTACTTACAATTCATTTGAGATTTTAGTGTTATTCTTAAGCTAATGGGCTTCTTGCATCATGTGAAGTGTTGTTTAGCAAAAGGGATGACAAATTAGTATAAAACTATTTTAAAAATATATAAATGTATTTTTGATAAGCTATGACAAATCCTTAAAAGTAATTTTATACATATTTTAATTTTCTTTTAAAATACATTAATTTTCATTTAATAATGAATTTTTATGCCAATTATGAAATCAGAAGACAACAAGAATTTTAAAGTGTACACAAGTATATTTTTTGGTAGTCTTACATAAAATAAAAACTATGTGTACCAGTGGAAAAGTCAAGGAGTGCAAAAACACTTTTATAAAATCTTGTGAAAAATTAGATAGGCTAAAACCATAGAATAATTAAATAGAGAAAGACATGACATAAATGTCTTACAATAAAAAGGGATTTATAAAAGATGAAAGCAAAGAAACAATAAGAACCACTAATGGCTAATTCTTATGCTTAATGAAATGCTCAATAAGGTACAAGTATTATAATTTAATTAATTGGAAAGTGAGAGCTTAACTGATTTTAGGTAAGAATTTGAGTTTGAAAATGGCACAGCAAATGGCGGTGACAATGAGCACTAGCTAATAATGACATTATTATCATTATGAGCAGCATTTTCTTTATATTCTTTTAAAAATTTTGCCAATCTATTTTGTTTAGTAATTATACAATTTATAAATATTTTATATCCAGTAATAGCTCTTATAAAACTGACCCATTAACCATTAGGATTTGAAGGATGTTTTTTAATTGGAAACATAATATTATTTGAATAAAATTTGTAATGGCTAATAAATAATAGTTTGTAAGAGCCACATGTTGAGAAGCATCCTGGACTAATCGATAGTGAAAATTGCATAAAGTGATAGTTTTGAATAAACTAGAGTAGTTTTCAAATTATTATTTCATCTCAACTATTAGATCTAAATTATGATCTGATAGCTGGATTTAATTTTACTTGTGGCTTAAATGTCGACCACACAATAAAAAAATTGATCGATCGAATTGCTGATGAAATTATTTTTTAAAAAAAGGTAAATGAGGCCATTTGATTACAAAATTTTAAGTTCAAACTGCTCAAATATTTCATATATTTTCAAAGATAAGAAAAATGATTCTTATAATGATCAACATATGATGATGAAAGGTATTAAAAACTAAAATATTTTATAACATAGATAATTTAAATTTTAATTTAATTTTTGTAGCTTGCATGGCTAGTTAAATTAACCTTATGATTATAATAAAAATAAATTAAAATACATAAAATTACATTCAAAATGTGTCGCTTGATGTTTATTATTCCATTTAATATAATCATCATGAGATTTTATATTTGCTCCTATTCTTCATTAATTTCTTTCTTGAAAAACCATATGAACTCTTTAACATCTAAACTAAGCACCATGGCTAGGTGTCCACAACATAACATCATGCTTGCACAAGGTCTTAATGTTTCATTGAAGCTCCCTATCGTCACTTATTTAGATTAAATATATTCATGCTTTATGACTATGCTAAACTTCAGTTATTTTGGATATTATCATCAAAACCTCTTTGACCCTCATTTAGCTCATAGGGATAGAAGCGTTCGTCATTTCCTAATAAGGCAAAATCAAACCTTTGAAAAATAAACATGTTAGTTAATAAATAATTAATGTAACAACTTTTTCTTAAAAAAGAGATTCATTTGTACACACACACATATTAAGAAAGGCACTTTGAACAAACTTCTAAAAATGCTTTCTTGGCCTTCTTCAATCTTAAAATGTTTAACAGCTTTTATGCAAATATAACCTGTAGAATTTATGAAGTTACAAAGTATAAAGATGACCCAAACTTTTGTAAATTTTATCAAGAGACAAAAAGTTGTAAATACTCAGTGTATTTTATCTTAAATAAAGTTTTGTGCATCAAGATGGTGATAAAAAAAAGATGCATAAGTGTAGCTCACATTACCAAGGTCTTGAGACACATCTGAGTTTCAAAGACCACTCTTAATTTTCAATGGTTTGCTTATTGAAACCACATGAATTCATATGTTAATAAATCCATTGACAAGTGAATTCTTTTTGTTGCATCAAAACAATTAGGCCATAAATAAGAACTATATATACTACTATGAGTAATAACAAGTCTTTGGAATAATAACTCAATGGATTTTATCAGTTGTTTATCAATGACTTCATGTGGACATAATTACTTATTTATAGTGGTAGATTGAACTACCAAGATGGATAGAGTAATCATCGAAATAAGGAATTACAAGGGAACAAGTAATTATTATTTTCATCCAAAAAGTAAATTTACCATTAATGGTTAGAGTAATGTCATATTGTTTTTTTTATTAAGATATTGTTTTAGCTTTTCAAGGTCGAAAGTAAATCAAGAAATGTATAATTATATATTATTAGGAAAAAATCTATTCACCTACCCTTAATAAAATCTTGAAAAAAAATCAACTTTTTTTATACATTTGTTTTATACAAAACTATAAAATAAATAAATAATTCTTTCTGAAATACATCAATAAATTTTAAAATAAAAAAATCAATTAATGTTGAAAAAATTAATATACATTTTTTTATTGAAATCTCAAAAAATAAAAAAATAAATTCTATCTTTATGCAAATCAAACTAAACCATCATAGTGCATTAATCAACTACATAGGAAACCATTATATTCATCCAACTAAAGACCCCATTAAAGTTACAACTTGAAAGAGAGGAAGAAGAAAGAAAGAAAATAAGAAGAAGAAGAAGGGGTAGTAGAAGAAGAAGAAGAAGAAGAAGAAGAAGAAGAAGAAGAAGAAGAAGGAGAAGAAGAATAATAAAAAAAAGGAAGATCAAGATTAAGAAGGAGGAGAAGAAGAAGAACCAGAAAAAGAAAGAATGAAGGAGATGATGAAGTAGAAGAAGAACAAGTAGAAGAAAGAAAGCAAAGTAAGAAAGAAGTAGTAGTAGAAGAAGAAGAAGAAGAAGAACAAGAACAAGAACAAGAAGAAAAGAAGAAGAAAAGATGAAGAAGAAAATGATGAAGAAAGAAAGAAAGAAAGAAAGGATGAATGAAAGAAAGAAAGAAGTAGTAGTAGTAGTAGAAGAAGAAGAACAAGAAGTAGTAGAAGAAGAAAAGAAGAAGGAAAAGAGGAAAAAAGAAGAAGAATCAGAAAGAAAGAAATGGTGAAAGAAGAAGAAGTAGAGGAAGTAGTAGAAGGAGAAGAAGTAGAAGAAAGAAAAGAAGAAAGAATGAAAGAAAGAAAGAATGAACAAAAGAAGAAGAAAAAGTGCAAGATGATGAAGATGATGAAGAAGAAGAAGAGAAAGAAGAAAAGAATGAAAAAAATTAAAAAGGAAAAAAAGAGGGAAATGAATAAGAAGAAGAAGAAAGAAAGAAAGAAGAAGAAGAAGGAGAAGAAGAAGAGGAAAGAAAGGAAGAAAGAAAAAGAATAATAAGAAGTACTAGAAAAAAAGGAGAAAGAAATAAAAAAGAAAGAAAGATATATGAGGAGTAGTAGTAATAAAAGAAGTAGATGAAGAAGATGATGAAGGAAAGATGACGAAAAAGAAGAAGAAAGAGAAGAACAAGAAGAAAGAATGAATGAATGAATGATTAAAAGAAAGAAAGAAAGAAGAAGAAGGAAAAGGAGAAGAAGAAGTAGAAGGAGAAGAAGAAGAAAAAAGTGAAGTTGAAGTAATAGAAGAATAAGAAGAAGAAGAAGAAGAAGGAGAAGAAGATAGAAAAAAGAAAGTAAGAAAAAGAAGAAGAATAATAAGAAGAAGAAAAATAATAAGAAGAAGAAAGAGAGGCTGAAAGGAGGAAAGAAAGAAGAAGTAGAAGAAAGAGAAGAAGAAGAAGAAAGAGAATGAAAAGAAGAAAGAAGAAGGAGAAGAAAAAGAAGAAAGTGAAGATGAAGAAAAAAAGAAAGAATGAATGAAAGGAAAACATAAAGAAATAAAAGAAGAAGAAGAACTTGTAGTAGAAGAAGAAAGAGAAGAAAAAGAAGTAGAAGAAGAAGATGAAGAAGAGCAAGAAGAAGAAGAATAGAAGAAGAAGAAGAAGAGAGAAAGAAGAAGAAGAAGAAGAAGAAGAAGAAGAGAGAAAGAAGAAGAAGAAGAAGAAAAAGAAAAAAGAATATAAGAAAGAAAGAAACAATGAATGAAAGAGAGAAGGAGAAGTAGAATAAGAATAAGTAGAAGAAGATGATGATGATGAATAAGAAAAAGAAAGGGAAGAAGGAAGACAAGATGAAGTAGTAGAAGGACAAGAAGAAGAAGAAGAAGAAGAAGATGATGTAGTGAGCGACGTAGGAAATGATGGACACCAACTTTAGTCAAGCATACTTGTACTTTATGATGTACATCATTCAAAAACATGGGATGAGAGTATTATATTTGTATAGCTTGCTTATAATCATATTTTGCATGGATTGAAAAATAAGCACCCTTATAAAGCTTCTTTGTTAATCTTACCCCAAAGCTTGCTACACTTGAATTTCATGATACAAGAAATAGGAGAATTTAGATGTGATATTGAACAAAAAGCTCAAAATTTCTAGGTATAATACAAGAAATATATTTTAATGCCAAAGGACAACTGCTCAAATCATAGAAGCTGTATAAGAGAAGACATGATCACCATAGAGTTGAAAAGATCATCACAAAAGATTGCTTTTTTTGGCTTCATATTAGGAATAAAAGTTTTAAAGTACATGGAAAAAAAGCTAAAACTAATATGATATAGTATTTTGAAGATAATATAAAGAAGTTAAGGTAATACTTATGTAGTTTAGCGACTAGGATATACAAAAATGTTCTTAATAGTGAATGTGGTTAATTTGAAGGCTTACGAGCCTTTTATGCTTGATGAAGAATATCAAAAACACTTAGCATCAATGGATGACTTTGTAAAGAATGATGACAAGATCTTAAACTGAGATAACATCATCTAGAAAATGGATCATTATGATATGGAGCAAGGCCTACACTTCATATCATATTGTGAAGAAGGGAAAAAGACACTACTGCATAATGTATAGCTTGGAGAAACTTAATAATTATTCCATCATTTTTGTTTCAAATAATAATGAAAAAAGGAGGACTAGAGGATCTAGTCAAGTTGATTCAATGAAACTCAAAAATAAGCCTAAGCCAAAGTGAAGGGTTGTAAAAATGATACAAGTGCTACAGCTCATGTGGGAATGAACAATTGCCCTATATATGCTTGACTTCAAGTGCCACATGTGCTTCACTCCATTTCTAGTGCTAACTTGGTTTATGTGCACCACATATGAATTGGAGATGAAGCAAACCCCACACATGTATAAGCTTGCTTTATGTAGGTCGCTATGTGGGTCATGTGCATGATAAGTACCACCTGCTATGCCTTACCTTCGCTTGTGTAGTGCTAAGTGGCGCTTCAAATTTAAGTGCATCTTGGGCTTTAACATGTAGGTATGGAGCCAATGATGCAAAAGTTTGTCAAATGTAGACTTTTGATCAAACAACAAATGTGTCTTTTGGAAATTAAAATATTATGCCTTTTGTAATAAAATATTCTAATATAAATAGCAAGAATGGTGAAAGAACTTCTTGTAGTATTTAATTTTCATGTGACTAAAGCTTTATTTTTTTGTCCCTTTATTACTTAATTTCTCAACATTTTCATATTTCAAATTTCACTTTTTTGACTAGGAAAATAAGGTCTATTGGTCAAAGCTTATTGTGAGAAAACCTCATAGAAAGATTAGTTGCTCATTAAAATTGTTAATATAGTTATCTAACTGATGATTCAGAGTACAATATGGTTCTTTTACTAAGTATTGATGTTCTGTGATGTAGTTAAGGATGTTATTTTTTGACTTGTTGGGGGAGCAGAATTCTCAGATGCTAAGCTTCTTATGATTACCTTATCAGCTTCTTTTCCCTTACTTTCCCTCATTGATGAACTTTCATTATCCAACCTTTGGGTCCCTATACTAAAGACTGCCAAAGTTTTGAGTTTCACATTGCTTTTTGGTTGATGAATTAGAAATATCTCTACATCATTATTTCTTGCATATATCTAGAACATTTTTCCTTATTACATTGGACAATTAATGGTCTTTTTTTGGAATAATTTAGATAATTGATTTGAATTTTTTAGTGCTTAGTATTTTTGTAGAAACTACTATTGTTATCGATCTTTCTAAGGATTCTAATATGTGAAAAAATGTCTTCAGAAAAATCAAGCTCTATGTTGACTATTGACGCAATGTAGAGTACTGCTAACTTGTTGACAAAGTGGATTGGATGGCACTTTTATGAGATGCTAAGCTGCTTATGATTTCCTTATCAGCTTCTTTTCCCTTACTTTCCCTCATTGATGAACTTTCATTATCCAACCTTTGGGTCCCTATACTAAAGACTGCCAAAGTTTTGAGTTTCACATTGCTTTTTGGTTGATGAATTAGAAATATCTCTACATCATTATTTCTTGCATATATCTAGAACATTTTTCCTTATTACATTGGACAATTAATGGTCTTTTTTTGGAATAATTTAGATAATTGATTTCAATTTTTTAGTGCTTAGTATTTTTGTAGAAACTACTATTGTTATCGATCTTTCTAAGGATTCTAATATGTGAAAAAATGTCTTCAGAAAAATCAAGCTCTATGTTGACTATTGACGCAATGGAGAGTACTGCTAACTTGTTGACAAAGTGGATTGGATGGCACTTTTATGAGATCTACACTAGAGCTCACAAAGGTTAAATTTTGAGCCAAAAATCTAGGAGCCAGTCGACGATTATCATGTAAAAGTCTATAATTTTACAAATTTTGTACATGCAACATAAATTTCATCTAGGTCTAGTGAAATTCTTAGGAGCATATGATTTTTAATCACAATAGATTAAAAGTAGCCAATTCGTTTAGATTTCAGCTCATAGGAACTTATTGTTTGGTCTTAAAAGTGAGAACAATTCCAATTAAAGTGAGTTTGAAGGGTGTAGCCTTTTTCTAGATATCATCATCATTGAACTAACCTCTGGTATACACTTTAAGAAAGACATTAGTATTATCTTGATTGGAGAGGTCGGAGTACTCTCGTGATTCACTATAAAAGAAGGGCCATGACTCCAATGTGCACATTAATCTACCTAGTAAGGGAGAGGAGCTTATCAATAAAAGAATAACCATAAAATCTCATTTGAGATTTCTTCCTACTTGTACTAAATTTGAATAATGCTTTCGCATCACTATGATTTCTACCATTCTCAACTTTAAGAATGCTCATGTTATTTTTTAGATATAGCAAAAGCAAAAGAGCATATTAATGAAATATTAATTTTCTTAGTTATTTTATTCCATTTCAATCTAGATTTATCGTATGCAAGTCCTATGTTGCCTTTGCATATATATATAATCATCATTTTTATGCCTTAGTTTATTTTCAAATGACTTATAACCACTCATACCTTTTTCTTTAATAAAGTGTGTAGCCAAAATTAAATGAGTCATGTTATCAAAACATACCTATAATTTCTAAAATGAGAACATAGAAAATACTATTGTGCTATGAATGGAACAATTTTTCTTAATTACAATTCTAAAGCATAAAAGTAATATCCACAAATTTAATAAACCATTCAAACCTTATCTAGCCTATCATAATACCATTTATCACTATCTAAACCTAAAAAAATGTAATAAGTAACTATTAAGTCTGATAACACTGTCTTATACAGTCTACATCTAATAAAATATAATTGATGATAAGTAAGTATCAAATATACAACTATTAAAGATGAAATAAAGAAGATGAATCATCTAGCTAATGCACTAACTCTAATAGTTCTCTAGTTTTGCTTCTTAAATGTTGTGACTCCTAGATCCTGCAAAAATATAAAGGGATGACCAAAGAGACTCAATAGAAAATGTTGGAGCTATACTATTAAACTAACATGTAGTAGCCAAAAAATAGATTAAAATAATGGAGTAAATCTTGTAAAATAATAGCATCGTATTTCAACTACTATAATGACATCAACATCTATGAGTATGTCAATATATATTTTCTTATACAATGACCAATTGGATGCTTATTGTCCACTTTTTGATGGACACTTTTTTTATCCAAAAGAATCATGACAAGACCTACTATTCCTTCACATCATGTAATTTAATACTCCATTAGAAAATGCAGATCCCATGGGACATGCCCTTAAGGTTTTAGGGGTATTTAACAACTATAATGACTCCACTCAAAAGTATAGCACATTATTTAATTCCTTAATGGATCAATAGGGTAAATATTCTGTCCTCGAAGTATTTATATAATGGCTTCCTACCAATACCGAAGAGTTTAACCACGTAATCTAACACTCCTATTATATGCTTAAGGATGTTTGCATAACTACTCCAGATCAAGGAAGTAGGGTAACTAAACTATTTATCTTTTTAGTGATTATCGATAATTAAAGGCTTATTTTGTCTAAATGCCTTATAATTTTCACAAAACATTAAATGAACTAATTAAAAAAGTTTAGTCAATCTTTTCATACTAATTATGTCTAGTACCTTGCCAATCAAAGCTAACATCGTGTCTGCAGTGTCTTGATTTTTACCAATAGGTTAATTAAATATTTAGTTTACTAACTTTAGAACTAAGTTTAGGTTCATACTAGTATCGCTAGTGACCTTTATGACTCTAAAGTAACCATTAGTCATCATACCCATCCTAAGGCCCCATTAGAGCTATAATGAATTCTTTGGATCACCAACTAAGGTGTCACCATATGGCTTAATAACATAAATAAAAGCACTTGTGTGGCTGTCCAAATGACCTACTAAACTTAAGGGTGGCCAACTTCAACATCTTATGCTTCTTTTATAGAACTTAGCACTTTCCAATGTCTTATTACGATGTGCATAAGGGTTCATCGATTGTGTTACCTGAATAGACCAAAAGGACCTTTTAGTACACCTTCCTTTTCTATGCTTATAGACATAATCATATAAAAAGTCCTTAAAGTTTTAATTTAACTTTACTAAGAATTGTTAAGTTTCCACAAAAAATTTACTTTAATGTCTAACCTCATCCTTAACACTTATTCTAAAGGCATAAACAAAGCTCTGCAAGGCTTCCCAACTAGGAACCAAGGCCTACACACACCTTAGAGGCAATCTGAGTTCTTGTATGGGTTATGCCCATGCCTCCAATAACTTAGCCATGAAAGGGTTCAATGGTTCCCAAGCAAACCCAAGAGAAAGGATACATAGCTACAACATTTTCTAGACTTTTGGGTTTTGTTTCAATGCACATATAAACCATTTATTAATAAAGCTAAGGAGAAAACTATTTCACTTAGATTTTTAAATATTTCTTATATTCACTTTTGCCAAAAATACACACATTCTTACCTTCTAATGTTATCAACTAAGATTGTGAATAATTTCAAATACAATCATAGTGACACACATAAAATATACATTTCAAAAGATAAATATATATAATAACATTGAATCTCGTCTCAATTTTACACATTCCTTGGTTTATTATGTCATGAAACTCTTTGTCTATGCAAGCAATAATAAAGAAATTAAAATTACAATTGATCCATATTATCAAACATGAATTTTATAATGAAAGAAGATGATCTTTAGTCGGGATGTTAACTTCTAGCAAGATATAATAACAAAACAAGACTATATTTTCTATGTTTTTGATTATATTTGATAAAATTTTCTTCTCCATGGTTTTCTAAATTTCTAACAATTGTCATGATAATCCATGCTTAATGCATACATTCTTAAACAACCAACAAGGAAAAAATAGTAGCATTGTTTTAATTTATTCCACATGATAGTGTCTAAATTAAGGAGTGATTTGCATCAACAATTTTTTATTCTAAATTAATCTTCCACATATATTTATAAACAAATCAAAACTTTCAACATAATTATGGAAGCTACTTTGCATTCACAAGAAAAATGTTAATAAAATTTTTTGGCATGGCTCCACTATAAATATTAAATGAGAAACAATGAAAATTGACCAATTTATTTACAAAAACATCTCCATTTCTCAGGGATAGAACCAATTTTCTCATTCTTAACCAAGTTTCTTGAAGAAGAATGCCCACTATTTATCATAATCAATTTTCAATGGTTTCATATGTATTTTAACAAAGTTAGTCCATTTTATATTGCCTTAAATCTTAGCTAAATAGATAGTATGAATTCAAAGATAATCCTATCTACAAAAAGTATACTGAGACGTCTCCTCAGTTAGATCTTTTCTTGCATCAAAGCTTGAACTCTCCTTCTTCTTTATCGCTTAACTTTCTTTTCTACTTGGCATCTTCTTAATTGACTTCCTTAAATTCCTCTCTTATGGTTTGATTTTCTTAAACGATTGCAAACACATGTTAAGAGCTCACATAAACTTAGTCACACCTCTTTAAACAAAGGACTTACTTTAAGATAATCTAGTTTTTGGTTAGGGAGCCACAATTTAAACTTTTTAATTAACCATCTTCTAATTAGATGTTTTGGGAAAGATATTATCAAGCTCCTAAAATTTATGAATATATGTAAGATATTGCTAATAAATTCTTTTTTCTCTTATATATATATATATATATATATATATATATATATATATCTGTGTGTGTGTGTGTGTGTGTGTGTGTGTGTTTGTGTATGTGTACTATTTCAATCGTCTTATCTATTACTATTGACTCCTATTTTTAAGGAATCCTATCCATAGCTTATAATGCATTCCTGGTTTACCAAGAATAAGGATGAGAGAAAAATAAAAATTCAAAATAAAATTACGAACGCTTTGAAAGCATTAAAACATAATCAAGGCTCAAGCGATGCAACTCAAATCCTGTCATTCTACCATTCTTGTAATTTTAGAACTTCAGACTTAAAAATTCAAAAATTAAATATTAAACATTCTTGCATTATAATTTTAAAATTTTAAATTTTCAAATTTTAATTCATAATGAAGCATATACCATATGAACTAAATAGTAATAATATTTCTAAGAGTGCTAGCTCTAACATAAAATAAGTCAATTAAAGATAACTAAGACTTATATCTACTGTTATATTGCACTTTTGTTTTCATTAAAATAATTATAATGAAAATATTTATCAAATGTCAACTAAGTGTAATAATGATAGTTGGAATTCACATTAATAATGATTATTTCTTTTCTTATAATCAAGGCTTTAGGATTTCTATTGTCATAATGTACCTCTAAATTAATCCCAACCACCATTTTATTACCATATTGTGTATTCTTCAATACTAGATCCTTGATGCCATTCTTTTCCCTTAATATTTTGATAATATGTTTCTATGTTTGTATCAAGGCTATATAACAAAAAAAGTTTAGCTAAAAAATGTAGATAGTTTATATTAGCATGAATTGATAAGCAAATCAATATGATATTTATGATTTATTGAGAAAGATAGAACTCATGGTAATTCATTCTCTATATATCATTAGTAGATTTTTTATTATATGATATGTTAAATTAACATCAACATCAAGAACTTCAAATTGGACAAATTTCCCTTCAACAGATTAGAGCTTAGGTAGATAAAGTTCTACCTATTAAAGAGATAGCTTGATAGGTGAAAAAATCATATACTTTTCATTATGAAACCAATGAATTAGAGAAAGAAAGATTATTTTTGAAATAATTTTTTAGACTTACAAAAAGTGGGATTTATTCTTTTGGTAATTTGCAAGCAATTGGGGCTAAAACAAAAGAACCAAAATCTTATGGAGAATTAGGGTGTACTTTTTTTATTGTTAGATAAGAAGGTACAAATGGTATAAATAAAACTCACATTCCTAATGACTCATGTGTGCTACTAGAAATGTCTTTTTAGTTATATTGTGAAACTGTAGATTTGAAAACCAAGTATATTACGACGTTTGATTTGATCAAAATTTCCATTTGATAGACTCAAACAAAGAAACTATCAACCTATTCAGCTTAAATAGGATGTTCTAACATGAATCCCTTTTTTCCAACTATTAAGGATCTTGTTTGTGTACCAACTAAATATATGCTTATTGACTCAATATATTATTGATTGGGAATTCGTAAGGTATTTGTACAAATTGTTATAATCAATATAATGAGAGTTGTACTAATGATACGAGGGCACAGTTGATAATAAAGACAATCAGTATACAAATACTTTTCTAGTTCTTATGATGCACTTGGAGCTTATCAATGAAAATGAATCCATTTAGATTATCATTTTTGGCTCTAATGGAGACTGGATCATTCCATATAGCTTGAGAAAAGGGCCAATGAACTCTAATGTGAATCTCTTGTAATCTTACTAAGATTTATATGTATTACCATGAAGTAAGAAGTATCAAAGTAAATCTAGTTTTATGTACATATAAGTGACTATTGGTCACTATTTTTTATTGAGAATTTGAAAAAGCGATATAAGTTACATGGTTTTTGCCTGGCTAACTTATAATCTATCTAACATAAAAATAAAAACTCCAAAGAATTTTTAAAATTAATTTGTATTTATGATGCCTAGACTTGTTGGAATTTGCATTTCCATTTAGGTTTTTTGAGAACAAAGATTAATGGATTTTTTGAATCACTATCCTAATTTTTTTTTGACTTAGTGGAATAAGGAGGTCATTATGATAGAATGGGTACATCTTGCCTTTCGAAATAAGATCATTGATTGAACTACTACAAAAAGTCTTATTAATATATTAATAGATCATTTTAGAATGGCATATAGATCACATATCCTAGTTCAAATGAGAACTTTAGGTTTCAAATGAGCTACTACTACATCTATTCTATCAGGGGACCTTGTTGAGTTCAAAGAATTTGTGTGGTTTATTGTGGCTTATTCAATTGGGGAACCATGTACTCAATTAACATTAAGAACGTTTCATTCTAATGGAATATTCACATGTGGTACTATAAACAATGTACTGGCTCTGTCTAATGGAAAATTTTAATTTGATGAGTATTTTGTTCATCCTATGCATACATGTCAAGGACAGCATACTTTTATATATTTTGTAGACTTGTATTAACTCGATTGTTAAAATACTTTGCATAATGTGAATATGGTAACTAAATGTGTAATTTTAGTTTAAAGTGACCCATATGTTGAATCAAAAACAAGTCCTTTATATATGGGATAACTAATGTATAACATGTGCTAATATATCGATATAGTAATATGTATTTATTATTAAAAAACAAGTCATTTATGGACATTAACAAAAGGTATATATAAATAAAACATAGTATCATTTTCCTTTAATAATGATCATGATCAAAAGAATACTAATTATGTTTTAGAAGAAGGATATATCTTTGCTTCCACACTTAATAATATTCAAGCAAGACATAAATTTTTGGATACTTTTGGGAAAAAAAATAAGGAAACTCTAGACCATTCAAAACTTGTTAAAATCCTATCCAATATTCATAAGAATCCCATAAATTCTTGTATTTGTATAGACAATTTCAGCTATTATTTAGGGAAAAAGAGAAGAAATAAAGAGACAATCTGATTATCAAATGATACCTAATAGTTTGATGATCATTTCATGGAGTATTGGATAGTTTATTATATTATTGACCCTTAATCATGGTGCTTTTCTTGATGATAATAAACTCTAAGAATGATTAATAAAATTGGTTGAATGAATTTTTTTTTTAAATAATTGATGCTTATGTGTTAGAGGGATTTTAAAATAAAAAAATGAGATAAAATCTCATTAAAATCATCTTGATTAGAGATATAAATAACAAAAGAATATATTTTAAATTCAATTTTACATATTTCAATTTTTTAAATTAGAATGTTAAATTTCATCACAATAGTTCTTACAAGGTCCAAAAATTAAGTGTTATTTAAATTAAGTATTTTAGAAAATTATTAGGATTCTAAAAGTCTAGATGTTATCTTGATTGTTTAAATAATTTTTTTGTTGTTAATCATATATTTAAAAATCTCTTTTCAATAACTTATTACAACGTTAAAGCACAATGTTAAAATTTGTTTAATTGCACTTATTGTACCAAGAAAATAACTTCCAAAATTGTTGAATAGTTTTGGGTTCATTCATAACACAAGAACTTGAACATAACTCATTTTTGGAGAAAAGCAGGGTGGAGGAATCCCAAAAAATATACAAAATTCATAATGTAGAATGACTCACATAAAGGCATAATAATCCATCATTCATTTAATGTGGCTCTAAACAATATACCAATTTCACATGAATGTAATCAAAATTGTCAAATTTATTTATGCAATCCAATTGAACAACTCCAATTTCAAATAATCGTAATGTCATCTGCCATTTTAAATAGTTATTTTAATCCATCATCCATTCACGCAATTTTGTGATCTCCAAGTCAATGCTTTATTTGTACATACGAACTAAATCTGGATGTAAAATATCAATTCAAATCAAATGGTCCAAATGAAATCCTAATTTCAAAATAGTGTTTATCTAATGATATTCATCAAATCAAGAAGTTTTCAAGATCCAATGTTCTAGTAGCCTTTCAATCAACCAGCTCCTAAGCAACTGCTCTTTTATCAATTGCTTCGAGCTATTAGGAATTTCATAATTTATTAGTTAAATTTTATGATGGACTTTTTGCTTAAATTACGAATGAAAAATTGGTAGCATGGCTTTTTATTCATTAACAAATGCATTTAAATATTTGAATTATTGAACATAATTCACTGGTATAAGTTTTAAAAAATCTGGAAAAAAAACATTTCAAATCATGACATACATGCCATTTGTAGTCGATGTTCATTGTCTCTTTCTTATGACGCATTCTTTTATCATTAAACAAATAATTTCTACTTTTTTCTCAAATAAGCTAAGTTATAAATTGTCTTTATTATTAATTTATTTAAACGAAATGCTTATGCCTCATTAGGCCTTCATAAATCATAAGATTTTTATTTATATTAACTTCAATTATTGTGCCACAAAATAATTTTATTATATTGCCAATTGTTTTATATTAAATGTCATAGTAACCTGCTCCTATTATTTAGTTATGAAGATTTAGTGCTCTTCTCTTTTGGCAAAATGATTTTTATTTGTTGTGGTTTTGCTTAGTTTTTATTGAGGGAAGACAATTTATTTTAGGACGGGCTATACCAAAAAACTATTTGTCTACATTTTATATTTTTGCTAATTTTTCTTTTTCCCAAGTTCCATAAAACTTTATTTTTAGAGGAAACTTAATGGGTTCCAAAATAAAATTAAAATTTGCTCAAAATCACTTTTAGATATGTGCTTAAGTTTATTAACAAAATTATTTGAAAGCATTTTCCTTAAATGTACTCTAAGGATACAAAAAATTTATTCTTAATAATTTTTCCACTTCTTTCAAACTCTTATGAACCACACTTAAATTGGTGAAAGAAAAAATTTGATTTTCTATCAAGAAGAAATTGTATAGCTGATCCATAACTCAAATTAATATTTTAATAAGTTCAGGTGAAGGTGCATCTTGCAATAGGCCACCACACTTTTTTAAAAAGTCTTATCTTTAGAAAAAGATTAGAATAACTTCTTATTAAAAATATATTGATAAAGAAATATGAGAACTAATAAAAACCACTTTTTAATTTTTTTAATAAAAAATAGAACATATTTTATACAAAAATTATTTAGCAAAATAATTCAAAAAGAAAAAGGCAAATTGTAAATAAATGATAAAGTTATAAGTATTTTATATTGTTGATGTCGTATAGATTTAAGCCTCTACTAAGGTCTAAATTGTAGTGTACAGTATCAAAGATACTTAAACATTGTTAGAGAATATGAAAAGATAGTATGCATTAAGTTGAGTTCAGTAGCATGTGTGTTATTTCCGAAGTTTTCAAAGATTAGCATTTTGAAAGTTGCATAGATTATTAAATTGAGAAGGTGCCACCATCATAAGCATTAAGTATTAAATCTTGTCAAGTAATTTTTGCAATATTCAATTTCATATATGTAAAAAAGAGATTTTGAGAAAAAGTCTATGTGAAGTACTTTAATAAAAAATAAATTCTAACTATAGTTTGCTCCCTAGAATATAAAAGTTGCTAAAAGGGCACATTTTTTTGGTAATGATCCCCTTTAATTTTGAGGGTGTTAGCTTTTTGAGCACCAAAGGTGACTTTTTGGTGATTTGAGATAATACGAAAGCCTAGGGTATTAGTGAAAGCAAGACTTTTTTTAGTTATTGACTCTGTTAGTAGGAGGTCCATTTATTTTGATCCATGTCTCTCACAAGTGATTTGGTTGCCAACTGTCATGATAGAAAGTGTCTCACTTTTAATCATTGTCTCTCACAAGTGAAGTTTGAATCTCTTGAAATAAGTTGGGCACACACAATTTCTTCATTTAATTGGAAGAACAGAAATAAAATAATTTTATTTCATAATTTTAAAACCCTAAAAAGTTTTGTGAGCATCCTTATTTATGAAGATCTCAAAGGTTCATCAGTGAAAGGTTTTAAAAAAAATTAGAAAATAAAAAGTTAAAAAAGAATAATTGAATTAAAAATTCCAAAACTAAAAGTGCATTTTGAGTGATGCTAACAATTTGTGATTAAACGGTGGGTGGCACAATAGTAAAGCGAGCGACACACGATAAAGAAGTTGCTCTGATTTTCAAGTAGGCACGCGTGAGACAGAACGGAATGGGTTGATGGGACTGGTTGGTTGGTGTGGTTGCGAGAAGTCATGGTTAACATATCAATGCATGTCGATCATAGGTCAAACGATGTTCTTTTTTAATTGTGTTCATATAGGTGCTTGAGTTAACACAGGTAGTGAAAACAATAGCTCATGGTTTTAATAATTGTTGTAGAAAAGGTAGATAGTGACTAGAAGCAAACTAAAAAACAAAATTTAATTTTAAGCATTTTGAACAAATTTTTAATCATGTTTTGCAGCTATGGACTTCTAGAACTAGTGCTATGATAAGGAATATATGTTTGAGACCATATGTTTGTTGCTTGCTTATCATGTACCCATGTGGGAGAGAGCTTAGGTTGGTTGTATCGAATTGATGGATGTAGTAATGTTCTAATAGTTGTGATGTGATATATTATAAGTGATCATAAATAAGCTAGGAGTTCTTTATCTGAGGTTTTCCCTTCCAACAAACTAAAAAATTTTGAAGTTAATAATATTTTGTTGGAATTGTGTCATAATCTAAAATTTTCTTCACATTATTCTTACTATTAAGGCTAATGTAATGATAAGGAAATTCACTTAGCATGAGAAAAATAGGCTCAACTTAGTCAAGAGGTACTAAAAATGTGCCTTGTTAAAGAGTAAATCCTTACAGTTAAAGGTTGACCTAGTGCTATACTCTTCTAGTAAATCTAACACATATGAATTAGTTCCAAGTTTTCGAATATTCCTAAAATATCTAGCATCATGCACATATAATTTCTTGTAAGCCCCGAGAAAGAAACTATCCTCAAATAACTCTAATGATAATATAGCTTCTTTCATAAAATTGCTTAACCTTTCTTAAGGATCTACTAATTTCTTGAGACTTTCATTACTTTAGTTAATTTTTTTAGATATTTTTGCCGGTAATAAAAAGATTTCAACAGAGAAAGTAGCTTGAAATTCCATTGGCAAGGGAATAAAATTAATGAAATATATTGGCTTATTATCTTGTGGTAATACCATAAGTGATGGGTTTGGTAAGGTGGTGTCTAACTTTTTAATTAAAAGAAACTAAACTAAGTCTCCTTTATTAGTGATCTTCTTAACTTGGGGTAGTATATTCAAGCATAAATTCTTTATCTTTCTTTTTTACTTTATCCATGGGCCTAGAAATTTTTTATAGATTTATTAGTCTTATAAGCTATTAGGTTTGCATAGGTATGATATCAAAAAAAAAACTAATCATTATACCTACAAAATTTCGATGATACATAAATTTTTGCTTAATAGGATAGATCTTGTATCTATCAGTGAAATAGAGTAAGGGTTTGAATGTTTAAATAAAATAACTCTTAGGTGCTTAATCATAATAAGAGATATTACATCATTATAAATACCAATATCAACAACAATAAAAAATGGTTGTTCCTTAATTTTTATGCTGGTGTTAAAGATATTAGTGCACTTTTAGTCGTCTTGAAGTTATGGGGTTGTAAGGGTGCTTATAATATGAATTGTTTCTTGTTTTCTAACTCTTTTTTAGCATTCTCATTAGGTATTATGTTTTCTTCTTATTCTAACTCTTCATATTAATTAACACCTTCTAGGTTCATAGTCATAGATCTCTTTAGATAGCTATAGCTATATGTCTCATTTCATGGCACTTAAAATGAAGTATTCCAAATTATTTGGATTAGGTTAAAGAAAAGTGTAGAAAAGTGGATGGTAACATATTTTAAGGTTTAAAAACTATGATAGATGGATTAGATGAAGTGTGAGTGTAATTGGTTGACAAATGGGGTCTAGGCCTTTGAAGAAACTCGCTTGTCCTATCTCCTAAAACATAAGTTCTAGTTTTTTAAACTTTTCTTGCTATGCAATAGGCTTTCTCGAAATATATCTATCATAGTAGAAAAACCTTTATTATTTATCTTTCATTTTTACATTATAGATTATTGGAATAAACATATTGTGCAACCTAACCTTAAGATTTTTTCAAGTTTAGGATGCCTCTTCATCATTGTTAGCATATTAATGCTCTTAGTTTCTAAGGAACTTACGGGCAATACACTAAGTTAGCCTTTATAAATTGATTTTTTTTCTCACTCATTTGGTACTAATCAAACAAATAATTCGTACTAGTCTGTTAGTTATTATAATCTTTAGGATCGAAATTGCCATGAAATGTTAAGGTATTAGGGATATGCTCTGATCTAAAAGTCTCTTAGGTCTTTCCTCATTATTGAATATATCTAAATCATTATCTTAATCTAACTCATCAAAAGGTTCATTTTTTCTTGTACTATCATGATGTCTCTTATCGATATCATAGTCAAATTTATGAAATGGATTATCATACCTTTTGTAGTTCATATCTTCTAGGGCTTTTCTCTTTCAAATCGTTAGTGTATCTATTCTTCTCTTACATTTTCATAGTTCATATCTTTAGGATGTTGACTTACATTTTTACTTTCTAAAATGCTAAATAAAATGTTAAAAAAATATTATATTAAAAATTCAAAAGATTAATATATTAACAAAATATGAAAACACAAGCAAAGTAGCAAAAAGAATAAAAATAGATGGAGTTATAAAAAAAATCTGAAATATATGGGCATATTTGAATAATTAAGTCCAATAACATTATGTGCATATAAATAGTTTAAAAAAATAAGAAAAAGAGTAACATCAACGTAATGAACTTATAAATTATTTTTTATATTTACATAAAAGATTTTAAAAATATTTCTAAATATCTTAATTTAGGAAAACTTCACATTATAACAAAAATTAAAAAATTAAAGATTTTAAAATACAAATATCCAATAGCATAATGGAATACTAAAAATGTTAAAAACTTTTTCAAAATTTAATTACTAAATAAGTTTGATAAAAAAATATCTTACAATTAACTAATATTCTAAAATAAATAACTAGTAAATAAATTGTGTAGACACGCAAAAAAATAAATAATACCACTTCACTATAGATGGCATATAGAAGGCATTATTAATTAACATTTCCTACTCATTTTAATATATGAATTTTGTGTGTTAATATTTTACTTTAAACATTTGAAATGTTAAATATTTACATTATTGAAAATAAAAAATAGTTATTTTCTTCCTCATTTTCTTTATTTTAAATATTTTATTTCAACAATCACTTTTACTTCATTATATATTTATTTTTATATTTGCTTCAATGTGAATCTTGCATTACTAAATTTTCCTTTGATAATTTATTTTAACTGTTGTATAGTTACAGATTATTAACTACATTAAAATTTTAGCTTTATTTATGCTTACGGTAACATCCTATTTTTGCTTAAATATTAACGGAATTTTAAAAAGAAATTTATTAACAATTTAAAAACAACTGTTTGTTAATTTAAATTCTTTTATTACGATCATAAAAATAAAGTTAAAATATTTCATTTTAAGTAAAACTAAACAATGTTGAAAATCAAGTAAATAATTTCAAAAGCTGAATATTGATAATATTAAAAATAAACTCTTGAGAAATATGTTATTAAAAATTTAAAATATAAAAAATAAATTATAATACTAGAAAAAATAATAATATTTATAATTATTTTTTCATACAAGATTGTATAATCTTAAGTTATGTATTTAAAAATTAGTGCAAATACTAAAAAAAGATCAAAAATAAAAATTGTTTTATAGAAAAATAAAATACTTATCAGTAGAATCAGATATTCAAAATAATGCAAAGTTCATGTTATAATTTTTTTGTCCATTTTATGTGAAATAAAAAGTTTGTCATACTTTTAATATTATAAATTTTTTTCTAATATAAATCAAAATGAGTCTTATCTTTTGAGTTTTTAATACTTTAGTTTTTATAAGTTTATTTCTATATTTTTATACTGTTTACTATTGAACATTTCTTACTAAATTTACATAAAAATAAATTATCAAAATAATTTTAGATTTTTTGATATTACAAAGCTACTCACTAAAATTTTTTTAGTATTTTTTTAAAGTATATTTGCTCATCATAATATATATATGATATTTTTAAATTTTTAATTTTTTACCATAGATTTATTTTTCATATCTTTTTACTATAGAGATGTGGTTTTCATATCATTTTAATTTTTTTATTGAATATTTTTTTACTAAAGAAATGTTTTTTTTATCATGAAATAAATTTAATTTTTTTAAAAAAATAATTTGTGGAACTATCAAGATATGCCATTACTAAATAAAGAATAGCACATGAGATCAAAACATATATATATATATATATAGTTCTTATGATAACAATATAGTTTTCACATTTCAAAATTTTTGAAAAAAATAAAAAATGTCTTTTATATAATGATTAAAAATATTTAATATTGTGTAATATAAAAAAAGTTTAATTTTACGATCTAATTTACAAAAAAAGAGACTATTAATAAATAAGAAGCATAACTTCAGAATTGTAATTTTAATAAATAATTAAATTAAAATGTAAATATGAAAAGTAAAATATATTAAAATTTAAAACATATCATCAATAGAATAAAATATTAGTAAACTAAATAGAGAGAAATTATTTATATAAATATGACAAGAAAAAATATATAAATAAATATAACAGAATTCACAATGCAAATCAAAGATGTTAAAAATTAAAAAGAAACATACAAATAATTGTAATATGTTTGATATTTAAAATTTTAAAAGTTATGATTAGAAGGTTTACCAAATTTTAGTGAAGACAAATAAATATACAAATTTAATTAAAAAATAAAAAATGATAAGAAGAGGGCCATGAATAAATAAATAGTAAAAATAAATTTGGGAAAATCCTCTTATGTGAATTATCTACGTTATATGTGGCGGTAGGGGCTCATGTTTATATTAGTTGAAACTTTCTTTTTATTGTCAGTGCATTTTATACTGTTAATGTCTAGTCTTAACAACTTAAATAAGATTTTGTAGATATGATTTAAGATCGTAGTGGTTTTTTGTTATATCATTTGATCATTAAACATAGAGATATTTATCCCGTTTATATTTGAAATAACTTATTAATCATTTATTGTTAGTTATTTATATTTTTATAGTATTACAAAAACTCATTCATTATATTTTCAATTTTTAGATTTATTTATCGATCTAAGTTTTTTATTACGTCACGAAACTTTTATATTTTATGATTTAAGTGCTTTTTATGATAATTCCCATTCTTTTGAATAGTTTAAATATTCTATGTTGTTAGTCATTTTCTCTTTTTTTAATCCAAAAAAGTTTTTACAATATTTTCTAGAACATTATAGATATAAAGCTGTGCTTCTTTATTGATGAAATGTAAAAGATAATTTTTAAATTCTTTTGTTATTTGTTATTACAATAATGTTGTATTTGTTTTAAAAGTTTTTATATTTATTGTGATATTTTCAATGTTTGGAATGACACATCAACTTTTCTTAAAATTTTTATCTGAATAATTTAAACATTCAAAATATTTGATATTAATGAATTTGAATTTTTATTTATTTATTTTTAAATGTTCTACATAATGGTTTATTTTGCAAAGAATGTATTCTAGATTTTTTAGTAATTAATTTACCAATGTTTAATTTCAAAAATTTTAAGTTAATAATTTTTTTACTTTTATGTCAATAGTTTTGTAATTATCAAATAAAAATTATAAAACTTTTAAAAAATCTAGATTGTTATATCTTTTGGGCAAGAAAATTTAAATTATTTGAGCTTCAATAAAATTATCCAAATAATAAAAAAATAATGGAATAGACATTTTAAAATTGTAAAACTTTTGACATATTATGTAAAAAAAGGTTTTCTTTATAACACAATGATTCACAATATGTTATTATAAATTAAAATAATTAACTTGAAATAGGAAAACAATACACTATACCTTAAAATGTTAAGTGTATTTTATACCATTAGTGCATATTTTGAAATAATTTCAACAAAGTACATTTTTGAAATGTGATTGCCTATTTCTCATATCTTTTAATCATTAAAAGCAAACATATTAATCCCCTTTTTTTTGAAATACTATATAAATCATTTTTTTGAAAAACTTTTTATAATATTTTAAATATTAAGACTTATTTGTTATCATAAATCTCTTTATAATCTTGTAATATTTTAGATTTATACCTCAAGTACTTCTTATCTAATGTCATGCTTTTAAATAGCTTTACTATTTGGTGCTCTTAATTCTTTTTTTATTGAATCCAAAAAAACTTTTCCACAATATTTGCTAGGACATAAAACATTTATCACTTTGATCGTTATCAATTTAATGTGTTACAAACTTTTAAAATTTTTTTTTGTAATTTGTCATTACAATGATCTTAAGTTTTATTTAAAGGTTTTATAATATATTATGGTTTTTCAAATGTTTGGAATAACACATAAATTCTTTTTTTAATATTTATAAAATATAATGTTTAATTGTTTGTATCTTAATACACTATATAGTGGAACATTGTGGAGCACTTATGATCAAGTTTTTACAAGAATTTTACCTATGATAAATGTTAGAATTGTTATGTAAAGAATTTTTTTATTTATATGTTTAAATTATTTTATTTATGGAATAAAATCTTAAAAAAAATATAAAAACGGCAAATAATTTTGAAATTGTATTTTTTATTGAAGAAATTTCAAATTGCTTTAGTTTAAATAAATTCATGCAATTAAGAAAACATTAATTGAGGAGATTATTTAAAATTTTCAAAATTATGTCACACTATGCAAAAGATGGTTATCTTAATGGTACAATGATTGAAAATATATTATTACAAGTTGATAAAATAGAAAAATATAACTTTAAAATGTGGTTCAATACACGATATTTTATAAATTAAAAATTTCCTTTATTGTTATAATCTCAAGAAATATGCTAGCATATCAAACTTTTCGAATAATTGACAAAACAATAATTATTATAGAAATTGAGTATTTAAGATTGTTAACGTTTTTCAGGAATTAACATAGTGATATATTAAATAACATAAAAAGCAAACAAATACAATTATTAAACAAATATAAAAATCACAAAAAATACAATGATAACAAAATAAATAAATTTTGAACACTCTAATGCGTTAAGTAGCTACAATAAGAAGGATTTAAAATCAGCATTTAATGTAGGAAATCTAAATTCTTTTAGACTATTTCTAAAGAATAATTTGTTATTAAAATAAAAATTTTTGAGGTCCGAATCAAAATTAAAATAAACAATCTTTTATAAAAGATTATTCAAAACATAAAAATTATTCAATTTAAAAATTTGTGCCACAAATGAGAATTTGAAAAATGCAAAAAAATACTAAAATCTTATTATTTAAAAAAGACTACAAACTTAATCAAAGTAATGCCCTTATAACTTAAGGTGAAAGGATAATATTATTTTAAATTTGATACAAGATTATGTACATGAAAGCTTATATTTACACAAAAATTATAGATATCTAATATATTAACATAAAAGGTACTCGTAATTTTTTACATTGATGTAATGTGATGGGAATAGAAATTATCATTTCTAAAAAAATTACTTTAACAAGATTTAAAAATGTAAAATCTTAAATAACAAACTTAGTAAATAGTAAAATTGACAAAAAAATACAAAATATAGACCCTAATTAGAAAATAAATTAAAATAAAAATTAAGCATTTTAAGTGTTAATATAAACAATTTACCATAAAACTTTTCCTTCATGTTTTATGAAAATAATCATGATGTCATTAATAAAAAAAATTTTCTAATTTAAAAAAATAAAAAATCTTAAGATTGTAAAATATTTGATATGTTATAAACTATATGATCTAAAAATTTATAAAACAAACATTTTATCTATCAATGAGTAACAAATTTACTGAGAAAGAAAATTAACTTCATAAAATTTAATAATTGAGAAATCTTTTGAAGTAATAGGAAATAAGATGTATAGACAAATAACAAATGAAAATCATTGCCTTATCCTTAAAGTAATAGTCCTATATGGTTTATTACAGCTTGGGTTGTATATATAATCAAAATATAGTTTATAACTTTAACATATAAATAAATTAAATATTTTTAAATTATAAAAATATAAAAATATTTTTAAATTTAAAATTTGTACATGTCTGAAGAATAAAAATTAATCGTGCTTGTACAATTTGAGTGATCATTAAGAATAAAAATTAAAAACATAAAAAAAGAAATAAAGCTTTTCAATGTATTGTCTATTCATTTATACCATACTTGTATGATAAACTTATGCTACAAATACATAATATCAGATAGCTGGTTTGTTAAGACAATCAGCTATATCTACCTATTGTCTTAGAATTATTGAATGTCAGTTTATAAACATTTGCTAAATTCATAATGGCTAGTTTAGTCACACCAAGAAAATTAATAAGGCAATTATACTTATTTTTAAAAATGAATGATTCATTAAGAATATAAAAAGGACTATATTTTTACATTACAATAGATGGATGAAACATTTCATTCTATTATCTTTATTTAGTTGATTCAAAGCATAGTAATGTCTTCATCATACATTTAGATATTATGTCACTTTTGTCAAAAAGGGATTAAGGTAGAAGTGATAAAAAGTTTTGTTGGTGTTATAGATTTTGATCTTTCAACCAACATAATTGTTGTTGTGTTATGGTCAAGGATGGCTAACGACTGTGACCTCGTAGGTGTTTTGTTGATGGTTGATGAAGTTGTTGCGAGGATTTCTAGTATTCCTACCATATGGCAAACATTTCTAATTTAGTGGAAGCTTTGATAGGTCGACTGTGGTTTAATGAAGGCTTTGTATTCATGGTAAAGCCAACTGAAATCATTATGTGCTTTATGAATTTTTTGTTCCTTTTAATTATTTTTATTAAATAATAGTATGTTCATAAATGTAAGGAAGGATTTCAAATCATCAAAATAACTATTAGATAGCAAAAATCACCTATGTTAATAATTCAAGAAGGCACAATTTTCCTCCTCTTATAGCAAGTGTAGTCCTTTCAACTGTTGTCATAACGGTTTCTTTGAAATTTAGAGTTCTTAATATAAGGTCATTCTCCTGCATTTTTTATGCTGAATTTTTTCCAATATCTATTAACGTTGTGGATTGTCCTCCTTTATTTCTTTGGAAACATTAATCATTGTAGAAAAATATTTCTAATGTTTTTTTGAATTGTAAACTATAATTTTCTAAATGTTTTTCTCCATCCCAAAATTGTTCATCGCTATATGGGTCATAGGTCATGTACAATTATTCAACATAATGCAAGAGGACAAAAACTTTTACACTTTAATTGTCCAAAAGTCTACAAGTTTTCTTCTTATTACAACGAAATGCAAGACCTAGGCTTTTTGAAGTTAGATGCTGCTACTATAAATCTCACACATCCTTAAATTTCTTCATTGTGTATTGATGTCGAGTAAGCAATGGTGTTAAACAAAAGTAGAATTTCTTCTAAAGGTATTTAAAATAATGGCATTTGTAAAAAAACTCTAGTATGATAACTTATCTAAACTTGAGAAAGGATGCCACAAACATAGGCATGAGCTAACTCATGGAAAACATTACAAAAATTAGATAACTTTTAAGATCATCTTGTTGTTTGTATCATTGTAACAGCCCTAGTTTTCTCTTATTTGTATTTTTGTATTTTTTATAGAAAGAGCTCTGTGAGACGAATCCAGCGGACGGTTTAGTGCCGCGTAAGCTCATCTTTTGGGATTTATTTTGGGGTGTGTTTGGGAAAGCTTTTAGAAAGCAATTTTTGACTAATAAGCATATTTAAATTAATTATTTTTGTATTTTACGGGCTTGTAGGACATCAAGAAGGAACAGAAGTGAGTAAGACGATTGGTACAGCAAATTCAGGTAGATAAATTACTAACCCTTTGATGGAGCACAATATTATGTGTTTTTTTTACATGGTGTTTTGGTTGTTCTATATGTTGATGTTTATTTTATTTGCATGACAACTAAAAAGGAAAGAAATAATATGGTACAATATGCTAAAGAAAGAGACGAAACAATATGACATGAGAGGACTTTTGATATGACATGGATTGATGTTTGGAAAATGACAAATAAAACAATGGGATTCCCAGAGAACATTATCCTCACCACTAGACTCAGCGTGTGGGATCGCAGGGTATCGATCTTCAGATCTGATATCTGCCTAGTGTTATGTGCTATGACTCCATGATGATTTACACCAGGCTCAGCGTGTTGGATCGCAGGGTATGGTACCATACCTGCCTGGTGGCACTAGGCTCAGCGTGTTGGATCGCAGGGTATCGATCTTCAGATCAGATATCTGCCTAGTGTTATGTGCTTGGTTGGATGTCGGCTAGAGGACAGTCATTGATGATTGGATCCAGAGGATAATGCGTCAAAGGGAATTGGGCCCGATAATAATACACTATATAAGGAACTTGCATTTCTTTATGGTTTTCATTTGGCATTACTTTATATAGATGACATATGGTATGATTTTAGCTTGATGCATATGATTCATCTTTATTGTTTATGGTATTTTGTTATGCATTTTTATTTACTTGGTTAACTATGTGGAATTATCTACTGAGATGTATAAAATCTCATTTAGTGCTTACATCACAGGTCATGAAACCACTGCACCGAGAGATGGGAATGGTACTGCTACAAAAGAACCATTTTCACGAGATGTGTAAAACAAAGGGAGGGTTTGGTGTGATTATTATAAAAAAAATGTTCGTGTTTATATATATTGCGAATTTTGGAGTGTGTGTTTGTCTTACCGTCGGGTCCCCACCTTTGATTTTTTGTTATTTGTCCTCACTTGATGTAACAGCTAAGCAAATTTATGATAATATTGTTATATAATGGTACTTGGTTAGGTGGGGGCTTGACAATCATGGAATAGGGTCACGTATCTAATAGACAAATATCAATAAAGATGTCAACAAAAAAACAAAGAATAAGAAAAGACTGAAGCCAAAAACATTTCTACTTTACATGTTAACTCTTTGGCCCAGAACTCCATTATAGATGATCAACCACATGTAATAATAAAAAAAAAACAATTGAGCACAGCACTAATGCAAAATGAAAGTTAACAAATATATGCAAGGCAGTAAAACTGTCTAGCAAGCCAATTATTGCATCACTATAGCTCCTTAAAAATTCTAAAAAGTGAGGACTATGATTAAGATTTTTATTCAAAAAATTCATATAATAAAATTTAGCATCGATATGATATTCTAGATCTTAAAAGTTTTAGTGAACATTAAAGAAATCAACAAACTCTATCTTTGAAATTAAAACTGAGTTTAATCCATTCAAATGTCAGAGGATGAGAAACAAGTTGTAGAAGATTAAAAAAAAATCAATTTGTGCAAATTATTAGATGATGCTTTTAGCTATCAAAATTTTTGATAGTGGTAGTCTTAATGAATAAATTCTTATTTTAAAATATTTGTGATGCTACTAAAAAATGGTTTAGCCATGTGATTAATCAATTTATTAAAAAGTATATCATTTGATAAGTTGCCTTGTTGCAATCTATGTCTTCTATGGATAAAACAAGAAAATTTGCTATTAAACTCAATTTTTAGCATTATTATCACAATCAATCAAACAAGATATAGATTCTTTGGTAGGATTTTTGTTGTCCTGCTGACTTCAATGAACAATATTTTTTCTTTATCAACATCGAGCACCAAGACTAAGTTCCTAAACCTAACTATGCTTTCTCCTATGATAAAAGAATGGTATCTAGAAGGAGCCTATGAAGGGTGAGTCTTTTCACATCGTCAATGAGACCATAAATCCATGGAGGGTGTGAATGGATTTTAATGAAATCATACTTTCAAATGATTACAATGGGCAATCTACTCTTAAACTAAAACTAATTTAAGAGTTTGTTGATGGCATAATTTGATGTCTCCTCAAGCAAGAGTCAATTTTTAGTCATTCTTTTATATGGGCAAGAAAGGTAATAAAATATTTGTTTTCAAATGATTAGAAATGGTGTTGGTTATTGAGAAATAAATAGAACTACTTTCAACTTGTATAATTCATCATCTTGCCAAAAATAGATTTGGTCATGTTCCACTTCTAGTAAATGTAGTCAAAATTCACCCTTCATCTCCCAAAATAACTAAAATTTCATAACATCTTTTTGAATCATTCGACAATTGCATACACAATGTAAACTAATGAGAATTCTTCTTTAAACTACTTTGGGAAGAAGGCTCTAGCTTTAAAATTAAATATACATAAAATGAGCCATAAAGATTGAAAAATCAACATTTACAAAAATCTTTTATTCCAAAAAATTTGTTAAGGAAGAGGTTAATGCAAATATATAATTCTTTTAGGGAAACAAAGAGAATCAGTGGAAAGTGTTTTATCTTTTTAACACTTGCTATTCACACGATTTTGAAAGAGTGGAGTTTTATTCAAAATAGAAAATAGGAATTAGATGGCTAATAGAAGGAGAAAGAGATTTGAATGTCTTTTATACAATAGTGATGAAGTGAAGAAACAAACATAGAGGACAAAATAATGATAGTTATCATCAACCACTTTTAGAATCTTTTTAAGTCTTTTTAAGTAATTACATCATTTCCTTATCAATAAAAGCAAACAAACAATAGAATAATGCAAGACATCACCAAGGAGGAAATAAAGATGTAAAATTTAATATGAATTCAGATAGCAGTATGGGCCCAGATGCTTTTACTCAAAATTCTCCACTAATTATTTCAATTTAATCGCAAATGTTGTGTTGAACGTACCTAAAGAATTTTTATAAGATCTCAAATTCTTTTTGGGATTTTGTGCACCAACATATATATACAAATATATATATATATATGTTGATTTGTCTAAGGCAAACTAGTTTTATAAATGTAAAGATATTCTATAGAACATATTATAATTTTAGTAATTAGTATATAATCTTATCAATAAAAATAACGTGACAATTTTATTATTAAGGTTGATTTTAGGAATGTGAATTACACATATCATGGAAATTTCTTTATGAGACACATTCCAAATTTAATGTTAATAACAATCTTATTATGGTGCCCACAAATTACGTTTGGAATACATGGATATAAATAATCATTAATGTATCACCAAGTAACTTTCATCAACTTTCAATCAATCTTAATCAAGGTAATCTTACTCTATCTGCCTTTTTTCATCTCATTCATGGAGTTCTTAAAAATGCCCTAATAACAATTTTTCTTAAAAAAGAATGATATTATATGAACATCATAGATCATCTATATCTATCACTCTCCTAGCTAATGCAAACAACATAATTATCATTGTTAGAGAACATCTAGAAACTACTATTAATCTTAGTACATTACTACACTCCTCCAACATTCTACAAGGTTCTTAACTATAAAAATTAAAAGCTAGGACATCTATAAATATTAAAGAGTATATGCTAAGTAAATGAAATTTGTAAGGACTAAGGATTATAATAAATAAATCTTCCTTTAGCTTATTTGTGCTACACACCATAAATAGGTCAAAAGAAAGTAGTTCACTTCCAAAATTTGATTAATAAAATTAAAAATAGATTTCATTAGGTGGAAAATGATGTTGTTATTAATAAGGATGGACTCATTCTCACCAAGATTTCCATTTGCTCAATTCTTAGCTATATTGTAATGACTAGTAAACTCTTAATGTAGTTTTATAACAAATTAAAAAAGGAATGAATTAACTTTTGTGGACGGATAATGAAGAAAATCTTAAGAATCACCTGACTTCATGGAAAACCATTAATTTCCTATAAGAGTAAAATAGCCATGGTACTTAGAAAATCAAGAAAATGATGAAGCTATTTATGTAAAACTTAATTGTTAGTTGCTTACCCACAACACTTTATGGTCAAACATGTCAATAAAATACTAGTCCTTCGATGCATCAAGAATGAAATCCAACACTTGGGCTAGCACACGAATGATAAAACTTTTAATTACAAAGAATGCAAGTTGGTATAACTCAATAAATTTATTGTATATGTTCTCTGACTTGTCAGGTGTAGTTTAGCTATCATTCTACCAAAGTTTATTTGAAATCAAAAGAGCCAAGTCTAAATTTTAGATGACAATTATGAAGCACCAAAAGCCCTTTAAAGATGTTAATGTTAACATGGACGATATTGAAAAACATGTGCCATTGCCAAATAACCTAATGAATCTATACTACCAACTTGCTTTAATGTGCCAAATATATCAAAATAAAGATTCAATTGTTCATGTTTTTTTATTATAAAGAAGGCAAATAAACATGGGTTACTTCTGAAAAAAATTTACTCATTATGCAACTTGATACCCATAAAATGATGATATGAATTATATCATAGAACAAGAAAGGTAATATGAAATTTGTAATATAGATGTGATAATCACACTGCCACTTTAATATCATAGAATATTCGAAAAGCTAACTAATTAAGAAACTTGAGTAATTAAGCCAAATAATAATAAATGCTATATAAGTAATATTAAAGAGAATTGTTTCCTTTAATAAGATTTTCTCAAATCTTTGAAAAGTTTAAGGATGATTTCAAACGAATAATTTTGGGAAACATAAATTAATTGGCAAAAACATAGAAAAAATAGTGGATACAATTACGTGGTTATAATCGATGATCTAGATGTAGTTCAACACAATTGGTGAGAGGTTATTCATCAATTAAGGCGCTATTATAGTTTGAATTATTTGAAACAATTTAGAGGAAAAGAGTTTAGATTTTTTAATATTTAAATATGGGTCTTAAATTATGAACCAATTGCAAATTAGCAAATTATACATTTTAGTGCATTGTAGTGTGTTATTGAATCTATTCCAAGTTTAAGAAAATATACATTGGTAGTTAGCAAATTGCATGATGTATGTATGTAAACTTGTTTGCTAAACATAAAATAGATCTTAGTGTACAAAGAAAATAATAATGTGGCCATATCTCTTCCTAACAAGACTACAATTAAAAATTCAACTAATATAGGGGTGGAACATCAATTCTAGATAAATGCAAAGTTGTTGTTAAGATGGAGTACTTATAGCTTCAATACATTTTGCCAACATAAAGAGCATGTCATTTAAAATAAGGAATAATTTTAATATTGCATGAGACAGAATTTAGCTATTAGATATTTAGGCTTATTTTTTATAATACAAATATTATTCTCATAAGATAGGTACTATTTTTCAGAGTTAATATTCCTGTCCATCAAAAATCATGATATAAAAATAGTTGAATAACAATAGGTGGTGAGTATTGTTCATCTTAGTGCATGATTTCCTAAATAGAACTTCAACTACTAATGGATTAATAAAGTATGCACCAAAGTAACTTTTATCATAATATACTATTATTATGATGTAACACTTCTTGAAATCATAACATTATGCAAGGAAAAATTTGATATCATTATAACATGCTATATGTGGAAGCTCACACAAGTTTGAAGGTTCACAAAGAAATTTAGACAATAGGCTATTATAATCTATGTTGATTCTGTTATCATCAATTTACACTGGTAATCCTTAATACTATTCATCTTATAATGTAGTTCTATTGTGAATTTTTTTATAAGTAGAATAGATAGAAAGAATACTCAAATATGAGCATTGGAAAAGAATTTTAACTTGTATACCAAATAGACTTAATCTTTGTTTACATTGGACTAATATGATTGGCATCTTTGAATACAAACATACCTTCGCATTGATAAGAGAAGAACATAAGACATGAAAACTAGGAAAAGCATAACAAGAACTTTGTCTCCATATTGCAATCACACACACGAAGTTTACCCACTTCCATTGTCATAATCGATTTGTCACCATTTTGGTTCACGACATTAAGAACTTCTATTTCACATGTCTTACAAAATAGTTTAAGGAATATTGAATAGCCTATAGAGCAATGAATAACACATCTATTAGATGAGTAAAGAAAGAAAATTATGCCAAATATTATTTAAACTCTAGTAAAAGAATGCCAAAGATATGAATGAAAATGATTCCTAGCTATTTAAAAATAAGACAAAGCCAATTTATATTATATCATAATCACTTCCAACTAGAAATCCCAAACATGAAGAATAAAGCCAAATTATAAAACAAATGATGAACAAAGATGTGGCATAGGCTACCAAATCCTTGTTTCTTGTTATGATTAATGCAGTGTTTAAGGCTAACAATATATGCACTCTTAGTGAGAACATGGTCATAATGGGGATTATCACTGCATTTAATATCATAGCTTGAACCATTTTTTGGGTGGCAAAACTAAAATCAAAATAATGCTCATTGATTTATGAGATTTAGGACTCAAGTGATTAAGGATATGGCCATACATTATTAATGTAAGATAAATATTAGGAACTTCTGTAATAGGATTTACGATGGAAGGTAACGATAAAAAGGATGATAATAATGATGGAGATAAAATTAAATAATAATTTAGATGTCAAAAAATCACCTAAGAACTTGCATAACAAACTAGGGTTGTGTGTTCTTTTAGATAAAGAAAACATTATTTCTAGAATAATAATACAAATATTAGGAAAACGATTTTTCTATTTATTCCATCATAGAGCTTTAAATAGATTGTAATTTAAAGTATAAGTTAAAAAGATATGCTGACTAAACTACCACTCTTAATGAAAACATGAAAGAATTATATCATTTGTAAGAGATGATGAAAATGTAAAGGGAAACCTATATGAAACATTAAAAATCATAGTTAAATAAGAAATGTAATAAAATAATAACAATAAATAAAATGTATTATTCCAACTAAATTATTATCCAAATTTAAGTTGTCTTACATAAATGAACACTATTATGAGAAACTTTTCATGTGCTTCATTCAGTAAATCTTCACCAAACTTAGTACTGGTCTTATGATCATGCAAAACAACTAAATTAATATTATATAACTGTTGAAAAAAATATAATTAAAAATTTATAAAATGGTAAATTTTTCTTTTATCAAAGGTTATTTTAATTTGTAGAAACAACGGTTATGATTCAAAACAATAACTTGTTGCATTGCCACATTTGACTTTTCTTTTGTGATTTGTAAAATTTTCCTGCAATCTGCATTATGTCTTCACTTTATTGTATTTTGAATCCAGGCATATTGTTAGCACATTTTTATAAGTGTTTTTTAAAATTATTCTTGAGCAATAATGTTATAGTAACTCCATTCATGGCCTCGTTATCATGTATAAGTTAACATTGTTATGCTTCGTTATGAACAAGTAGCTCCCATAAGAGTTAAGTTTCGAGGGACTTCTCTCCTTTACCTCCAAGCTAATAATTAACATAGCGAAGTAATTGCATCTTAATTACTACAGCATTAGTTGTAATTGAAAATAGCTTACAAAGCGTCAAATCCTTTTCTTAAACTATTTGTAACTAATTATGAATGAAAGTTTTCCAAACAATTTTCAATAAACTTTTACTAAATTTTGATGTTGCACTTATAACACATGTAGCCTACAATTTTTACAATAGGTATATTTTTTAAAGATTAGATTCTATTGTATAAAAAATTAAATTACAAAATATTTGACCATTTTATAGTTGTCTTATGAAAATATTTGTCTTGAAAGATGTGAACCCTTGCATTCAATATTCTAAACATGAGCATCTCAAATAATGCAAGAGTTACATGGCTTTTTATTATACTTAAATTACAAAATGATTAATGTTGCACGTTTATGTAGTAAATTACTTAATTCACTATCAAAATCAATTTGATTTTTATGTGTAACCTCTTAATATATTAAAAATTTAATTTTTTTAGAAGGTATACTTTTTATTAATGAGAACTTTATTTTTTATTTAGGATTCTTAATTAAATTTATAAATATTGATCATATTCTACTTCTTAGACCCATTTTAGTGAACCTTGATGATGCCATTAAACTTAAAAAAACTTTAAAATATCATATTACTGTTAACTATCGAAATTACATAAAAAATATTTTATGTGACGGATTTATATCGCTACATTTATATAATTCTTTGAAAGGACTTTGTTATGCTAAGTAAGTGCTTGGCATTTTGGTCATGTAAGTTTTATCACTTAAAATATCCATCTTATTATTAAATACCCATTTTTACATTTCATACATGATCAATTCAAATGTGATGTTTTGAATTTCTTTAATACAAATATAAACCTAAAGAACTTTCTAATATTTATCCACCAAAGTTAACTCTAAGTGAAACACATCAACATCTCAATAATGTCCAATTAATTCTAATTCTTATTATAGTAACAAAAATTTTAAACAATAACTTTAGAAAACATATCCATTTATGTTTATCTATCTTAAGCATAATCTAACTAGAGCATTGAAAGAAAAGTAAGTTACATTTTTTTGCTAAAAAAATTGTTCTTGTCCGTGATTTCAAGTACCCCTTTATTTGCCCATTTGTATGAATTATTTTGCTAAAGCATTTAGTCACATCTTTAAAATAAAGGTTGAAATTAATGAATTTTTTAAAGAATATAAATACAAAGCATAATTTCTTAGTTGGGTTAACTTATGGAAGAAAAGTTATATTGCAAGGTTAATAGAGATCATTTCTTTGTTGTTTTACATTTGTACTATTTATTCTTTTTCAATGGTTAATGCATAAGAAAAGTTTTCTTATACACGAAGGTTATCTTTCTGATACTTAGATTCTTACTATTAAAATTCTATAAACCTTTATTACTGAAAATATGAAATTTGTTTTATAATATTTGATTTCTCCATCATTGAGTTTTTTTGCACAAACAAGAAATTAGAGAGGAGCACAAATATTGGCCAAGCTTCCTTTTTTTATTATTTGTCCACCTTTTTTATCATTGTGACATAAGAGTAATAACAAAATCTAGTTGCAGAAACCTCATCCTACCTCTTTCGTCATAATTTCTCTTTTCATATTTATCTGCAATAAAATATTTGTGATACTTCTTTGCATAATATATATATATATTATTAACGTAATATTTAATTATTATTTATAAATTATATGTTTTGTTTTTTAAATATTTTTTTGCATTTTTTATTTTCAATACATGTGCAATGTTTTATTACAAATTGTAGATAATATTTTGATGACTTTTAAACATTTTTTAGCATCTACAATTTTTATTTTTTGACATAAAAAAACTTTAGTATATTTTTATTTGGTAAAGAATTTTTCTTATGTCATTTTATTGTAATTGTGTTGTGAATATATTTGTAACATTATATGTTTTGTGTTCTCATTTTTTATTTTGTTTAATTGTTTTCTTTTTTTTAATGTTGCTTTTTTCTTTTATTTGGAATGATGTTAAATTAGTTCTTTATACATTATTCAATTTGAGCCATATATATGTCTAATAAATTAGATGACTTTTTTAGTTTTTGCTATTATATAAGTAAATTACTTTTTCCTTTTCCAAGTAGTAAGTAAAATATTTTTTTAATCTTTTTCACAATTTTGATTAGTTGAATGTTTCTATAAAACAATTATTTTTGTTTCTTTTTGCATGACAAATCCATTCATATTGGTACATTCATAAACATGCTTATCTTGCAAAAAATGTACAAAAAAATGTAAATAGATCAATTGTTAGACCAATTTTTATTATTTTAATTATATTCTATTAGTTATATTTAAGTGTTAGTTTCATTTTCTTCACATATTTCTTATCTTTCAAATACCAAAAATATTATTTATTAATAATTTACTAAACCTTTTTTGTTATTTAAATATTAAATTTGTCCTTAAAATTAAAAGAAATAATATCTCAATTTAAATTAAAATAAACAATCTTTATGAAAATTATTATTTAGCAACTATTAAAATATTCAAATTAATTATTAATAACTGTACAAAAATATTTTTTAATAGTAAATTACTAGAAAATGTGCTAGTGTAAGAAAAGAGGCACATATCATCATTAACAAATTAAAGAATAATAATGGTATTGTTTATAATATTTTCATTATAGTGATGACAAGTGATAAAAATAAATAGATGTACTATATATTTTCTAAAATATTAGTGTATTAAAAAATAATAATGAAGATACTATGTTGATGAAATATTTTGTAATTCTATGGAATTTAAAAATTTTGCAAGTGTCTATAATTTAGAAATATTAATTAAAAATAAAATATAATAAAGTATAATTGATTATTTAAAAACTAAAAAATATGTGGTGGAGGAGCTAATGAAAAGTTAGCTCAATAATAAAAGAAGATTGTTCTATGAAAAATAACAAAGAAATGCTAATCATATTGAACAAGGGAAAGGTAGAAAAAGTTGTAGATTAAATATCATAATATAAGTAGTAAAACAACATCATTTAATTAAAAATGTTGTAAGAGAAGAAAATGCTAAATAATCATGAAATAACTGTACCTCAATTTTAATAGAACATGTATAATATATTAAAAAATATTTTGATAATTAAATAAAGTCAAATTTGCTAATAGAAAAGTAAAAGAATTACCAAAAAAAAAACCATTAAGAAAAACTTAAATAATTATCACCAAATGCATTAAAAAGGAACACAAATTTTCCTAGTAATTTATCAGTTTCAAACTTCTTAATAGCAAATTTTGAATTAATTAAAAGATATATGATTATAAAAATGATTTAATATTTGAAAGTTTAATCATTATGTTCAATATATCAAGTAGTTAAAAAATTTTAATAAAGAACAAACAAAAAAATAAAAATAATAAAGAAAATAATATTAAAAAATTTAAAATAACAAAACTTTAGGTAAAATGTTTAATAGAAATTTATAAATAATTTCTATGCATTTGAAACAACATTGAAATTATGTTAATAAAATGATATACTAAAATATAGCTTTATATCATAAATATTTAATTTAGTTTATAGTAATTTTTAAGATTTCAATTAAAAATATAAAATTTATAAATATATTATATACGTTGTGAAAGGATAATTTTTCTTTACTATAAATATTAAATATTAAAATTTTACCGATCATCATACAGATTTTCTATTGGTGCAAGCGTCACAAATGGCATTTTACAAATAAGAAAGTCATAGATGTTAAAGTGATTTCTCACATGAAAAATAATTATTTAAAAATATAAGTTCAAAAGCTTGTGAAAACAAAAAAGATACAAAAAGATATATTGTGAAACTTTAAAAAAATACTATAAGTAAATTATAACATTAAAAAAAATATTTGTTTTAATGAAAAACATTAAAACAAATAAGAAATAGATAATTTATTAAGAATTTTAGTTTTTGTTATGATTTTAATAATTTTTTAAAAAAATTAAAAGAAAAGGTGTTAATATTAAATATATAAATAGCAAAAGTTTTAATGAATTAAAACATTTAGTTTTTGTGATCCAAGTAAAACAATCTAAGAAATGTAATATGTGAGTTCAAATGCTAAAACAAAAATTAGATAGTACAACGTGATGTAAGATAGTGTCAATTAAAACCAAAGTATAATAGAAGTTAAAATATGCAGTTATCGAGAAAACATAATTTTGAATGAATTTGTATTGTAAGAATAAATTTTTAAAAACGAGATTATTTTATATATAAATATTATAAGCAACAACAACAATGTTTCAACAAAAGTTTTGTTATCGCCATGACAAACAAATAACCTATTATTAAAAATATTTAAATATTAAAAACGTTTATAATTTTGAAAAGTACTTTGTTAAATAAAACATGACAAGTTGAAATAAAAAAAAATTACATCACAATTATAAAAATATTTTTAAAATATTTCATATATTCATATGATACATCATAAAGTTGCACAATAATGTAATAATTTTTTTTTAAAAATTTAAAGATAATATGTATATATATATATATATATATAATATATATATATATATAAATTAAGAAAGAAAATCATTGAAATTTCAAACAAAAACTAATGAGAAATAGAATTTCATTTCAATGTGCTTGTGCAAATGCAAAATTTATATTAATGAAAAAAATTAAATATCAAAATTATTAAGGTAAGCTAAGTAAATGTACTTGTGGAAACACTTTTAAAAATAATTAAAATTGCTAAGCTAAGTAAATATTGGAAATCGTAGTTCATATTAAAAACATTTGAACTAAAAGTTACAATAATAATTTAGACAAACAAATGAACATGCATACCACCATATGCAAATGTATAAATGATAAAAAATAATAACTTAATAAAAAAACTTGAGAGGTCAAAGTTTCAAAGGTTTTAATCAATAGAAAAGTTTTTTAAAAAAAGTAAAAATGTTAAACTTAATGATTCTGGCAGATGTAAATATTTGTAACAAAATATTATTCAATTGAAAATAAAATACTTTTATTATGGAAATATTTGACTAGAACATATAAAACATAGAAATCTAACATTAACTAAAACTTATAACAAACTACAAAAAATCATGTAAATGATTCAATAACTTATATAAAAGTTTTTGTTGTATTCGTACTTGTTGTCAACAAAAAAAAATTTCAAAAGATAGAAACAATCAAAGTAACGCAATGAAGTCAAAGTAATCATGGCCATTTGATTTCGAGCAAAGATTGAGTGCTTATAGTGGGTGGAACATTTATAATCTGATAAAAAATTGAAGGGTAAGAAATAACAATTGTTGATGGTGTTGAGTAGTTGGACTATTGTTAGATTCACATTATCAAAAAGAAAAATAGTTTTCTCATAATACCTTTCATGGGTGCATAATCTAAGTGTGCCCGGGATCTCATCACTTAGGCCACTCATATACTTATGATTAATTTGATGATTATGGGTCTAACTTGACCCTCATTTGTATATTTTATTAGAGTATAGCCTTAATCAATCCTCTGTCTTATCTCAAATACGTTCATGAATGCATCTCTAACCAATTTTTTGCATAACTAGCCTTATTTTTAGCTAGTCTCCCATCACGACACTTCCAGACCTACTTGGGCTTAATCTTCTTGAGTGATTTTTACTTGGCGAGCACTGAGCGATGTTAATTTTTTTTCATCTAGAAAAATTTAATAAAGTTAATTTTTTCGATTACCTAAAGTTTATCAATTGACATGAAATTTGGTAAAGATTTGATAGATGGAGTTAATAAAAAAAGGATTCAGTAAAAAAATAAGAACTTGTAAGTTTCCTAAATAATTAAAAGGTTGAATAAATTAGATAATAAAATTAGGATTTGAAAGCGAATAATGATGTGCATTATAATCGATATGCTAGTATTCTATTTTATTGTAAAAAAATGTTTACAAACTAGATGCATACATCATTTATCTTTGAATCTTATTGAATTCTCCAAGGTACTTTGATAACCCTCAATTTATTATCTTTAGAAATGCATGTCTAATTTTTTAAATCTAAATTTGATTCATTTTAATCAAGTGTAATATGATAAAATGATTAGTATTTAGGGCTTGACACTTCAAACAGAAGGGTAACCAAGCAAAATATAATTAGATGCACTTATTGGATCAAGAAAACGGCACCAAAACTCTTTAAGAAATTCTAATTTAACATATAACTCGCAAATCCATATTGAATTAAACATGAATCTATTGACAATAGAGGAAGCACTTTAGAATGAAGGGTAGCTAACTCGAAACAATACACATATTATGTAGTGTAGGAAAACTCACGTAAAGCTAGAATGATCCATTATTCATGTAATATAGGATTAAATCCTATATATGCTTCATGTAATTAGAATTGCAGTAATTATTTTGCCATCTAATTGCATAATTATCTGATCAAATAGTTGTACTCACATCCACCTTTAACACATAATTATGTCTATCATCTAATGGCATAATTTTGTGATCCAAACATCAGATCCCAATTTAAATATAACAGTCCATATCAAATCCTAATTTCTAAATAATGCTTATTTAATCTATTCATCTAATCGAGTATTTTGGTATAAATAGGTTAAGGAGGCCTTATATGGAGTAGCTCAAATGTAACAGCTCATTTTACAATTATTCTGAGCTGTTGTGATTTTTCTAATTTACTATTATTGATTAATTAATCAATTTGGTAGACATTTCTAATCATTAAAGATATGTATAAACAGTTGAGTTCTTAAAAGAAAATTTACTAATAAAACTTTTACGAAATTTGAATGAAAATTTTCATGTAATGGCATTCAAGTCATAAGCACCTTGTGCTCATTCTTACTTCCTTATGTCGTGTCTCTTAAATCAATGAAGTTCTCAATTTTTTTATTTTTAATGGATTCAATTTAAACACTTCTTTCTCATTATGTATTTTCGAAACATTGATGTTTTATTTGTATTACTTTCAATTTTCTATCATTGAATTATTTTATTTATTTTTTTTTCACATTTCTTATGTTATATGACCATAGTGCTTTTTTCTATTGTTTCAATATAGTAAGAGTTAAATGTAATCATCTCATAGTGAAATACTTATATTTGTTGCTATATTTTTACATGATTTTTATAAGGGTTAGGTGTAGGCTTGCTTTTAAATCACAATACCTAATAATCATTTATGTATATTTTTCAATTTTTATTTATTTTTTTTCATAATTTTCATTAAAATTTATTATAAAAAATAAATACATTTTAAAATAAAATTAATATGATTTAAAAGAAAATTAACATTTTTTAATAATCACATTTGAACATGTACTCAAGTTTATTAAGATATTAGTTTAAAGCATTTCTTTAAATATCCCCTAAAGAAAAATCAAAATTTTAATTCCAAGAAACTCTTGCCCATCTTGCTAAGCCACAAAACATAGAGTGCATATAGAACTATATTAATCATTTTGGTATTTCTGTTTTATTGCATTGTTGTATGATAAAGAAATGAACTAAAGATCTTTCAATGAATCTGAGTAAAGCTTTTGATAGTGGACTACATAGCAAAATTAGAACATGGAGTGGAATTAGAAAGTGGATGAAATTGATGCTACCTACTTATGATTGTTGTTACACACCCATTGATAGGTTCAAAATATAGGTTCAAATAGTTGTACAGCTTAATAGATTATTCGATAAAAAAATTTTAGCACAATCTGATGGGTTCGGATTATCTAATTAATTTAAATAGACCAAGATAAGCACGTTAGAATCTTACTATTAGAAACACATGCACTAAGAGCTTCAAATGTGGTGGACACTTCGAAGAAAAAATTAACATGCACATTATTCTCATGATTTCTAAAAAATATAGATTGTATAAAGAAGAAAACCTTACTACAAATAACATTCATCAATAGGTAGATTCTAATATAGCAGTGTCCAATTTTGAGATCAATTTTATAAAAGATGGTGGCTCCAACTATTTGAACAAACAAATCATAGAGCATATTAATTGGAAACCTATACCTAATCATTATTTTGTTAATGACATGATGATCTATGTGCATGCACAAAGTTTCATCATTTTTTGGAGAAAAAAAGATATTTCATCACATTCTCTAACACTTTTCATAATAAATTTCTTTTGAGCAGGCTCATTTACTTACCATATAACTTCTTCTTAAGACAATGGATTTAATCAATAATTTAGTAAATGTGATAGTGAAGTGTTAAGAACTAAATCAAAAGCATGCTGAATATCTCTTAATAGCTCGGGTGTGTTCGACAAGTCATCAAGAATACCTTTATAAATTCTTTTAACAAGGGTTAGACCATGGGCGGTGGGGTGTTTATAATTGTAAGGGCTTCCTAAATTGTTACAAACTAGTTGACTTTACTGCTAGTTATATCCCTCATAATCTCAACTAATGAAATGGCAAATTACTTTTTTCTTCCTCTTCATCATTTTTTTGAGTATTTGGGTTAAAAATTCTTTTTGGAGGAGGTAAAAGGTATTATGTGATCTTTTATCCTTGTTATCCAAAAGTACAAGTATTTTTTACTTCCATATAAGGTAACATCTCAATTGAATAACAAAGATTTTTTGAAATAAGACCATTTACTTACATTGGGATAACATTACACCATAATTCCTTGAAATATTGACCAAATGTTAAAGGAATGCAACAAATTATTTTGTAGAAGTTGATATCTTGTTGATCAGCAATACTGTGTATGGGTGGAGATGGGGTACAAATTTTAAACCTATCTTTTTGGTAGTATTCTCTAATATGACAATGATACAACTATTGCTATCCATAATGATCTTATAGGTTAGTCTTCAGTTCTAATGAACGTATAAAAGATTTTAGTTTGCTAGTAAATTTTACTCATTCCTAGTGTAATCAAACTACATCTCACAAAAGTTATAAGCTATGCAATATATTAAATTCTTTAATCTAGTTATTGTAATTCTACTTCAACATCCTCATCTAGCTATATAACCTCATTTTCTTTAACTTTAGTGCTTTCTTTTATCATTTTTTTATTTTTATGTCTAGGGCTCTCTCAAAATACTAAGTTATGACACAACCTTTCTTGTGACAATAATAACACTCTCCTTGGAAGTAGTAGATAGTTTGTCCAAGGGTTGAACTCAATGAGCTAATTTTATTTGTGAAGAGAAAAAGTTTTTTTATAGGGCACAAGTAGTAGAATAGTGGAATTGGTGATATGCATTTTAGGGTAGGAAGTGGTCAAAGGAGTCTAACTCTCACAAGTAATTTATATTTTAAATCTTAAACTGCTTTATATGCCTTTTCTAAACTAATAATATTTCTCATGTATAGCTCAATTGAATAGTCTCTCTAAGCCTAACTCAAAGTAAAAAAAATATTACTTGATCTAGCTCTAAGGCACAACATTAAAGTATATAATCCTCAAATTTAGTAATGTATTTGTTAGAAGTCTTTCAACCTTAAGATAAATATAGTTATTTATTCAAAAGTTCACTAAAGAAAGAAGTGAGTTAATATTTAGCTTGCAAGAAAATTTTGATTTCTTTCCATGATCACAATAATGATTGCTTATCAAAAAAATTAATTTTTTAATGTGTGAATAAATTATCTAGCATGTGATATGAGCCTAAGTTTTTGCAAATTGGTACTTTTCATGCTTACTAAGATCATATCATTTAAAATAACAATGTATTCTCTTTTTTCTAGATTTGATATGTTTATGGTCTAAACCTTCGTCAAATGTTGCAACTCTTATTTTTACCATGTTAACCTAGTGATCATTATCCTGACTATGTCAGCTATAATGGGTATGTGGGGTAGCTTGACCCCTTGGTTGACAATCGGTTTTGGTTAGGTTCATTTTCGAAAGGTATTTTCCATCACTTTAGAGCCACTTATCATAAACCAACTTAATCTATGAGTTCCACCACATCTATTTTCACTACATTTTTCCAATTGGTCTATGCATGTTATTAAGGTTGCTCTTAGCTCTTGCATAGAATGAATTAGTTCTATAAATACAGGTTATGTCATTAGGCCAGCAAATAGCTGACAAGTAGAGAATTAGTTATTTGATATTTTTTTGTAGACCTGCTAGACATAAACAATTTGGTTTTAAAAAAAATATGTATTTTGAGAACTTAAAGATAAAGAAAAAAATCAAATCATGGAATATATTCGCAAAGAAACATATAAATAAATACATGTTGTAGCTTCAAACTTGAAAATAAGCTTTTTATTTTTTTATTCATTTCATGTAATTTTTAATAAATTTTAGCTATTAAAAAATCATAAAATTAAAAAGATGTTACTTTAATGATAAATTACAAATTATACAAAAATCTTATAAATAACCATCCTTTGATACAAAGTTAATATATGATGACATGTTAAAACCTATTTTTAGGTCATCAATAATTGAAAAGTTCTTTGGTTCATGCAACATATCCTTATATAGGCCTACCTAAAGGTGTTATTGGTTTACAATAACAAATCCTAATATCGTTATACAAGTAAAAACATTCATAGCAACTTAAACTATACACTAATCTTTAACATAAGAGATGTTAACCTAAAGAAAGAGTGGCTTTAATAACCAACAACAAAAATGCTTAAGTTAGAGATGAAGTATCAAGGTGCACAAGTGGAGTTCTTAGAGTGCTAAATAAGAATATCACTTGTTCAATAAGAAAACTTAGAAATTTAGATGAGATTATTAATTTCCAAAAAGTTCTGATTAAGTGATTAAGAGCTTTCTTGGATATTTGTTGCTCTTATGAATATTGAATAATTTGCTAGGATCTCTCATTTTTTAGCTATTCACTCTCCTTCCTAGGTTATCTCTAGAATCATACTATTATATTCAATATGCACCACAACCTTCTACTAAACTTGCTTAGTGGTAGAACTTTGTTATTTCATTCAAATTACATTTACAATATTGTATGCATCACTATTTTAGAGATCTCAAAGCTACAGTGATATTTTGTTAGCCTAAGAAACAAAAGGCTATTATTGGAATTCTGTGGAACACATATTAAAATTCTGATGTACAATTTTTGAATTCAAAAAGTCCTCACAAATTATAAACAATCTATTTTTAATTTAGTAAAAATTTTCCTTGAAAGGAAGCAAAATTAATTTAGCATAGGAAACTCTCAAATTAGCATGTTCATTTTGAGTGTCTATGTAGTGAAAGGCAAGGAGGTCTGTTACATGATAAGTGCAGTATAGGTGAAGAGAAATAGTTGCACCTCTAGTCCAATTTGTTGGTCAACATGCACTAATAGGTCAACAGGTGTTGATTGTTTAAGAAATTTCATGGATTGTAGATCAACACTGGTTAGTGTGTGTTGAGCGTATCAATGAGTTCAAAGAGTCAAGATTGGTCACGTAAGCCAAACAAATCAACACTAGTAGCAGTAAAGTTGAAAGATGGCAACAAGTAGTAGCAAAAAGTTGCCAAATTCTAAATTTTAAGCCATTTTGAAGTTAGTAAGAAATAATTGTTTCTAAAAAAATTACCATACTATTGCAAGATTTTTCTGGATAGAATTTGAAGTTATAAGTATCTGAAAAGCTACTAGACATTCTACAAATGACTTAAACTAAATTATAAATACAAATAGCTTAAAAATTTATAAAAAGAAAATTAAAAAAGTACAATAAACAAAGGTTAATTGTAATTGGCTCCCATAAAAGGAATAATATCAAAGTCTTCTAAAAGTAGAGGTTCAAAACTTGGAATGGCCTCAAATCTTAGTGGACTAGTATGTCATGACCTTAATAATATTTTTTGAATGCTAAAATATAAGTACTCAATGACATTTTTAAATAGTGAAGTCTAACATATTGCATAATTTTGAAGTAAAACTAACATTCTATAATTTTCTCTTAAAAGAAGAAATAATTTGTAATTTTATTGCACATGTTGTTTGGAAATATATAAATGCAGATATCAAAAGCTTATATAATTTTTTAAGCTATGTTGATGACATAAATGATCCCCATAGCTTCCTTAATAATTACGTGGCTTTATTTGTGATAATAAGAAAATCTGAGTTTTTAAAAATTTTGAATAATTAAGTGATGAGATGTAATTTCATTAGTGAATGGTCATATTAATCATAAGGTACATAGTTCTATTTATGTGTATTATAAGCATTTAACTTCTCTTAAAATCAGTTAATCATCTTTTCCAACTTTTCAAGGCTATGTAGACAATTTCTCAACCTTTCCTTTTATGAAAAAAAGAATATTACTACATATTGGAGGTTACGATAGTTCTAGTTTGTTACTTAAAATGCATTTTATTTTGATGAGGACTTCTAAAGGTTGTTATTGATATGTGGGTGTGTGAAAATGACCATCCATAAGCTTTTGATATTTTGATGCATGTGAATGTCATAAGCTAAGTAGTTACTATTTAGTGATTTGTAGTGTCTTGTTAAACTATCAATATTACCAATTCAATTTATTAGTTGGAACGAGTCTAATGAATAGAGGTATCTATAGTGACTATGATTGATTCCATATAAGTTGTGCATTGAAATTGTATAAGAACACATAAGAGTGCAATGATTGACCTTGGTCTTAGGACTTATCATATTGTATGATGAGAAAGATATTGTAAAAGATTTTATGAAAAGATTATTAAAAGGCAAACAAAGCTAATTGGGATACTGAACCATGAAAATTGAGACAATATCCCTCAATGGATAAGTTGCTTAATGAATTAGTGTATTATTGCTGATAAATAATCCAACACAAATCAAAGGGATTTCAGAGAAATCCAAATGGTTTGTGCCATGCCACATATTTATGTGATGACAATCTTGATATGAAGTAAGATATTGTGTACTACATTGACAGATTTCATGATTGTAGGATGCGCATAAAATGAATAAGAGCCAACATATTTGTCTAATCCTTTATAATGTGTGGTAGCATTAGGATGTCCTTAACACAGAGGAAACATAAATGTTAGATCTAATTGATCATTGTTATGAAATGTTCATTGAAGCTGGCATTCTTGATGTGAAATGTTATACTAAACTAATTGAGGAATCACATTGTACATGCTAAGAAATTGTTCAGCATTGAAGTAAGCGAAACTGAGTATTCAATTATTATAAAATTTTTTTAGACCAATATAAAAGTTTTATGTTTGGTAGTTACTTAGCTAGTGATTGTATTATTATGAAGTGAGATTTACTCAATATAGTGATGAAATCAGTAACAATACAGGTTGAAATAGTCGATAAGTGTCATCTTTTTGTTATGTCATTAATGATCATATTAGTAAGATTCAAAGCCATGATAAGTTCATAGAATCCAAGAAAAGTCTCTAATGATTCAAAATAAATTGTGAGTTCAATGTATTGTCCAAATTAAGTCCATCATACTTAACTAATGCCATTGAACTAGTGTTTACATATGATTGATTGGGAGGACAAGCCGGCCAATGAATCAAAGAGTACAAGATGATGAGGCCATAGACACATGTTGTGTAACTAAAATTGACGAACTATTAACTTTTCTATAAGATCAAACAGCAAAGAAATTATTGAGAAAAAGATGGCTTTTTTGTCATTCTTTGCATAACTTATTCCCAAAAACAACAATAAATTTTTTTAGTAGCTTCCTAAATTGAAAATTGGCTCTTTTATTAATACTAAAAAAAGCCTTTTATTGGAATGTGTTGGATTTGTATTATTTTCTAAAAAAATCATGATCTAAGATATAAGATGAATAGTTCTCATTTGTTAAAATTAAGAGATTCTATCAACATTGGTTTCTCTGCTACGAAATGAACCACATCAAATAGGTTCACTCATTTCTTTTGAGAAAATGATTAACTTAACATGAATTATATGAACCAAAAGTAGTGTATCAAAATTGATTTCTAAAACTAAAATAAAAGTTAAATGATAAAATTTAGTGGTTTTCCAAGACTTTAGTTCAATCTTTTTTGCCCCAAATGCTTAGTAATTTCCACAAGAACAAATCCAACTCAACCTTAATGATCGCATGAATGCATTTCATGCCTTTGATTATGGAATAATTAGTTTGATCACTTTCCTTATGATCACCATAACAACATCTCTCCTCATTTGGAATAATTAAAGCTTTGCAAACTTTTGAAATTTGTTTTGAAGTTTAACCTCTAAATGAATACATTTTGTTAGCCATTTAAGCTTATTACATTGTTACCATGTTTCCTTCCCTGAATATGTGTTAGAATTAAACTACTTTGCAATGAAATTGATTCACTCTATTTTGTAGAATTATGATACGACTAGCGATTATGTTGTGTTTATGCATCATTATAGGGATTGATTAATTGTTTGATACTATAATGGTGTTTAGTAACCCAAAATTATCATACTTTAAAATAAATAGTATTGCAATGGCTTCAACTTATATATTTTTTAGACACTATGAAAAGTAAGAGTGCTTTAATAGCTCTATCATATAGTCTCCATCACATGACTAGAACTTATAAGGCCTTGGCTACATTTAGTCAATCCATTAGAATTAAATTTGTCTAAATCCTCTATTAGAAGAGTGAATTAAACCACCTTTTAATTGTTCAATTGATCTCAAAAAATCAAGGAAGCAATGAATTTTTTATTATTTTAGGATCTATTGAACTTCATTACATAATTATTCAACATTTGAAAATTACATAGGTATTATGTTGAACTCTATCATGGAATAGGGAATATTTGCTCATTGAGTTAATTTGAATTTTTATCTTTTTGTTATTTTAGCAAACGAGAGATAGTGGAACACTAAATCACTCAATAGCTATTGATTTTGGGTGACTACACTTCCTCCATTGTTGAAGCAATTCATGAATCATGATGTTGGGTTTGTTTAATCTGAAGATTAATTTCAAATGGGTTCCATAAGATTCATTTGAGAGTCTCTATATACAGAAAAATAGCATTTGCCTACAAATTAAGATTCAACTCCATCAAGTTGTTATCAAAAGGTAATTAGTTATATAGGAGTCCACATGTAAATGGAGAATTTTTGGAAAGTTTATTCTATATTGTTTTTTATAACTCATGAGTAAGGCAATTAATCACCTCTAAACTTATCTAATTCTGAGTTGATAGTGAACTTACCATCATTTGTGAAGGAGCAGTAATTGATGCCATCCTTATCTATTTTGATCAAGGTATTACAAAATAAAAAAAAGGTGAGAATGATTCTCTTTAATTGATTCCATGTATTAAGCATGCTCAAAAACATTTTCTACTAAGAAAATTACATCTCATGTATCTGAAACAGCTAATGTTTGAGGTGTAGACCTTCTAAAAAGGCTTTGCGTTATGTGCATCCCTAAAATAAACTAATTTCTTAGCTAGTAAACCATAATTTTCATAGGGAAAGCTAATCATGTTCTAGCAAGCCAAAGGAAACCATTTATCACACTTTCTAAAAAATTAATTATATTATTGAGAAGATGAGATGTCAATAGATATTAAAGTGTTATTAGTTAGGGGACATGACTGGCAAGTACTACCTCCCGTTGTGAGTAATTTCCTTTTGCATGTTTTGTCAATCTAGTGTTTGAAGTGGACCTCTTAATTCTTACGTTTGAATAATGTGCTTTCGAGTTGATGGATTTGAAGATAATATCTTTTCTAAAGTAGGTTCTCCTTGCCGATGTTCTCCTACTTGTTTTCATGTTTGTAGATCTAATAAAGAAGTTTCTTTGTACATTAATCTATAAACTTGATGTGCTTTAGAGATCAGAGAGGAATAACTTGATATTTTTTTGATCATTTGTCACCTCTTAAGTGGAGAATAAAGTAATCTAGAAAGCACAAATGGGACTTTGGTTGACAACCACTTTGAGTGCCCTAGTGCACCACTTTACATTGTATATGTATATTGTTTGCATATTTTCTTAATTCTTTAGCTATAATGTGGAGAAGAAATGAGGATAGAGGGTTACTATACTTTAGCTAATGGGAGAGTTAGATGGAAGCATTTCCTTTTTTGTTAATACTGATTACCAACCTGCTTATTTTATAGATACTCATGATTGGATTGATAAATTAACTATTTAAGTTAAAATTGTAAAGTACTTTTTCTCTAACAATATATTATTTGACAAAATCTTAAATTCTAGCTTGATAATAAAGTTATTAGCTTTGATCTTCTCATCTAAATCATTAGTTTTCTCTTATGAAGCTATGATTTCTTATGTAGGTAAGATATTTTTAGTGATGTCCCCTTCTTTAGTAAAGCTGATTGCTCCATGCTGATGATGGTGGGTAGGAAACACTATGGGCTAACCACTAACAACTTAGTGTATTTTTGAGAAATCATATATCCAATTGTCATAAAGTTTTTGAAAGAAGTATTACAATTAATCTTTAGAAGAAAAATTAAATTAGCACTACTGCATTCTTTAGGTGATTGATCACCAATAAGAAAATCATTGATAGAGTGATAACTTCTTTCTTAAGATATGGACCAACAATGCTTGTAAAATAAAACATGAAACCCATCCAATTTGTAAGTTCATGAAGATTCCATCAAAAAAATAATTTGTTGTATTTTCTCCTTATTAATTAGTTGAATTAGAATCAAATTACTTTTTAGTTGGTCTAAGAATCAAAAAGCAAAGCACCTCTCAATTTTCTTAGTAAGGAATAGAGAGATGTTAAACAATCTACAATGTTTTTGGCAATAAATCCATCTCTAAGACCCAACTCCCACTTGGATGTTTAAGTCTTTATATATTACCCTTGATTTGCTTATCCTTGAAAATTATCTGGAAGAAATTTGTGATTTTATCACAATTCTTAAGCTACACAATACCAATCCTTTAGCTTTTATACATCTGATGCAATAGCATCCAGTACATCATGTAGAAGTTCAACTTGAAGATGTTTTAGTTCTATTCAAACTTTGAGCCATATAAGAATTGACTACTATACTTATCATTATTCCTTGTTATCATTGTGATTCTCGAGATCAATTGTAGTAGACCATCATTTATTGCATATTTCTATTTTTTTATAGTGCATCAATTTATTTGTATCTTTAGATAAAGTTTTAGTTATTTAAAAAATAATTAAAAACTCTTAAGACATTTTCAACTTTTAATTTAGTATTGGCCTTCCCATTAACCATCTCACAAGTTTTTCTATATAACATTTGCTTAAAAAAAGATTTAAAGAGGACTTAAAATCTAGTTTTGGGGTTTCTTTGCTATCATGCACCTTTGACAGCCACCATTACCACCACAATAAGTGGTGATGCATCAACTTGTGCACTCTCTTTGATCTGCATTGACCCTAAAGTGGACTCGAAGTGTCAAGGTCTATCTATTGATGCTACTCATTGAATTTGCAACAAAAAGTGTTACACCGATTTAACCATGCGGCATCGTGCATTTGCCATTACCTCACCTTTCACCATTACTACTGCATGAAATGCATGCACTAGTTTGAGGACAAATTATGGTAATTAATTTTGTTGTGCTTTAAGTAAATTTTTAGTTTTTGTTTTGAAGTATTTTAGGTATTTATTTTGCAATTTTTTGTGGCACTCAGAATTAAAAAATATCCTTTGGAATTCCAAAAAAGTATCCTTTACTATTCTCATATGTCTTCCCCATACATCTCAATTTTAATAACTATGTTTAGTTCATATTAACATTTGTTAGTTCTAACATTGACAACTCATTTGTAACTCTTTGAAGATGTTGACCTTCTCCATAACATGTTATTCTTCTTCCTCAATCCTCAAAAATATATGACCAAATTCAATTTTACTCCATTCTTTCAGGTGTGCTTTATCTCTCTTTAATTTTTAAGCTAGGGCCCTCCTTGTAAGCCCAGAAATTGGAAGACTCCAAAGGTAAGCAACCACTGGAGAGAATTCTATGCTTTCAATCCAAGTGCTTTGGAAATTAAGTTGTTTAGATTTAATTGTTGGCGATGAAATGATTCGTAATAGGGATTGGTATAACAAGAAGTTCATTTGTTGAGGCACTATATTAAGAAGGCTTTGAGCAAATAATGAGTCAATAAGGCTCTTCCCACAAGACTGATTTTTATATTTTTGAACCTTAGTAAAGTCATTTGAGTGTCCCTTTCATTTAGGGAAGATAATTTGCCTCCTTCATCAATCTTAAATCCCTCCAAAGATTCATTCTATTAATAAAAGAGTTGTTGGCAAACACAAAGTGACAACACATCCTTTAAGTATCACCATGTGAAGAAAAGTTTCCTAATTTTCAATTTTTAACATTGTAAGTACTGTAACTAAAACACCTATACTTTGTTAGAAATGTTGCTTCAACTTATTATTTTGATCAATTCAATTAACTTAATTTTTTGGTAATTTGATCATTTTATTAAGCATCAAGCTATTATATAACTAATTGCATCCTTTTTGTTGAAAAGTAGGACACTATCAATTATCATCTACAATGCTTATATTTTGAAATTCTTGGAAGCTTCTAGTCATTTTTAGATAAATCCTTCTTTTCACATTATATTTAGTGACCTTTCTTATTGACTTGATGTTACTAACCACTGTGAAGCTATTTGAGTTTATCTTAAAGTGCTTAGGAGTCTTTGTTTTTTACTAGAGATCTTTGTTTGAGCATTTGAGAGATTGAATGTCTACTTGATGTTTCAGGCACATGTCCTTCCTAAGTTTCAAATTAGATTGATATTTTTTGCTCTTACTTTAAAATTTCTAATAGAAATATATCATGTAGTTATTGAATATATTATTCATAGTATAATTATGTTTTTTTTATTCTGTTGATGCGGTGTGATTTAGTGGGGTGTTGATATTATTTTCAACGTTGTAGGCTACCAAAGTTTGAAGTTCCACAATGCTTATTACTTCACTAATTGGAACTATCTCATCTTCTTCATTTCTTACACACATGGGTTTAGAATATTTTGCTTGCTTGCATTGGACCACTAAGAATCCTGGTTATTCTTCCTTCAATAAGATTTCGAAAAATTTTCGTTACATAAATTTTTCAATAATCCATTATTGCTCCCATTCTTTCTAGAGATTCTAATATATAAAGGGAGAATTTTAACAAGTTTGACCAAAATGAGGACTAGAGCCCCATGGGGGCTTATTAAGTTTATTGTCATAGCATTACTTTTAAAGACTTGCTAACTATTAACATGGTTGAGAATACGACCTACTTGTTGACCAAGGTTATTTGAAGGTGCTCTAATGAGATCCAGACTAAAGTTTACAAAGGTTTACTATCGAGCCAAAAATTTGGAACCATTTGAGGACCCTCAATTGGAAGATTACAATTATCAAAATATTGTACATCTAACATCAAATATTTTTCAATTTCAGTGAAACTCTTAGGAGCACATGCATAACTCTTTGCGATAGATTCAAAGATGCCAATTGTTTTGAATTCGTATTCTTTGAAATTCCATGACAGTTCACATAATTGAAAATGTTGCCTATTTGAGTGAGTTTGAAGGAACAAACCTTTTTAGAGACATCATCATCAAACAAGACCTTTTGTTCACACCTTAAAAATGTAATTAGCATTATCATGTTTTGTGAGGATAATGAACTTTCCCACATTCAACAATAAAGAAAAACCACAAGGGTAATGCACACATGTGATATACCTAGTAAGGGAGAGGAGCATACTTACAAGGAAGTATTCCTAGAATCTTGTTGGAAGTGCCGTCATGCTATCACAAATGTGAAAAATGCTATAACATCACCGTCACTTCGATGTTTTTTGTGAAGTTCTTTTGAAACTTTGTGTCAAAATGAACCTTTTATGATTTTAAAAAAAAAAATTCTTCATGTTTGTTGTTCTTTTTCCTTGATTGTTGTTTAAGCTTGCCACATATCCTCCATGTTGTTAACTCTTCATTTCAAATATCTACTTTTTTTCTTATGCTTCATTAAGTTCCTTCTAATTTACTCATTTTAGTTCATTTGTTTTTTGTACAATCATCTTAAGAAAATGATCTCTTTTCATCATGTCAAGAGTACTTCAACCAAAGAATGGGTGAATTATTAGAAAAATAATATTTGTTTCTTATAAAAACATTTTAAGAAAATGTTTAAAAAAATTTGTAATAAGCTTAAACAAATGTCTAATAGTAATTTGGTGAAAATTTTAATTTTCATTTAAAATAATGATAGCTTTTATTTAACAAAAATTTTCTAAGGATATTATGTAATAGAAAGGTTAACAAAAATTTTGAACTATACTTCAGCATTGTTTAGGTTTTTTAACCTAAAATCAAACCTACATCAACTTCTAGAAAAAACAAGGCATAAAAAAATAATCTATATAAGACTTTTGTCAAAAAAAATAGGTATACTAATCTCTCACAACAATTAAATATAAAACAACGTAAGCTACGAAAGGCCTTATAATGAAATAAGATTTACAATAAGAGGAAAGAAAAGTGGCAATTAAAATCTCTGCAAAGAAATTCTTGTGACTGACGAATGCTCTACAAGACACAAGTATTTTAATTTAATCAAATAGGAAAAAAAGGAAATGAGAGTTTGTCGTTTTTAAGAAGGGATAATGAATTGGTAAAAAGGATCAAATGTATGGAAACAACAATGCACACTAGTTATAAATGGCTTCAATGTAATTACTTAAATTGTTTCTTTGAAATTTGTAAAAATTCATCAATTTATTTTGATCAATAATTAACCAATTTTTTTCCTAATGGCTAAAATTATTTAACAAACTAACCATTTGTTGTTTTTAATAAATAGATGTTTTAAATTTAAAATTTAATATTATTTAAATAAAATTTATAATAACTAGTAAATATTAATCAAAGTTGTCATTGCATAAGAGCGACACGATTAAAATAACCTTCAAACATTTGATTATGAAAACTGCACAAATGGCCAATTAAGAAAAAATTACAGTAGTTTAGAAATTACGATTTCATATGAATGGCAAATTTCTAATTATGATATAATGATAAGATTTAATTTTTCTTGGAACTTTAATGTGGACCATCCAATTGTTTAACGAAGAGATTAGACAATTAGTATAATTATCGCTTAAAAAGGGCAACTGTGCGAACAAACATTCGATTGTAAAATTTCATGATTAGAAAGGACACATCACTATAATAAATTAGAAGTTAGCTATATGGAAAAAGCTTTAAATTTTAGTCCCAAATAGTGTTATTTCTCTTTTTTTACTTCTTATAAGACACATTGTTTGCTTAAAAAGTAGTCTGAGTTCACAATAAGTGTTATGAAGTTTACTTTTTGACTTAGTCAGTACACCTCCAATAACATGATTATTTAATTTATGAATGCAACGAGTAGTGCCTTGATTAAAAATACTTCTATCTTTGTTCAACAATGACGTCTCGATCTGATTATTGTAGCAAAAGGGTTCAACATTAATGCTCCACACCTAAAAATTGTTACATATGTTTAGATTAGTTAATTTTAGTAGAATTTTTTTTAAAATTTTAAATTTATTTAATTATTATAGAAAAAAAAATGAAAAAGTTAAGAAAAATGATTCTCATGATTATCACGATATTATTATTCAAAATATTTGTTTTGTTGGCTTGCCACTTCAACCAAAATGATTTTCATGGGATTTGATAATTACTGATCTTCTTTTTTAACATCTTCCATGAAGAAATATATTAGCTATCTAAAATTTAAAATGTTACTCAACTAAATTCATTGAAATTTTTTTGGTTTGTTGCTATCAAATAAAGCATCATGGTTAGGAGTCAACATCATGAAATTAGGCTTATAGAACTTCTTAACATCTTTTTTAAGGTCCTCTTCATCACGTATCTAAATAAAATATATCCAAGCTTTATGATTATGTTAAAAACTCACATAATTAAGTCACTATCATCAAAATATTGTTGATTGTCCATGAGACCTTCGGGGTAACAACATTCACCATTTTATAATATAGCAAAAATAGACCTTTAAAAGTAAAATAAATTTTTATTATTTATTTTCAATCGATGATATAACTACTTTTTCTTAATTAAAAAGATTCAATTATACGTAGACACACACATACACAAACCCACACACACACACACACAAGTATATATATATATATGTATTTGCCTTAGCTAACTCTCAAATTATCTTACATTACTAAACCTAGAATTATTTTAAGAAAACATGATTACAACACAATCATAATCATATTATCATATTATATTTGAAGGTTCCAAGAAAATTTTTATCGTGCTAGGAATCCAATAATTTTTTTCCTCCACAGGACCAAAACATAAATAAAATATCTACAAAATGCATAAAACTACTCAATTCTAATCAGATATATGGAAATATCATGAATAAATACCAAAGTCTGATAGAAAAAAACTAGTAAGGACCAAGTCTAATACAATAATCAAATACAATCTTATATCTAATAAAATAGAATTGATGAGAAACAAGTATCAAATCTATTATTATTGATGATGAAATAAATAACATAAATTGTTCAACTAACTCACTAACTTTGATAATCTCTAGCTCAACTTTTACACAAATTTTAACTTGATCTTGCTGTAAAGAGGAGAGCTAGGTGGCTAAATATGGAATCTTTGAGTCATACCGTAAAACTATTATACACTAATATGAATTATGAGTGTAATAATAGAATAAATCTCATGAATGAGCGACATCAGTTTCTAACTAGTAAGAGCATATCATTTTCTACTAAATAATTCAATATGTATTTCTTTGCACAATCACTAACCATATACTTATTATCGACTTAATAATATAATACAGTTTTGTATTCATTAAAATCATTACAATTCTTGTCACTTCTTTCAAATAATGTAATCCAGCATTCGACTTGGTAATGATAATCAGATGGGCATCCATGTAAGATTCGAGTCTTCATGAACCACAAGTTGTCTCCAATATAAGAAATCACGCCATGGGATTTCCTATGGAATGAAATATGCAATTGTTTCTTTCTAGGACTATTCATGTAATGGCTTCCAAAAAAATATAAAAGTTCATATCATGGAATTGACACTCCAATTATAGGCTCAACCATTAACATTTATTTCACACCAACCAAGGGTGTGGGGTGCCTAACATGCCTATCTCCATTGTTAATGTCAGTAATTTAGAGTCCTTTATATCAAAATGACTTAGGGTTCTTATTAAGTCCTAATTTAACTATCTAGAGTTCTTAGCCCATTTTTTTAATATTTAATTTTACCCCCACATTGTTTTGGATCTTTCATATCTAAGCTAACCATAGAGTTTATAATGGTTTTGCTTTTAACCTTAAGACATATATTTAACTTATAACTAGTACAACTAAGTCTCATTTCACATAAGTATCACCCTTATGATCCCAAGGTAATTTGTAATCATCGTTGAAATAATAAGGTCTCTCTTATGCCTTGACATATTCCTCAGATCACCATTAAGAGTATCATCATGTGACTTAAGAGCCTAAATAGAATTACTTGTGCTCTTACCCAAATAACTTATTTAATCTACGATCTAGATAAAATCTTTCACATATTACTTACTTAGCAAAGCCTAGCACAACCTTCTATCTTATTCCAAGCTCTTCCATGTTCTTGCAAGGTCTTCACTTAGAGCATAGCTAACTAAAGCTTAATTTGCATTGTGCATAAAGGTTGATTAATGGTATTTTGCGTGCTTGTCATAACAACCTTTTGGAATAGCATCCTTTTCTACTGACTTTTTTATGCCTTTGAATGTGATTCCAAGGCTACACCTACCTTACATATTCATAACTAGTGACCTTAAAATTACAATTTGGCTATGCTAAAGTTTATCAATTATCCATAAAACCTTTACCATAATGTCTAACCTTAACCTTTGCAGTTTTAGCTATCACGAAACACTTTAGTTGCTAATCATATCCTTACTTAACCTAGCTTTCATCTAAGGCCTTAAACTGAGCCCTCTAAGACTTTCTACCAAGTAACCATGAACACACACACGTTAGAATCTATTTAGGTTCTATTGAGCGTTGAACCAATGCCTCTTATAACTTAGCTAATTCCATGGTTCAATGCATCAGAAGTAGATCCTAAACAAAGAAATAGTTGGCTGCAACATTATCTTCAATTTTTTACTTATTTCCAAGTGTCTTTAACTTTTTTTTACTTAATCTAAGGTATAACATTACATTTCATATATTTTTTATCCATTATTTTAGTAATAAAGTACACATTTATAACATGTCATTTTATCAACTAAACTTGCAAGTAATTCCAAACACAATAATAGTGCCTTACATCAGAAATAGATTTCAAACAATAAGTTTAAATGAAAAAAATATAATAAAGTCTAGAATTTCCGAATTTTTTTATTCATCATGTCAAACAAATCAGTCTATTCATGCAATAATCAAGAAGTAAATGTCACATTCAATTTATATTATAAAACATTAGAGAGAAGAAGAATTACCTTAATGATCCTAACTATTTGTGACTTATATTAACAAAACAAGGCTATTATGTTTAGGTTATGAGGGTTATCTCGAATAAAATTTTATTCTTCATGCTTTTTCATTTTGATAGCAATTTCCATGGTTTCTCACAAAAGTTTCACAAAAAGTTGCATTTAAAATAATTTTTTTTGGATCTTCTATTTCATAAAATATTATATTAAAAGTGCTAAAAATAATTTTTTTATGACAAAATAAAGCATAATGGCATTGTATATTATCAAATACATATAGCATAAAAAAATAAAATATTTCTCTTTAAAAAAATTAAAATACTGTAAAATAAGTTACACAATATATTAATAAAATTATTTAGTTAATACTTTCAAAAATGTATGACATATCAACAAAAGCTTGAAAGCAATAGAAAGAAATACTATTAAGGAATAGAAATAGGGAAATTGGAAATACTAAAATTGTTAAAGAGCTCACAATTAACAAATTTAAATTTTTTCACAAATGTTCAAAATTATGTGAAAGAAATTCATGAAAATAAGAGCATCATAATTGATAAAAAGTATAAAGTGATTAACAAAGGAAAAAACACATACTCATAACAATTTTAATAACATGTAAATGCTTTTTACAAAATATGTACTACACAAAAACTATATTATAATTGAAGACATTTTGTTAATGCAAATATCATGAATGAGTAATGCTAACATAAAAAATAAAAATTTTAAAAAAGTTATGTTAGCCTAACAAATCTTTAAAACAAACTTAAAAAGGAGAGAATATATATAGAATTTTTAAATACATTAATATTATTCTTCACTAATGAAAGGCTAAAAGGTATCTCATTTATTTAAAATACTTTTAAAGAATTAAAAAATAAGTAAAAAATAATTATGATAAAAGAATAAGTAAAACTTTAAAAACATTGTGCATAACTCACATAGAAAAATGTATGAAAAAAAAAAAAAAATAAATCTATCAAAAAATTTAAAATGGTACTCAAAATGTGCATAACAAATTGTTAGCTAGAATAAAAAAGTACCAGATTGATATGTTCATGAGTCTGAACATTTTAATAATGCTAAGGGTGGATGCAGTGAAGGCCTATGGACATGTGAGATGTCTTTCACCTTATCATAGTGCAATTAAATTTTAGAGTCTTTTTCCTTTACATTATTATTATTTGTTATGGATTATGTTTAGCTATTCAAATTGGATCATTAACAGTGGTGACTTTAGAGATAAATGCTTTATTGTCATGAATTTAAAATATCTTTCTCACTTTTTTATTTAATACAAAATAATTTTCATTGTTTTTTAGCATGATAAATACTTTATTAACATTTATAGTCCTTATTATATTTTAAACCATTAAGTATTTAATATTTTTAACAAATCATCATTTATTAATTTTTTTTGTGTATGATTTTTCTGACTTATTTTGAAATTTTTTAGAATTAAAATTATTTTTTAATTTTTATTATTTTACGTTTTATTGTGTAAATATTTTAATTAAATAGAAGAATAACTTTCATTATTACTATTCAGACTTAAAACGCTATTTCCAAGGCATTCTTAACATTTTTGGAATGTCACGACAATTTACTTTTTATATAATTTATTTTTAACAATTTTATTGTTTAATAGTCTTTGCGATTTTTTAATTTTCAAAATTTTATATTATCTTTATTTTATTTTTATATGCCAATTTTTTTGAATGAATTTTTTTTTGGTTTCATAGTTATAACTAATTTAAAATTGTATTAATAAGATTCATTTTTTTGGCTTTAATGTATTATTCTTCTATAATAAGATGTTATAGCTTTACCCAAAAAGTAACTTTTGACAGTTTTTGTACATAGATTAAATATTCAATATTTTTAATTTCTCAAAGTATTTCTTATAATTATGTTATACAAAACATTTATTAAAATTTTAATTTTCTTATTTTAATAACTAAAAGAATTTTTTTGCAAATTATAAATAAATTCTTAGTTATCTAAAATATTTCATTATCGTTTTATACAAATAAATTTGGAAAGAATAATAATTTATATAGAATTATTATCATACAAAACACTAAAAAAATAAAATTAGAAAGATAATTTAAATTTGAAATATTTTTATACTACATAACAAGCTTTTTACAATATTGGAACAAAGTCAAATGTGGTAATATATGTTATTAGTTAGAAACTTTTACAAATTAATTTGAACTAATTTATTTTATTTACAAATTGAAATTATTTGTGGAAACATTAACCCAAAAGAGTACTTAGGCAATTCAAAATTTTTACAAAACTTTTACTATAATTGATAAAGCAATAAAAAGTAATACAATGTGATGAACAAAGCCAAATGTTGGAATTACATATCAAACATTTTAATACAATAGTCTTTTAAGACATAACAATATCATTGTAAGGATAAAAGAAAGAATCATAATAAAAGAAAAATAAATAGTAAGACAGAATGCTATTTTTCAAAAAAAGTTTGCCTCAAAACATTTCTAAATAATATTGTATAAAGGTGTAAAAAAAAAATTTAAAATACTACATATAAGTAAATTGTTAAAAAAAATAATGTTATGATAAGGTAATAAAGAAAATATTTCTTTGACAAAATGGTGTGAATAACGCAAAGTAACAAAAAAACTTTAAAATAAACATTATTACATGCATTATGCATTAGAATGAAATTATTTTAGCAACATATTAACCAAAAAAAAATTAGTATTAACATAAAAAATGGTGATAACTTTATATGTTCATAGCTTTGTGCATAATTATTAATAGAAAACCTTTTCATTAAAAAATGTCAAACTTGATTGTTATTGAATATAAAAACATATAATAAATGAAAAAGATAATTATATAACAAAATATTTCAATTACTTAAAAGAATTGTGCGTTACAAATCGATAACAAGTATCTATACAAATAAATATATTACAAAAGAATATAATTAATAGAAAACTATAAAAATAATTACTTTATTGAATTATAGATCCATATATAAAACAAGTTAAAAATGTTTTAGAAAATATTGTGAACGAATAAAATAGTATAAACAAAAAGCATTTAGATATGATAAATTTTATGATATGAAAATGACATTTTGCATGACAAAGTATGATTTTTTTTAGTAGTGCAAAATTGCTAAGTGTTACTTTGTGAGAAACAATGGAAAAAATGGAAAAATTAAAATGATACGTAATACAATGATATTAATGTAAGTACAACTATTTTAAAAAAAAAGGCTGTTAATAAATTTAATAAATTACTTAACATTGTGATATCAACATTTTTTACTTGATAAAATACAAGAATATAAATTATTTATTTGGAAAAAGGGTGTAACATAATTATGAATATAAATATAATAAAAATGTGATACATTGATAAAAACCTTTGTAATGCTTATTTGACCAATGCTTTTGAAAGCGAAAAGAATAATGCAAATTTTAGTGAAAATACACTTTCACTTTAAGAAAATTAAAAATATTTAATACTTCATATAATTTGCTAATGTTTAAAAAGAATTTAAAATCATTAAAAAAATATTGATAAAAAGCTTGACAAAAGATAGTAAAATTTTAATACAAGTATTCTCCTTAAAAAATTCAATTTTCAAAATGTTGTTGCAAAAGAAAAAATATATTGTAAAGTATGATCTTTCCTTATCATTACATATATTGAGTCAAGATAAGCATATTATGTTCCATCAATTTTGATGAGAGCTTTGTAGAGTTTTGACATTTATGAAAATTTAAATTTCTTAATACAACATGCAACTTTTCAGTATATCAAGTTAAAAAGCAATGGTAAATATCTAACTCAAAAAAAAATGTCAAATTTTAAAAATAGTTTTGTTTAAATGTCTATTTTTCAAAAAAAATTTCCAAAAAATTTGTTACAAAAGATAAAATATTTTAACTACAAAAATGTTTTATGAATAATGTTATTAACAATTTAGAGCAAAAAAAATGTATGATTCAAATGTAAAGCATAAAACATTAAAAAGATAAAAAATAAGATATTGATAACAAAATTACAAAGTTTTAATGTAAATAAAAATTTTATAAATATCCAAAAAATATATTGTTTTATTCATGTAAATAAGAAATTTAATTTTTTTAATTCATTAGAAAAACAATGTCAAAACTAAATTTCTACATAAACAAGATAAGTATTTAAAATTAAGTATATGAAAAGTGCTTTGTTGTTAATGTAGATATTCTATAAGTATATTTGAAAAATCTCTTTAGGTATCAAAAATATTTTTTGTCATTTTTAACAATAATTACCTAACAAGAATTAAAGTGATATGAATAAATAAAATGTAAAATTAGAAAAAATTTGTTTTTAATGTAATGCAATAATTATAAATTTCAAAAGTTTTACATAATATATCAATAAGAAGTCTTTTTAATAGATTAAGTAAAAAATTGAAGATTAAAATATCCAATCTCATCGAAGAAATAGAAAATTTACAAGGTTGAAATCTTTTGGTAAGACCAATTTACAAAAAATATTCTCAAAATGAAACAGCTGAAGTATCTAGAAATATGAGTTATAACGTAATCAATGACATCAACACCTATTCAATAATATCAAGTTTAAAAAAGTATATAAATGCTCTAACGATAAAATAAATTTTGAATGCAAGGAATCTTAAAGCAAACAGGGATAATAGTCAACAAAATATAAGTTTTATGAAAAACATGGGCAATAATTGCTATGACATATTAAAATATTTTTCTCTTAAGTAACCTATTTAAGAGGACATGGCATTGGTATGATTAGGAGTTGCTGAACTATTAAGTAAATGTGGTTTAGAACATGCATGTTAGTCAACTAGATCTTGCCATCTATTAGAAAAGTGAAACTCAATGTGCATAAAAAGTTGTAAGGAGTGAACTATAGCTATAGCAATCATTTGGGATTGGAATGGTAAAATATTAAAAGTTATTACCAAATTATATGGCCACTGCTCTATTATCGAAGCAATTTTATTTTCTTTCACAAATGGACTGGAGCTGTGAATAACAATAGGCATAATATGCTAATCATTGAACTAAATTACATCACATATCTTAGAATGATCCAAGGTCTTCAAAAACTCCATTTAAAGCAAAAAACCTGCACTTACAAAGTTAAACAAGTGTTTCAAGCAATTAATGTGGATTGGGATTTCATTTATAGTGAGGGTAATTATAAAGTAAAACAATTACAAAAATTATTGTTCAATCAGATAACAAATAGGCATGAAATTGTTATAGTATTACATTACAAGGTGGGGTCATATTGAACATGGGTAAAATTCATTTACCTTACATTTGTATATAGTAAAAGGCATAAACTTTTATTTTTTCATGTAAAAAAATGATAGAATACTAAATTTCAAAAATTATTATGTTATTGTGACTATAAAAGTCTTAGTAGAAAAGTTTTCAATTACTCCATCCCATTTGCAAGGTAGTTTAACTACATTGTACATATGCACTATAATATCATTTCAAGAAAACTAAGCCCAAAGAAATGCCATTTACAATAGTACATCATGAAACTTGAATGATTATCATTTCATTCTTTTACTAGGTAGTGAGTGTACTATTTATAATAGGTTCAAATATAATAGAGTTGGTATAACCTATTTTAATACATTCCCATGAACAAATTCGTTAGATTATTATGATTACCAAACAAAGAGAATCACTTCGTACCCTCTTGTTCTTTTTTCTAAGAGATTATAACACAATTTTTATAGGAGCATCTTGCACTATGTCTCATAAATTTCTATGTATGGTCAAAGATCCTCAATTGTGCAACATTGTATCAATCCACTTTGGGTTGTACTTTTTCAATTTATAATATATATCAACTCCATTTCCAAAAATGTTTTTATCACCTTTTTTTAATGGTACACATGATTGATATGGAGATGGGTTATGTAATTTGTAGATGGTCATTACTCCTATCCATTTTATTCTTAAATCGTATTTCATGATAGGTGTTGAGTCTTGATTATTTATTGTATTTAGCATCATTCATTCATGATTAACATTAGGTCTAATTTGATTGTTTGTATGCATGGTCATCTTAGGAGTGTTTTCTTTGTTAAATCACTTTACATATTAAGAACTTCCTTCCCTTTATTTATATTTTCGCATTTTTCACTTTTTTTAACTAGATTAATTTTTTATTTGTAGAAGTTTTCTTTTGACAAGTTAAGCTTTATTAAAAAAACTAAAATTTTTAAACTATGTTGTAGCCAATTATACTGACATTTTAGTAATATCTTGTTCTTACAATTTATTTGTTATTTTATTTATTAATAAATTTTTTATCAATTTAAAGTAAAATCTTTGAGGACTTTGGTAAAATATTTGAAAATTTTGCTAACTAAATTTTTTTAAACTAAAAATATAAAAAAAGAATAAAATTGAAAAACTATGAACAAGAGAAAAGCATATTATAAAGTTATTGTCAGGATTTAAAAATAGTTTTGTAATATCTCAATTTAGAGTTTAGTCAAGAAACTAATATTGGTGAATTGGTTAATTAAAATTAAAATATATTAGGAAAACTAAAAAAATAAAAAATTAGAATATATTATAATTTTTTATGATTCTCAAAAATAGGTGCAGTTATGTCATGAGAAAAATATTCTATCAACAAATTTTCAGAAAATAATTATATGTTAAAAATTTAAAATATAATTTCATAGTAACATAAGTGTTGATAGTATTTTTATGGATACCTAAAACATAACACAAAAATAACAAATAAAAATATACAATCTTTTAAATATTAAAATGTTTGTTTAAGAATTGTAATAAAATATTACTCTAATAGGCACTATGAATGGTGTAGTGAAAACAAAAAAGGTTAATAGTAACAAAACATATTTAACATTTTAGTAAAGTAAAGGACAAAAATGAAGAGTCATTTAAAGATGATGACTAAGCACATGACAAAGTATAAATATGTTTTTTGCAAATTAAACAAAGGTAAATGCTTGATTATCAAAATATGTAAATATAAAAAGAAAAATGCTAGTGAGAAGTTTTTAAATAATCTACAGTAAAAGTATTTTTTATCGTAATTATAAATATTTTAGATATTTAAAAAGTAATGATACTATTATACGAATTTAACTTATTCTTTATATTTTCAAATATTTTCATAATATCCAAAACAAGAAAAACGCTAACATACTTAAGAATGCATGAATAATTGGAAAAGAAAAGAAGCTATTGCCAAAAAAATTAAAAATAATTAAATGTTCAAAATGTCTTACATATAATCTAATATCAAATTTTCTCTGAAACATAAAGTAGGAATTGTCAAATGTTTTTGCTAAACATGATCATTTTTAGTTAAAAAAACTATATCAATTATGCATATTAACTTAAATTGTTTAAGATTTTTTAATATTTAATTTATTGACTTCTTGAATTTTTTTTGATTTTTTTTGAAAATTTTCATGTATTAACATCTTTGAAAAAACTTTTTAAGGAATAAAAGCTTTTGAGATAACTTGCATTAAAATGATGACATACAAATTCCTAATATTTCAGACTTTTAATCTTTTTCAGTATAGCAAAAATAATGGTCGAGCTTTATTTCCACCACAACAACACACTGTTACATTTTTCAATTGATTTAAATTTTAATACATTAATCAAACAAATATTGTTATAAACTAATAATCATCCTATATGTTTAAAAAATCTAACTATTTCACTTAAGTTTTGTAATGCTCGTACATGACGCATAAAATGCTACTAAAAAATAAAGTGAGCCATCATAATTACTTAAAGGAAAAAGTCTTAATATCCATACATGAAAGACAATTTTTTAAGATTATATTACAAAATAATCCATTACCATACTTAATAAAATATATGAATTACAATAAAATAAATGTCAATAACTTTTTCATGCAATATAAATCATGTTATCTTTATTGTGACATATTCATTTTTGTTAGTATACAATATTCTTTTTTGTTTGAGAAATATTAGCATATTAAAGACCACATTAAACAATATGTAACCACTTTGAAACTATTAAATATTGATTTGATGATTATTGAATATTTGATGGCATTCTAACACTCAACAAAGAAAAATTTTAATAAAATATTGGAACTCCAAGTACTCCTATTAGACCTTTCAATCTCTTGTTATAAAGGATTTGGACAATCTTAGCTCCATTTAATAAATACTTAATCTATTTCCTTAATAGCCAATAAAAATTTTTACTAATTGAAGTTATATTGTTGTCATTATATTCTTTTTAAATTATTATTCCATCCTTAATGTTTTCCCTTCTTTTTATAGTAATTTTACACAATTATCCCAATAGACTTTTAAAATTTAGATTAAAAGATTAAAAAATTTAAAATTTTTCAAAACATGCATGTTACATAGATGCAAATTTTAACATAAATGAAACATTGTCACGATATAGATGATATTAAGTAACCTGAAATTCTTAGCTCTATTTGTATAAAAGTAAACAGAAGATTTTTTTGGATATTTATAACTAATAAATGTAACAACATAGAAATGAGCTAATGCAAAAAAAAAAATAAAAAAAGTCGTTAACATAAACTTAATAACAAAAAGTTATTATATAATATGATAAAATAAACAACTCAATATTACAACATTACACATCACATTCACAATAAACATTTGTTCAACTATAAAAAATAGAAAAATAATTCCAAAAATATTTTCAAATAAAAATTTCAATGTTAAAGGTTACTTATATAAAATATGAAAAAATATAAAAAATTAAAAAATTGAAAATTGATAATAATCTAGTCAAATATATCTTAAAAAATAAAAAATAAAATATTTTTAAAAAGAATATTCATCTCATATGTCTGACTAAATGTGTATGTAAGTTATTAAATTTTTTTATTATCATAAGAATAATAAGTCTTTTATTAATGATAGAAATAAAAAATATAAAAAAGAGAAAAATGTTTGCATAATAAAAGTTTTTGTATAATAAATATGTTTGTAACGTGAAATAAAATTTCTTTAGTAATGGAACATTTAAAAATGTTAATATTTTATAATGAAATATTAAATATAATTAGCTTTGTCAAGGATTTTAACATTTCAAAAACTTCAGGAACTATGTACCGAAATATAATTGTTGTATTACAAAAAAGCAACACATGTGAATAGCATTTTTTAAAAAGATTATCTTTAATACTAAATCTAAAAATAAATATATAAAATACATAAAATATATATGATTAATATTAAAACATTAAAGTTCATTAAAAAATCTACATAGTACATTAACAAAACGTTATGCTAATAATGCAAGAAAATTTAAGCTAATGATGTAAATTAAGAAATTGAGAATGTGAAAAGAGAAAAAATGACAAGGAAATAATTAAAAAATAAAAATGATGTGTACATAGATTTACAAAAAAATATTCATAATACTTAAGTCTAAACAAATGTCTAAAGATGAAAGGTTTTATGTGAAAATATAAAATAATTTGAAAAAAATATTATTTTAAATAATAAAATGTCTATGAAAATGAAGTGAAAAATTTTTCAAAAGCTAAAAGATAATCTACAGGATATGCTATTAAAATATTTGGTAAACTTTCACTTAAAATTTATATAATATATGAATTAATAGAATATTTAATTAGAAGAATGTATCTTATGTGATACAAATAAATGATATGATCACAAAACATTAATTAATTAAATAAGGCATACCATTCAAAAGATTACTGAGTTAAAAATCTATGAAGTTATAAAAAAATAAAAAGCATAAATATTTAGAAGTAGATAAAAGACTTGTAAAATTTATTTATTTAATTTATTCATGGGATAATATTCTAACATATTCATCAACAAAAGAGTTTTCTTATTATTTCAAATAGAAAAGACTCAAAAGTGAGGAAAACACATTAGCATGTACTTTTGTCAAAAAAGTAAGGAAAAAAAAACTTAATTTATTAAATAGAAATTATTATTTAACATATAAACATGTCAATATTGTAATGGAACACTAAAAATGTTAAAAACTATGTGCATATGTTGTTTACAAAATTTTCTAATTCTACAACTCAAGAAAAGTTTAAAAAAATAATTGAATCCCATGAAAATAAAAAATTTAGATATCTAAAGGAAATTTAAATTCTTAAAAATTATTTTTCTTGTAGTGGATGCAAATTGTTAACTCAGTGGATAATTAATGATATTTTATATCAAAAATACTTAAAATAAAAAACATTAAAATATCAAGAATTTTATTAGAATTGCATGAATACAAAAATTGAATAAAAAATCGAAAATGATGCGGAGACATTTGCATTTCAAATTTTAAATACTATTTTGTGAAGTAAGATAAAAAAGGTATTTGGGATAACTTTACAAAGTTAATATGTACTACTCATTTGTCGAGTTATTGTGAATATGTAGTAATAACTAGTGAAAGTGAAAAATTGTGATGGAGCAAGGCAAACAGACACCTTAAGTTGGATTGAAGATTGATTGTGCTGCTTAATGGTTTAAGTAACTTCCTGATCCTAAATCAAGTGGGTTTCCTTCAAATGTTGTTGCTAAATAATTTTAGGATCCTATGTTCGCTTTATTTTAATTGGTAGAAGCATGGAACCATTCCTTTATAGATAAGTTATAATTTGAAAAAATGAGGCATCCATTCCAATTAAATCATTCTTCTTGAGTTTTATTTGACATGTTTAGCTCTAGAACACATAAAATATTCATTAGAAAACATCATAGATACAAAATATGTGGTTTAAATTAATGGAAAAATTTTAAGATAAGCTTAATTTTTTCTCTTGTCTATCATCATCAAATATGATTACTAAATTTACACCTGTATGGTCTAATTCTTGTATTTTTTTATTAGCAATAATTAGAACTATAAATAGATCATATATATGCAATGATCTAAATGTATACATATGATTATCGTTTAAGATAGAAATATAAAGTGCAAATATTGTTTTACAAGTTATCTATCTTGTCATATTTTGTTAATGTTTAAAGAGTTGAGTTCTTCTACATACAACATTTATACCAACTTTTTCATATGTGCAATTTTTTTCTATGAGAATCCTAAGTCATGATTTTATTGTAATTGAGTTGAACTTTTATGATATAATTTGTCATATTGATATGATTCTTCATTTAACGTTGTATGACAAACCTCTTCTTGTTAGTAAGTGGTATCGTCTACATAAAAGTAGGCATTTTGTTTAATGTTTTTGCATAACTTTTATATGAAATAGTACAATATAAAATGCTCTACTTATACAATTTACTTCTTTTCATTCATTACTTAGAGGACTAAAAATAAAAATGTTACAATTTTATCATAGAAATATGATATTATCTTTATGAGTATGACTTCATTGCTAAGTCAAAATTTGTTAACTATAACATTATCCTACTATTGCAAGCATATATGGTACAAAGAAATCCTAAGAGACCTATATATTATGAAAAAATCAATTCTATATTAGTGGCCCCCATTTTATAGTTGTACGATCACATTAACTTAATGTCATAAATTTATAATGCTTGTACAATATGAATGATCATTTTGTACAAAAATTAAAAACCTAAAAAAGTAATGAAACTTTTTATTGTATTGTCTATTCATTTATGGCGTACTTGTATGATAAACATATGCTACAGACATGTAAATGTGAGATAGCTTGTTTTCTTAGGGCAATCAGCTCTATCTACCTATTGTCCTAGAATGTTCTATTGAATGTAAGTTTTTGAACAATTAATAAATTCATAATGTCTACTTTAATCACTTTAAGAAAGTAATTTGAACTACAGGACTTACCTTTAAAAATGAGTGATTCATTAAGAATAGAAATAAGACTACATTTTTTTGTCTTAGAATAGATGGATGAGCACATTCATTGTAACATCATTAATATTTGATTCTGAGCATAATAATATCTTCATCATATATTTATATACTGTGTCACTTATTTCAAAAAGGAATTAAGGTAAAAGCTATAAAGCATTTTTTGTGTTATAAATTTTATTCTTTAAACCACTATAATTATTGGTATTATGGTCAAGGCTGGCTAATCATGCCAAGCTCAAGGCGTTGTGGTGAATCAGTGATTGATGAAGTTGTTGCAAGCATTTTTGTTTTGCCCATTATAAGCCAAGCATTGCTACTTTAGTAGATTCCTAACTAAGTAAACTATGGTTTAATGAAGGCGTTGTGTTTGTGGAAGAATTATTTGAATCATTATGAGCTTTATTCATTTATTTATTTTTTATTTATTTTATTTATTCAATAATAGTATTTTACAAATCTAATGAACCATTTCAAATGATCATAAAAATTATTAGATAGAAAAAAGGTAAAATTCCTTTCCTTCTATAGCAAGTGTAGTTCTTTCAAATGTTGTCGTATCAGTTGTGTAATGTGTAAAAATTCTTAATACAAGGTCATTGTCTTACATTTTTATGTTGAATTGCTTCCAATATCTAATAACATTGTTGATTATCCTCTTTATTTCTTTGGAAACATTGTGCATTATGGAAAAATGCTTGTAAAGTGTTTTTTTGAAATGTAAACTACAATTTGTCGAATTTCATTGTCCATTTTTGATAAGGGTCATAGGTCTTGTATAATTGCTCAACATAATGCAAGAGGACAAAAACGTTTACACTTTTCTTTTCTCATAACATTGGGATAAAAGACTAAAACTTTTCTTCTTGTTATGAAGAAATGAAAGATTTAAATAACTTATTTAATGATAAATTGTCTCAAATCACTATGTAATACTAGAAAGAGAAGAAGAAGCAAAAGAAATAGAAAAGAATGGTAACATCATGTATTCTCTCAACAAGTTTTTCAATCAAAAGTGCAAAGTTCGATTGATATCTTGATAATATCTCACTTGTTGAATGTGATGATAATTTATCTAAATGCATTAATTAATCTGTTTTGAACTTATGAAGCTAATCAACACTAAGCTAATCAACAAGAGGTATGAAATTTTTTTAGTAATGAATCACTCTAAGAGGCTAAATAGTCACATATCTACTTTCTGAATGACTTGCAAAACAAGCAAGTTCATTTTGGAAAAAAAATATTTGTAAGTAATCTTTGCATTGATGTATTGAATTGATATAGTATTCAATTAAGAAAAGAAAATGTAGATGTCAAAGAAAACTTTATTCACTTAGTCTTGTTGGAAAAGTTATTCAGTAAATTGAAGGAACAATTTGTAAATATCCCTTAACATGTTTCTTCATGCACACAAGCTGTTCAGATGTGAATTTGAGTGAATGTTGAAGGACTATTAATTGCCCATCTCATTTGTGTATGGCTTCTATCATTTCTTTCAATTGAATTTCAATAAGTCGTCTGGGTTGGAAAACAACAAAGTACATACCAATTCACTGTTATAGTAGTTCTCTTAATGACATCAGTGACTAGGCCCATTGGAAGTAGATGTTGCTACTTAGAATCTCAAACATCCTAAAATTTCTTGAGTATGTATCGATGTAGAGTTAGGAAAAAATTTTCCATACGAAATTACAGTTTCTACTAACGTGGTTTCAAACAATAGTTTTTGCTAGAAAATCTAGTATGAAAACCTACATAAATTTGACAAAGGATGCCACAAACGTGAGCAATAGCTAGCTCAAGGCACACATTAAAAATAATTTGATAACTGCAGGATCATCTTGTTTTTTATGTCCAAGAATAGGGTCATGTCATTAATGTATGAAATATCAATAAATATGTCGACAAAAATAACCAGCAATAGGAAAAGACTAAAAGCCACCAAAATTCTTACTTTAGTTGTTAACCCTTTGGCCAGGAAATCCAATGTGGATGTTCAATTATAGGTTTTAACAAAAATAACAACAATTGAGCACATCTCTGATGCTAATTAATGACACATCGTATATATAAGAGAGTGCAATTGTTTGACAAGCTAATTATTTGATCATTATAGTTCGTTAAAAAATTTTGAAAAATTAAAAGCACGATGATTATGTTTTTAATACAAAAAATTCATTAGCTAAAATTTAGCACTAATATGATAATCTAGACCTTAAAATGTTTAGTGAAGAACTCTTTGAAATGAACAACCTTTATTTTGGAAATTCATACTTTGGTGGAGTTTAATCCACTAAAATGTCAAAGGATGAGAAAGAATTGTAAAAGATTCAAGAAAAAGTAATTAACCCAAAAAGAGTTAAAGGATGCTTTCAACTATCCAAATATAACAAAAAGAGAAAATGTGCAGCATCATGTACTTGGGCATATATTCCATAAGTTTAATGTAGCATGCATCAATGTATGATAATTACAAGTTTATATTAATAGAAATATTGTCCTTTAAAAAATAATAGAGAATTCACAACTTCTTTAGCCTATAAGATATTTATGTAAAATGAGGTATCATGTTGGACACAAGAAGAAATATTTTCAGTGAGCGACCACCATCCAAGAAATCAATCTTTTCTTGGAGTTTAGTCAAAGGCTTCTCTGATTCATTGAAATATTGTGCAGGTTTATTTTTTCTTCCATTAAATTGTCCAGGTTGTCTGGTAACAAATATGATGGATCATGGATTTGTTCTCTAAGATAGAGCACGTCATGTTTGGCTATACTTTTAAAAAATCATAACAAATATAGATATAAAAGCCAATCTTTTCTTTGGATTCTACTTCACTAATGGATTTTTCAAAATACAAAAACAATTCTTGGAGAAGTAATTCACTTGAAACTAAGAATTATTTGTTATAAAAATTTTCAAGTGAGAAAAAAATTTCTATTTGTGGAGAAAATTAATTCAGTTCTAGAATATGCGAAAACATATGGCTCCTTCACAAGATAGTAGTATGCTTTCCTTTCATTGAAAAAAATTTATGAGGATTATACTGTAGCTTTTAGTGGTTTGCCCAATGCCTTCTCTAAGGATAGAATAATGCAAACGTTCATTGTTTGCTAGCCTACGCCACCACCAAATTTCATCAAGATTAACTTTGATGGGTCTATAAAAGGGAATCTAAGGGCTATCGATGTGAATAGTGTGATAAGAGATGACAAGGGTAGCATCATATGGTCATTTAGTATATATTGTCACAACAAAACAAACATTGAAGGATAAGGGTTTGCAGTTAGGCATGTGCTACTACACTATATTAGAAAAGGTTTTTGGTAGCTTCTCATTGGAATGGGTTTGCAAAACATTATTACAATGTTAACTAGAAACTCGACCACTCTATGGCATATACTTTGAATCACTCAAAGAATTAAAGAGATATTTATGCAGACACCTTTGTAGTTTTAGCACATCTCTATAGTAAGAAATGCTGTGGCAAATGCACTGGCACAATTAGCATGCTCAACCTCTTGAAGGCAACTGGTAGGGAGAAATAAAATACTTCATCACTGCAAGGATTTGTAAGCTAGCTTAAAAAATATCACTTATTTGATAATCTATTATTTCATACATAATTAAGAATCAAGTATACACAAACAGGGGTGATAAGTAATAAAGAACAAGACCACCAATACATTACACCATACATTGGGTGATTTAACATTCATGTATTATGATTATGATCTTTGAATTAGCTTGTATCATTGAAATCTCTCTTCCACATGAATAATAAACCATAAAAATTTAAAAAACAAAAAAGAAAGAAAAATAAACCATAGTTTTAGAAGAAATAATACTTACAAAATTTGGTGAAATGCATTATGGAACTTCTTATAGCTATCCAACTTTTAATATATTGAATAAATTAGAATAATTAAGTATTAATTATGAATCTATGTAAAAAACCAAGAATGAAAATAAATCTTAGAGGGAGAATGTAAAGAGTTGAGAATGCAAGTTCTCTAAAGATAAACTTATTGATTTCATCATATGTGATATGGGAGAAAGAGATGAGAGTAGAAGATTAATCAATTACACTTCAATTGTTTTTGATTTTGATCTAAATATGGATGATAAATATTTCATTATTTATTCATTGATATTTGCTATGATTGAGGAGTTAGAGGAATTTGAAAGCATTCAAATGTGCAACTTAGTGCCTAAATCAAATGCAAAAACCATCATTTGTACTAAGTGTGCTTAAAATAAGTTAGATGGAAATGGAGAAGCCATTAGAAATAAGGAAAGATTGGTTGGAAAGGGCAATAGCAAAGTTAAGGGAGTTGATGTAGAAAAAACCTTTATGCTAGTTTAACAACTTGAGGAAATATAATTCTTCTATAGTTTGAATGCCATGAAGGTTTCAAAATATCTCAATGGATCTTAATAGTTCCTTTTTAAATGAGGTCTTTAATAAAAAAATTTACATAGATGAACACCAAACATTTGAGGGTCATGTCAAATTAGATCATGTATACTAATTAAAAAAGGCCTTGTTATGGATTGAATCATGCACCACATCCATGTTATGAGATACCCTACACATTTCATTTAGCAAATGGATTTGTTATAGGAAAGCTTAAGAATAGCTTGTTTCTTTTAAATTCAATGGAGGATGATTTTTTGTTAAGTCCATGTTCATGATATCATATTTAGAGCTACATGTGACAAAATATGTGAGAAATTTAGGAATAAATGATGAATTAATCTGGAATGTTCATGATATCATACTTGGTTAATTGACCTTCTATTTAGACGTCAACTTAAGAATACTAATGAAGGGTTTTTCATTTCACAAAATGAACAATAGATGGAGTTGCTTAAAATATTTTTATTTTAAAAACGTGAAGGTAAGATAAAATCTAGTAAAAATAAGTGCTTTCTTAGATAATGATGTGGCAAAAAGGTCAATTGTTGTAAGATTGTTTAGATGAATGATTGACTCATTATAATATTTTATTACAAGTTTACTAATTGTTGTATTTAGTGTTAGTTTTTGTGCTAGACTTTGATAAAATCATAAATTTTTTAATCTTCAAGCTGATAAACATGTTTGTAAATATCTCATTGGCTACAAATAACTTGGTTTGCTGTATCCCAAGTATGAAATAAGATTTTATTTGTTAGAATGCAAAGATGATAATTTGGGTAGGAGCCAAGTTGATAAAAAATTACCTGAAGAGGTTTTTTCAATGAATTTTTGTTCTATGATATCCTAGGTTAATCACAACAAAACTTATGTTGCACTCTCCACAATTGGGACTGAGACTACTATAGGGAAAGATGTAGCACATGCTTTGATGGTTAAATAAAAATTAATGGATAATGGTTATTATTTTGTAAAAAATCATTTATTTTGTATAAAAATAGTATGACTTTTCAAAAGAATGATATTCACCACTCTCGGATTAAGCATGTTGATAATTAATATTATTTTATTATATAAGATGTTGAGAAGAAACATATTATTTATGTTTTGCTCCTTTCCATTATCGATTAACTAATATGTTTGTCAAACCATTATCTTTGCAAGCATTTAAAAAACTTTGAAATCTTGAGTAATTAACCCCTTTGATTGTTTACAAACCATGGAAGAATGTTAAGCACAAATTCATGAAGTAGAAGGGTGCTATTTCCTTACCCATTAGAATTTACACTTATGAGAAAGTGAGTGATCACAAAAACTGATGACAACATGAGTTATCACTAAAACTTCATAGATTCAGGGGAGGTAGTTTTAAATGCTAAAATTCCATATAACTCATTATACATAGATTTTTGTATTGTATAAAATCACAAAATACAATCAAATTGAAAAGAAACATATTTTACTAAATTATAGATATTAATTTTTTTCAAGTTAATTTGCCTCTTATTTCAATTTCATTCTTATAGCACTTGTTTAGTAATTAGCAATGAGGATAATATCATATAGTTTATGTTGCTGTTGAAAAAACTATTGCCAAGCTAATTTATGTTTTTAAAGTATTTTTTTGTTAAACTAAATGATTAAAATGATTAAGGATCTTATATTTTTAGTTGGATGATGTTTGGAGATGTTTGCTTGAGGATGGCTAAACCTTAAAACCATGTAGTTGCGAAGGCGAGCTCTCTATTGTACGACTAATCCATATAGAGGTATGCATTACCATACATTTACTAAGATCGGATGTGAAACCTTCATCTTTTGTAAAAGTCATAGTTAGGAAAAAATGTACACATTACATGCATGTATTCTTAAAAGCATTCATTCATCCTATAAAGTACTCATAATGTCCATTAGTTTAATTGAAATATCACTACTTTCATATTTTATATTTATGTTAACTAGAAAAATTAAATATGGTTTAAAGCAAATAGTATTTTTTCATTTTATTAATAATATAATATGATATATCATATCATGTTTGTATAATCCAAATTCTAGCTTTATGCCCCAATAGTATTTTGATGTTGTCATGACATAGTATAGGTATGTTGACTTCATCAAAATGATGAGACCAACTTCTCATTAAATCGATAGAAGGGAACTGGATCGTATATAGTACAAGTATTTTATTTGAGTCATCCATTCTCTAGGGTTGACTCTTCACTTTTCACCATATGCATACAGAGCTTTCTTCATATCAGTACAAACCTTATTTCCTCTCAAGGTCCATCCCATTCAAGTGCTTAATATTGGTAAGAAATAATAAATAATTATATCATATTGTATGAACATAACTTGTCACAACTGGCTTATTTGTTCATGAGATAGTTTATATTCTTTGACCAAGTGATATTTACAATATGCATAACACATAGTACGAAGACATTATTATAGTCATACATTTATATATATCTTATAAATAATATAAATGCCTTAAAATAATAATGCAATTATTATGTTGTTTGAACACAACAATTGTTTGGTCTAGTACTTGAACTTACATGATTGAAGTCCTTCAACATACATGAAAGTCTATACATTCATATATTAAACTTCATTATCACTCAAAATACTTCAAATAAAAATTGTTTCATAACTATCACATAATTATGATAGTTAAATCAAGTGAGTATTACAATCATTCATTAGGACTAAATCTTGAATGTCTATTATTATAAAAATGATGATTTATCTGTCTCTTTTATAGGATGATTACATAACCCTAAATAAGTTGTTAAAAATAATTCTCATACAATTATGAAAGGTTTATTTTATGGGTTCTACAATATCTTTAAGTCTATGTTTAATCATTAACAGATGGTCATATAGGTGCTCCTTCATATATGATCACATCATACTATTGTTCCTAAGGGCACTGAACATCAAGAAAATAAACATGTTGTTGTGACAATCGTTAGACCTATACAATCTACATGAACTATTAAGATGAAGTGTATTGTATTAGTTTAAAATATGTGATCATCCAGTACAATATATAAAAGAATTAAGTGATGCATTGTTAATTGGTGTCATATGGTAGAAAAACCTTTATTAAACTTGTACAATAAGTCCTACAAATTAATTCACGAAAGGATGTTTGGGATGATTCTGGTTGAAGCTGTATCCTCTTAATAGGTTTTTAATGTTGAAGAAAAATGAGACGAATTTGAGAACATAATGGCTTTTTAATTGTCTTCAAATTAAGCAATTAAACAATAAATGATCTGTAAATAACTTTGGGATCAACTTTAGCATAAATATAGATTGATTGTAGTTGGGTTTGGATAAATTTACTAAATTGTAACGATTACTTTTAACAAAAGATCAAGATTGCAACCACAATTCATTTTGTCTGGATCATCATCTTGGTTTTCGAAGTCCATGCCATGTTCTATGGCATCTCTTGCCATTTAACTCATATTGATAAAAATAACTCTTATTTACTTTGGCAGTACAATTGTTCATAAATGATTATAAGTGTAGGTTTTTGAATGTATTGGTTAGTAAGATATGTATACTTTTACTTTAGATAGCACCATTTCCTTTATTTATGTCTCATCTTAGTACCATTATTGTATTTCTTTTATAAAAACTAGCTATAATGAAAGGGAGTGCCTAGTGGTATCCCCATCAAGTTAATTATAAGTGAGAATTGCAATTGTAAAAGTTGAACATCCAAGAAAAACCATCTACACTTCTTATATCCTTTTTTTATTGTTTTTATTCTTTCAGTTTTACATTTCTATAATATTCCTTATATTTAATAAAAAAAGCCAGTTCGTTGCAAAATCTTCGTTGCCTAATTTTGATTTGAAAAATAGAATACAACATGCACTTGTAGTATTTGCTCCTCTTTAATTATAATAAATCACTACACATAAAAAAGAGTAACATATGATCTTGTCATGAGAATTTCTTCCCTTAACACAATCTTGTTTTGATACGACTTGTTAGAATTATATCCAATCAACAAGTATAAGAGTGAGGTAAATTGTTTAGCTATTCAAATCTTTTAATTCCCAATATAGTGTTGTGATTAACACCTTTAATTTTTCAATAAAATTTCACAAACATAAGTAGTTTTTAATGTTAAATGTGAATGTCAACTGCTTTTAATTGTATGCAGAAATATTCTTTAGCCTTCAAAGAAATCGCATGGTAATTCTTTGGAAATGTAAGGAGCCTTGAAAAGCATGTTGCTTAACTAAGGCTAAAGAGCAAAGTGATTTTATGTGATTGAACCTAACTAGTGCCTACATCCACCCCTATTCAACTTGGTGAGGTTTCCACTAACAAATCACTCCCTTTTTGTACAATCAACTAGGGTAAGCATTATAACAACTCTCTATAGGCAACATTGTTGAGCTATTCCTTGCAATAATTGTAAAAAACAATAGCATTACAAATATGATAATAGTTATAATTTAATAAAGCTCATAAAGAAAATAAATATCATACGTAAAATCTATATTGCCAAAAACTATATCATATACGTACATATTCCATCCAGGTATCATCGAGAACAATGCTTTTAAAGCTTCACTCAATACACTCATATGAGCTTTAAACTCAATAATTAGGCTTTAAACATCTTTTCTTGATGATGTGCGGCTTCATATTGCTATAATTTCTAATCCAATCAAGATGTGCACTTTTTGTAACAAAGGATTACAATGTTAACGTCATTAGCAAATGTAAAAGCATATTTGATAATCATGTAACAACAATCTCTTTGATAAAATGAATAATGTTGTACCTTTGAAAAAACTACACTATCTAATTATATCGACATTCATGCTAAAGCTTTACATAATGTAATGTAGATGAAGGAATAACTAGGAGTGAAATGGACCTACAATTAAATTATTCCATCTCAAATTTAGCATAAGACATATTCAAGTAAGTTTTCTATTTTGACAAATAAAGAATGCTTCTCCAATTAATTTATCATTAATTTATTAATGTACCCTGTCTTCAATTAATGGAATAGGTGAACTAGTTACACAAAAAGAAACTCAATTGGTAATAACACTTCTAATTCCTGAACAATACATATGCTTTATGGATATGTACTTGATGTTCATGTCAATTATACAAGTACATTATAGTTCATTTCTAAATTTTAAATAATTAATACATGTTTAATAGTACACTACTATCATATGATGTTTTACATAAGCAACTATCAAGCTCTTGAAAAAAAATGTTGTTTGATATGTTCATATAAAAATAATCTGATGTATAATGATGCAGCAATTCTACTTAACTATGATCAATAGAATTGTTGCATACAAACAATATAATTATCATAGAAGTATGATAGCTATATGTTTGATTTATTTTACATGTTGCCAACAAGTGAATCGTACTTGTATGAACATAGTTCATTGTAGTACTATAACGTAGAACTTTGATATCTTGTTTAATTTTTATAATTTTTTTGCTCACAAAATGCAAATGTCATGTTCATACATCACAATGAGCACACATTTATTCTTAATCATTCAAGTTATCTAACTTGTATAAGGTGTTTCACAAATTTGATACTTTTCTTCACGATATCTGATACAGCAAGTAAGAACATCATAAAGCAACAACTTCTTAAACATATAAGAGCTAATATACATAAAACATGATAAAAGAATTGTGTTTAAGTCATATTGGTCAAATAAAATAATTGGACATGTTTGAAAACAACACAGCTAATATGGTTGATAGATTATAAGATCAAAATAAATTACTCATTTTCAATAAGGAATCTTCTTAAAAGACAATGCTAAAGGAAACTCTATTTTAGAGAATATATCAAATAAGTTCAATGTTGAAACCTGTATGGTCAACTTTAAACTTCTAATCCTAAGTCAATTAGTACTTACATCTATATGTTTAACCAAAATTCTTATATGGTGCCACGAAAATTGTAGCTTTTAATTTGATTGTAAACAACATAAGTATGATAATGGGCATGTTTTCTATGGTCATTGATATTAAAAAATGTGGCTTGTTTAAATTTTTGTTTTGTAATTTAAATACTAGAATTCACTCTAAAAATGCTTGAAATAGTATTATCATTAATCCACAACTATTCTTGAAAATGTTAATGATCATGACCTTGCAAGATAATGTAAATAAGGGATTGCAAGTCTGTTAGAAGAAAGAAACTCAATGAGAGTTGTAAAGCACAATACTTAAATTATTCAACAATTTAATAGAAGCCAAATGATAGGATTCTTTTTTTTGTTTGATTGCATTTTATAATTATCTAACAGAAACTATTTGATAATGAAGTCATTTTGTTTGCTCTAGATTCTTAATTCTACTTGATTTTTGTAATGCTTTTGCTATTATATTACTATGCATTATTGTGATCACTTTATATCTTGGTAAAGCCCATATTATAGAATTTATTTCTAGCCAGTGTGCTTGAATTGTCTTCCCTATCTTTGTAATATAAATTCATAATTCCAGCATTAGTTTTTTGATCAATAAAAGGGGAGATTATTGAGCACATGAGCTTCTTAATGACAAAACTAGGATATTGTTGCATAATAAATGTTTAGTTAAAGATAAGTTGTTGCAACAAAATTGTTGTTGCAAAGCATATATAAGTCAAATGGATTAAAGCATAAATTTTACTATCTTGTAGTTTGCTTAATGGATAAGAACAAGTTAGATAAAAACCTTAAGGAGTGGCTAAACCATTTAGATCTTTTAATCTAGTGCATTAACTAGATATAATGTTAAAACATTCATTTACCTTGAGTGAAAATTAGAATGCATGTCATTAAATTCATCTTGGATGCATTGATGTTAAATAAATTCATCTTGAGTCATAGAATCAATTAAAGCAAACAAACCTTATGTAGTGTAAATACATACCGTGCTAAAATTAAGGAAACTATATACTTGAAGTTGAAAAATTCACACTAAGGCACTTAACATGTTAGCTTTATTATCATACAATACAATATTATTTTTCATATCTATACAACTATTTTGTAGCTTTATATCTTAAGCTCAAATTGAAGTGCACTTTATAATATATCAGAATGAAGTGTTTGTCACACACCTCAAAACAAGAAAGAATGAAATTTATTGTATAGGAGATTGGAATAGTGCAAAACTCTTATGTTCATATCATTAAAAGTTTCTTTTGAATCATACACTGTGAAGAACATTTCAAACTTATACATTAAAGCAACCTAGCTAAATCATGCATCTACATCTAACATTTTATAAAACTTTTCGTAACTAAATAGATAAAAAAGTTTTGTTGTCATAGATAACAAGCAATGCTCGAAAGCAAAATTCTTTGCCCAAGCTCAAGCCTAATTGTAAGACATTCATACTTATGCAAAATTCTAGATTTTGTTGATTATTAAATCTTGGTTACAACAAAAAAATCTACTAAAATTTTCATAAATAAAAATTATAAAAAAATGTTTTGCCAAAATTTGAAGGTGTGCTTAAATACAAAAGTCTTAAGGCAAAGCTTAATCCTAAGCATAGGGTAAGGAAAAAAAATCAGATCCAAATCGACTTAACCCATTATAGTTCATGACAAACTCTTAAATCTGATTGGGAAAGGCAATGGATCAAATGGGGACACATTTGAACAAAAGAAATGCACAGGATAAGTTGAAGATGAATAGACTTATAAGATACAAGTCCAAAAAGCACACAAATAAGGAGCCAACAAATATTAGGTTCCCTCGTTACACCCGAGCAAATGACTATAAAGGCCAAACACAATTTTGCTTCTACAATGTAGAACAATATCCATTCTGACAATCTCCATCCATAATCGGCTACTCTCTTCACCATCCAGTCATACATTTTCATGATCACAAGGTAAAGATCACCGTTGCTATCAAGTAGTTATCTTAATCAACCCAACCATCCATTTTATATGTTGATTGAATTGTTACTGCTTCATCCACTATAACCAATTTATCCATCTTACGGTTATTTTCTCATCCAACCTCATCGTATGGCTTTATTTTATTTCTTTATTTTGAATTAATCTGTCCTAGATTTAAAGACCTATATCTAATCCTAATTTGTTATTAATTAATTGAATGATCTAGATCTCATTTGACTTGATTAGTTGCCTTATGTCAAATCCAACTTGATCCAACTCTCCAGGACATATTTCACTTTACTAAATCTAATTGGATAGTTGACATTTCTTCTATGTTGATCCAATAGCTCCATTTAATCCGACAGAAAAAATAAATAGTATTTGTTATTATGTTATTTGTAGTAGCCATTTTGGATGAATATTTTAAGATCTTTTTTAAATTTTTTGGAAGCTTCCTTTCTGGTAACTTTTCACTCTCTTTCTAATTACTATAAGGAAATTTTTTCGATAAATCTCTTACATTTATGAATAATATGGCTAATGAAAGTAGGACTTTAACATCTAAAAAAGAGGATGCATGACATTCTACTAGCATAAAGTTTGTCTAACATCACCTACAACTAACTACTACCTGAAATTAAAACTTCTTCTAGCCAAACCTAATTATTCTAAGCTATCATTTTGTCAATTATTTTCTTAATTTTGAGTTCTTCATGTCATTGTATATTCCACACAAAGCATCAAAAAAGTTTTATGTTTTTGTTATAATTTTTTTCTTCTTATATTTTTTCTATTGAGTTTAGTGGCTTGACATTTGCAAAAGGATTACTTTTGTTTGTTCCCATAAAAAATGAAGTTCGGGATGACCTCCTAAATGCTTGGGTTATAGTTTAACACATAAAAACAAATGGGTTATTAGTAAACCATTTGGAAAAAACCTTATGTTGTAATTCACTTACTATTGGAGATTTTTCTAGCCTTGGCTGGGGGTAGATGTTAGTTTTAGTTTTAATCAAACGACCAAACAATTTTGATGTACCACTTAAAATTTTATTTTCAATATTAAATTACAAATTATTTTATTTCTTGATTAAAAGTTTTACCAAAAAAATTTTTATAACATATTTTTAAAAAAAATACAACAAAACAATTAGCAAAAATATTTTAAATCAATAATTCATTACATTATGTGGGATTCATAGACTCCTTCCAACTTTAAAATGGACTATTAAATTTGGTTTTGATTGTAACATATGTAATAATGTATTTTATTATCATTATCTTATTTATAAAAAGTAATCAAAAATAGCCTCAACTATTATTTTTGATAATGTAGGTATTAGTATATAAAATTTTCTTCCATTCCAGTATGATTATTATAAATAAAAAATAAATTATGTATAAATAAAAATAATTAAATATATATTTATTATAAAGGTGATTTATTAAATAATACAACATAGGAGATTTCATATATATTTTTAATTGATTTGCTAAAAAAGAGACAACAAAGATAGAGATAACAACTCTAAAAGAGATATAGAAAGATAAAGATTGATAAAAGAAATATAAAGAAAGAAATAATAATGGATAGAGATGAGACAAAATTTAAAAAAATTAGAGAAGAAAACAGAGAAAATATAAGAGATATAGAGAATGAATATGCAAATTAAAAAGAGATAGAAATAAGAAATTGAAGGAAGATAAAGGAGAGAACAAGGCTCAAAAAAATATAAAGAGATTGAGAATGAAAAGAGAAATAAAGAATAATAATAGGAGAGAGCAAGGTGTATCAGAATATGAGTGATATGAAGATAAAGAGAAAAAAGATAGAGAAATAATTAAAAAAAAATTAAATCATTATAATTAAAATTATAATTCTTATTAAATATAATCAGTCAGTCATATATAATATATAATAATAAAATATAAAAAATATTTAAGGGTCACTATTATTTAGAATATTTGAAACATTTAAAAAATGTTTTAACTATTTTAGTATTACATTGTTTTAGTCATACTTAAAGTTAAAAACTAAATAAATAATATAATTATTCTAACATATAGTCTTTACATGGCATAATAAAGATAATAAACATAAATAATATTTAGAATTAATGATATAATTTGAAATTTCTAGTCTTTTTATAATATGATATTACTATATTTGAACGCTTCTTATACACATCATATATATATAGTACTATAAATATAAATTAATTATAATGTATAGTAATTTATATAAGTTACTTTTTTAATACTAGACTATATTAAAGTTAATATTTTATTATATCATATGATGTGCCTTTTTTATTGTCATATGAGGTTGACAAAAATGGTAGAAAGTTATATTATCAATTAATTAATAAAATAGTAATTATAAACAACTAATTAGAATAATTTAATTTTTTAACATTAACATGTTATTGAAAAAGAGTTATCATTCAATAGAAAAAAGGTACAAAACAGTGTTTACAGCACAAGGACTCCTCAAAACCACTCTTACTCAAGCAAGCTTCACTTTGTAGTTCTAGTGAGATCAAGTGTCATAATGTGCTTGTAGTCACACACGCATATAATAGAAAAAAATTATGGTTGTGTGATTATTATGTTGGAGATAGTGAACCACTTCTAAAACTTTAAAATTATCAAGCATATGCACTTTTAGATTTTTTTTACTTATTATATATCTCATAGTATATTCTAATAATAATATATTATTTGCTTCAAATTAATAAAAAATGATATAAATTTTTAATTTTGATAATATATATTAATACATAAGATTATAATCAATAAGAAATTAAAATATATTTAAATATAAATGAAATAATATATTTATCCTAAATATTATATATTAAACAATGTAACATGAGACATTTGTTAAATATTTTTATTATATGGGTTTTTGAAGGACATAATGAGGTGACAATAACTATTCTATAAGTGAGAGAGAAAATTACAAATTGATAAAAGAAAAATAGTTACAGAGATTGATGAGATGAGATTCAATGAAGAGGAAAAAAGAGTAAACTTGCAAAAGATAAAGAGAATAAACGAAAAAGTGAAAAAAAAAAAAGAGAAATAAAAAGTAAACAATGATAAAGGAGAGTTGAAGGCAAAGAAAAAACTAAAGGATGAAAAAGAATGAAGAGAAAAATAAGAAAATGAAAAAAGAAAGATTAGGAAATGAGAGAATACAAAAGATATTAAGAAAATGAAAAAGTGAGGAAATAGGTAAATAAAAATAAGATACTAACAATTAAAAATTAAATTTTCACTAAATATAAGTTAATCAGGTATAATATTTTATAAGAATATTTATTATCAATAATAATTAATTACTAAAATAGTTATTATCAATTATCATTTATAATAATTTGATTTACTAACATTAACTTATTATTAAAATCAATTTTCATTTATTAGAAAAAAAATTTGTTATAGGACAAATAAGCAACATGATGACTCTTGAAGAGGCCTATTATCAGAATACTACTCTCAACAAAGCATGCCTAATTTTTGAGTTCTAATAAGATGCAGTGCTATAAAACTAGTGTGGTCACATGGGCATACAGAAGATAAAATTGTAATTTTTAGATTATTATCTTCTATGAAATGAATCATCATCTTATATTTTCTAAATTACCAGGCATGTGCATTTTTAGAAAATAATTAGGCATATATATGTCATAATATAATCTAATACCTATATTTTATTTACATTCAATTAAGAAAAAATTTGATCAACTATTATTTTTTAAAACATTGAAATTAATAAATAAGGTTTTCTTAAATTATATTATTATTCTTAGAAAAAAAAAATTAAATTATGTAGTAAATATAAATAATGAAGTATATATTTATCATAAATATTATTCATTAAATTATCCTAAGATTTCTTTGTATTGCAAATGGATGAGCAAAAAAAATTGATATTAGAATGAAGATAATAAATATATGTGAGAGAGAAAGACCAAGATTGACAAGAGGAAAATATAAGAGAAAATAATAATAATAAGAGATGAGAGTTGATTTAATGAAAAGAAAAAAAAGAAAATATAAAAGAGATAGAGAGAATAAATAAATAAGTGAAAGAGAGAGAAAAATGAGAAAATAAAGAAGTACAAAGGTAAGAGAAGGGCCAAGAAAATATAAGGAGATAGACAAAGAACAGACACACAAAAGAATTAGAATATGAGGCAAAAGTGAGATAATGTGACTGATATTGAGATAAAGAAAAAAAGTAAAAAATAATTAGATAGAAGTTAAATCTTCAAAATTAAACTTATAATATTTATTAAATACATAAAAGCTAATCACGTAATATTTAATAATAAAAAATAATAAAAATAATATTAGGTTTATTATTCTTTTGAAATATTAAAAAATATTTAAAAAATATTTTGAGTATTAATTTAATATAATTTTATTAATAAATTAATTAAAAAGTTAATTAAATAGTAATAATATTATATTGATAAATATCTTCCTTATGTGTTTTAAAATAGCTAATAAATATAAAAAATATTTAATAGTAATGTTATAACTTTAGATTTCCAATATTCTACAATTTAATATTATTATATTTAAAAGTTTTATAAATAATATAAATATACTATTATAAAAATAAATTAATTCTAATTTATTTAAACTAATATATGTTATTTTGCTCAATATTATGTTATATTAAAGCTATTATTATATTATACCATATATTGTTTAATATTTTTTATTATATGAAAAAAATTAACTTCAATTCAGTATAATTTGTACTTCATTTTTTACTAATATTAAACTTTGTTAAAGTTATTATTTTATTATATCATATGATTTGACATTTTTATTATTATACAAAATTCATAATAATGTAATAAAGTTATAATTAATAAGTAATTACCAAAATTCTAATTATAAATTATCATTTATAATAATTTAAGTTTTCAACATTATTGTGTTATTAAAATAAATTGTTGTTAGTAAAAAAAATTCTATGTAAAATAAGTGCTTTGTTAGGACATCTTAAAGCGTACCTATCCCAATACTACTCTGACTCAAGCATGCCTTACTTTGGATCTCTAATAAAATCTAGTGTCCTAAATTGAATGTGGTCCCACATGCATACCATAAAAAAAATTTTAGTTGTGCTTATTGTCTTAAAGATAATGAACAATTCAAACATTTTATAATTTATTAAACATATGCACTCTTAAAAAACTTTTATGCATATCATATATGTCATAATAAATTCTAATACTAACATTTTATTTAAATAAAATTAATAAAGAATTACAAAAATTAATATTTCTAAAAGTGCAGAATTTAACACAAAAGATTTTCTTTCATTATGTTGTCACTCTGACAAATAAAAAATAAAACTATATTATAAATACCAAATCATAAAAAAATTATTATCATGATATTATAAATTAAAATATGCAAAAAAAAAAGGAGATTTCTTAAAATTATTTAATTGATTGGCTAAAAAAGTGATAATGAAAATAGATATAACAAATCTATAAGAGAGAGATAAAGTGATGAATTGATTAGAGAATAATAGATAGAATAATAGTAACTAAGAGAAATGAGAGATTATTTATTGAACTAAAAAAAGTATAGAACAAAAATGAGATAAAGTAAATAAATAAGTTAAAGAGAGAAAATAAAGTTTTTAAAAGATTTATAAATATTTAAGAAATATTTTCACTTTAAATTTAATAGTATTTAATTTTTATCCAAAATAAAATGTTTAACTTAATAATAAGAAATATAATTATTCTAATATATTATCTTGATAAGCTTTAATATAGATAATAAATATAAATAATATTTATTATCAATGAAATAATTTTAGATTTCCAATATTTTATTGTAAAATACATAATTTTTAAAAATTTCTTACACACATTATATATAAAAAATCATAAACATAAATTAATTATAGTTTATTATATTTAGCATATGTTACTTTACTCCATATTAAACTATATTTAAATTACTATTTTATTATATTATATAATTTGTTATATTTATTATTATATAAAAATTAAATATAATGTTATAAGGTCATTAAAAGTAGTTAATTATTAAAATAATAATTAAATTTTGTCTTTTATAATAATTTAAGTTTTTATAATAAAATATTATTAAAATAAATTACAATTCATTAGAACAAAATGCTATGAAACAATTAATTTAACCTTAGTACTTCTCAAGAGTTCACCAATCCCAACACTACTCTCTCTTAAGCATGTTTAACTTTAAAGTATTGATGAAATCTAGTGGTATAATACTGGTGTTGTCACATATATGGGACAAAGAATGAATATTATCTGAAAATACTGAATCATTATTAGAATTTTCTAAATTATTGAACTTTTGTTTTTTGGTCACCCTTATGTAAGAGGTGTAATGTTTTAAGTGTTTAGCTTTTTATTCTAAGGAGCTTAGTTGCAGTATAATACAATTACATGTGAAGAACAAGTGATACATATTTAACTTGGTGAATTAGTAGTCTTAAATTTGCATTGGAGTGTTCAACAAACTTAAGAGATTTAAGACATGTGCATCAACTTTGGCAAGCTTTTATTTACGGTGATATAGACTATTAGCATGTTGAATTTAGGGCACTCTATTTTTTTATCAATTTCAAATCATTTTCAGGATTCTTAATTATTTATTTAATCACATCATTCATTTGGCCAATTAATAGGTTTTAATTTTTTAATCTTTCAATTTTTTGGGTTCAAATCCTATTTAAATAGTTAATTATTTTAACGTAATTTTATTTTTGAATCCTTCTTTGTTTCATTAAATTATACTTCTTTTGCTTACTTTCATGTGAAGTTGATTACTAAATCTTTGTTACATTAAAAAATAATTCTATTAAATTTTCATAATTTAAAAAATAAAAAAAAAATTGTCATATCCTAAGCTATGCCAAAATGCAAAACTCTACGACTTAGCATAAGCTTGACTATAGGACTTTATATTTTTGTGGAATTTTATGTTAGGTTGATTATTAAATCTTAGTTACATCAAAAAAAGTAACTCTATTAAAATTTTCATAATTAAATTAAAGAATGTTTTCCACATCCAATGTTTTAGCAAAATGCAAAAGTCTCAGGCCTAACATATGCTCAAAACTAAGGTCAAGAAAAATAGTTGGATCCAGATCAATTTGACCCATTCTACTTTGTGGTGAATACCTAAATTAAATTAGGAAAGGCATTGGATTTGACTTGGACGCATTTGAACAAAATATATGTATGGAATAGGTGGAACACAAATTAACATATAAAATATGATTTTGCCCTAGTAACACAATCCCGAGCACGCAAATGGGCAGCAATCCAATATAAGGTTCACATGTTATATGCAAGTGAAAGATAATAGAGATAATAAGTTTCCTCTCTTACAATGTGGGATTATGTCCATTGTCGATCAAATGGTTGCTGCTTAATGCTATGCAACTAATTGATCCATCCTATAATTATTAAATGTCTGACTTCATCAGATAGCCATTTTTTTGCTTTCTAAAATAATCTATCTTTGATCTTATGACCTAGATCTCTATTTTAAATCCCACAATCTCAATCTTAACCAAATTTTACCTTTGATTAATAGAACAATCTAGATCTCATCTTACCTGATAAAAAAGTCTTGATAAAATCTTATTTGATCCAACAAATAAGAACTCTTCCACCATATAGGTTTTGATCGAATAGATGAGATCTCCTTTGTACTGACCCAATGGCTCCAGTCAAACTTGCTTAACAACTAAATAACTAACTATTTATTATGTTATTATAGCATGAATATCTTGGAATAATATTTTAAGATCTTTTTAAGCTATTTGAAAGCTACTTTTGTAACAAAGTTCCACTCACATTCTAATGGCTACAATAAAAAAGTTTTCATAAATTCCTGACCACTTTGTATGAAATGACAAATATATGTGAATAATATTTTGACATCTCAAAAAAAGGCTACTTCATATTATGTTGACATAAATTTTCTCTACTACCACATAGGAATTATGACTAGTTGAGTTCCCAAATTTTTCCAACTAAGACTAATTTCTTTAAAATTTTATATTCTCAAACATTTTTTAATTTTTTGACCTTTCTGCATTTTTACCATTATAAACAAACATAAGGAAACTTTTGCATTTTCAATAAAAATTGGATTCTTGCAATGTTTTTTATTTTCTTTTGGGACTAGGTAGCTTAGCATTTCTGAAAGCCTAAGTGCAATTTGATCTCATAAAAAACATTAGTGTTTTTTCTCATAAAAACCTACTTAATAGTTGAACTCACAAAAGCGAGTAGGCTAGATGTAAACCACAGAAAAAAGTTCAAGTTGCAATTCATTTCTTATTGGAGTTTCTTTTACGGCCGTTGAGACTAGAAATATTTTTCTTGTTTGAGTCGATCCACTTAAGGCTTTTGCTGCACAATTTGAACTTTTATTTTCATTATAAAATTATTAAATATTATATTTATAAATAAATTTTTTATAAACGTAATATTATTTTCATTAAAAATTATTAAAAATAAATACAATATAAAAATTAGCAAAAGTTATTTAAAACAATAATTTATCTAATTTTCTAGGATTCACAAACTTATTTTCACTACAATATACTTTTTAGAAAAATTATGCTTGTTATAATATGTCATAATATATTTTATTGTAAATTTTTAATTTGCATTAAATTAATACAAAATTACATAAACTATTATTTTTTATTATATAGTCATTTGTTTGTATGACTTTCTTTTGTTATGTTATCATACATATAAATAAAGATAAATTATGTCGTATATATTTTATTTTTCTTTATCATAAATATTATATATTAAACTATATAAAATGAGATATTTTTTAAATATTATAAATTGATTAGTTGAGAAATTGATAATAGAGATCAAGAAAACTATTCTATATGAGACAGAGGAAGACACAAATCAAAAAAAGAAAAACAAAGAAGAAATTAATAATGGAGAATGATGAGAGATGATTTGGTGAAGAGAGAAACAAAAGAGGGAACATAAAGGTGATAAACAGAATAAATACATAAAAAAGGAAAAATAATAAAGTAGAGAAAGAGAAAAGAAGGAGAGGCTAAGAAAAATATAAGATAGAGAATAAAGTGACAAATAGATTATGATAATAGAAGAGAGAAATAAGTATGACAATATGAAAGATATTATGATAAAAAATAAAGTGAGAGAAATAAATAAATTAAATTAAAGCTTTATAATTTAGCTTATAATATTTGTTAAACATAAAATATTGATCATATATAATTTTTTATAATAATAAAATATAAAAATATTTAACAAATTAATGTTATTTTTTAATATTAAAAATATTTACAAAACATTTTTACTATTAATAATATATAATTATATTAACACTTCAAATTAAAAATATAATTAAATAATAAATAATATAACTATTCTAACATATTATCATTTTATGATGTAATATAATAACTAAATAAAATAATATTTAATATTAATGATATAATTTTTATTTCCCATAATCATTAATATAATATGAATATATTTTAAAAATTATTTCTACAGTATTCATAGAATATTATAAACAAATGTTAATTCTTCTTTATTATAATTAATATAAGTTAATTTACTTAATATTAAACTATATTATGTTCAAGATTTCTTTATAACATATGATGTGCCATATTTATTATTAGATGAAATTTCAACAATATTATAGAGTTATTAGTAATAATTACCTACTAACATGTTAACAAAATAAATAATAATTCATTAGAAAAATTATTGTTATGAAAAATTGTGTAACACTCGGACTTAAGAGTTCGCCAATTGTCCTAGTACTACAATGTCACAAGCTTTTTGAACTTTAGAGTTCTAATAAGATCTATGCTATAATACTTGAGCAGTCACAAATGCATACAAATGATAAAATCATATTTTTTTTATAAATCATATTTTTTCTGTTTATCTGATTAAAGTTAATGAACTATTTTCTATAATTTTTGGAATTATAAAGCATATGCACTATTAAAAAAACTTTATGCCTATATATATGTCGTAATATCATCTAACACATGTATTTTATTTATATATAATTAAGAAAAAATTATATAAATGATTATGTTTTATAAGATTCATATTAAAACATAATATTTTCTTCCATTATGTTATCAATCATATAAGTAAAAAATTTAATTATAAAATAAATATAAATAAACAATTTATATTTATAATAAATATTATACATTAAACTTTATAGCACAATGGACTTTCTTAATATTATTAATGTTGGGTTAAAAAGTAGATAATAGAGATAGGGAAAACTCTTCTATAAAAGAGAGAAAGAAATAAATTAATAATACAAAAAATTTAAAAAATAATAATAGAAAAAGATGAGAGATGATTTGATTAAGTGATAAAGAAAAGAGAGAACATTAAGAAGATACAGAGAAAAAATAAGTGAAAAAAAGAGATAAATAAGGAAATATAAAATGATAGAAGAGAAAGAGATGCTTAGAAGAGTATAAGGAGATAGAGAATGAATAGATAAATAAAAGAGTGATAACAAAAGAGGGAAGAAAGTGAGAGAATCTGAGTGATAGTATAATAAAGTAAAAATGTGAGAGAATGTCAGACAGTAAGATAAAGAGAAAAGTCAAAGAAAGTGAGAGAAATTATTAAATAAAAGTAAATTTCAAAAATTAAACTTATATAATATGTCAAATTTTATTAGTAAAACACATATAATTTTTAATAAGGATAAAAAAATATAAAAAGTTCTATTTTTATTATAATTTTAGTGTATTACCAAATTTTTAGAAATATTTTGAGTATTAATTTAGTCTTATTTTATTCACAAAAAAATTAAAAAAAATTATTCTATAAAGAATAATATAATTAAAATAATATTTTTTATAAGATGCACTACAACTAATAAAAAGATATAATATTTAATAGTAATGATATAGTTTTAGATTTTTAATATTTTATAATGTAATATTAATATACAAAAACAATTTATACACAACATATATATATTATTAAAAAGATAAATTAATTCTAATTTATTTTAATTTATATATTATGTTTTAATAAATATTAATTTATATTATAGTTATTAATTTATTATGTCATATGATACACTTTATTTATTATTATATGAAATTGATAATGATGTTATAAAGTTATTATTAATAATTTATTACTAAAAATGGTAATTGTAAATCATCATTTATAATAATTCAATTTTGTTTAACAACAATATGTTATTAAAATCAAATGTGGCTCATTAGAAAAAAGAATAACTACAAAAAATAAGAGTAACAAAAATACTTCTCAAGGAGTCACCTATGCTAATACTATTATTGACTAGGAATGCCTTATTTTTGGGTCTAATGAGATCAATTGTTATAATGTATGTAGTTGCACAAGCATATAAATGATAAAAATTGCCTTGAAGATAACAAATATGTTTCTAAGATTTTCTAAATTATCAGCACATACACTTTTAAGAAAATTTATACTTATTATAAATATCATAATATATTCGAATATCATTATTTTTATTTATATAAAATTAAAAAAGTTACATAAACTATTATTTTTTATGTTGTCGACATTAATACATAAAATTTTCTTCTATGAAGTTATCGTTCTTATAAATTAAAAAGTAAATTTTGTAAAAAATATAATTTATAAAATATATGTTTATCATAAAAAATATATATCAATGTATGAAATATAAGAGATTTTAAAATATTGTTAATTAATGTGTTGAAAAGAGATATTATAATTGGAGAAAACTATTCTATAAGTGGGAGATATCATCATGGATTGATAAGAGAAAAAAAGAGAGAAAAAAAGAGAGAAAAAAAGATAATAAAGAGATATGAGGGATGATTTAGTGAAGCAAAAAAAAGAGAATATATGGAGATAGAGAACATGAATAAATAAGTAAAAAAAAGTAGAGATGAGAAAGTGGACAAGGATAGAAAATAGACAATGCACAGGAAGAACATAAGAAGATAGAGAATGAAGGGATAAACAAGAAAATGGTTATTAGAGAGCAATGAAAGTAACAGATATTGAGATATAGAGAAAAATCGAGACAATTAATTAAATAAACATTAAATCTTAATAATTAAAAATATGATATTTATTAAAAATAATAATTCAATCAAGTATAACATTTAAAAAATTATAAAATATAAAAACATTTATTAAATATAAAATGTTAATAATGAATAAATTTTAATAATAAAAAATAAAAAAATATTTTAGGTTTCTAATTATTTTAAAATATTATAAAAGAGTAATTTGATATTTCTTTATTTAGACTTGAAACAAAAATATTTACTTTAATCATAAATAATATAATTATTCTAATATATTATATGTACATGATGTAATATAGATAGTAAATTTAAATAATATTTAACATTAATTATATAATTTTAGATTTATAATATTCTATAATATGATATTACTAAATTTAATAAGTGCTATGCACATTAGATAAGCATAATTATAAAAATTAATTAATTATAATTTATTATAATTGATAAAATTTTATTATATAATATTAAGATATTTGAAAGTTAATATTTTATGATATCATATGATGTGCCATATTTATTATTATATGAAATTTATGATGATGATACAAAGTTTTTTAAAATAATTACTTACTAAAATGCTCTTTATAAACTATAATTTATAAACATTTAATTTTTTAACATTAACATGTTATTAATGATTCATTTGATATTTAAATTCTATGAAAAATGGTGCAATATAATGATATCTCAATGGGTCACCAATCCTATTAGTACTCACACCAGCATGCTTAACTTTGGAGCTCTAATGAGATCAGGTGTTATAGTAATTATGTAGTCACACAAGCACATAAATGGAAAAATCATAGTTATTTGATTTTTGTCTTAAAGAAAATTAACAATTACAAAAATTTTGAAAAATTATAAAACATGTGCTAGATAACCATTATGTTTGATTGGTGAAGCATTAAATGTTTAGCATTTATATTGATGAGCTTGTTTAGTGTGAAATAGTTTTACAAGTAAGAAAATGTTATGCACACTGAACATGATGAACAAGCAATCTTCAGAACACCTTGAAGTTTTTATTAAACTTCAAAGATTGAAGACATGCACATCAACTTTGATAAGGCTTTAATTTTCTATTAAATAAATTGTCAACTTGTTAATTTTAAGGCATTCTTCTTTTTTATCAATTTCAGATCGTATACAGGCATTGCAAGTGTTTAATCATCTCCTTAATTTTGCAAATGAATAGGATTCAATTTCTTAATCTCTTAACTCTTTTGTTTATTCAAATATTACTTAAACTATTCACTAACTTAACATAATTCTATTTTTGAAACATTTTTTCTTATGTTAAATCATAGTTTTGAAATTTTTCCAAATTTTATGAGAACTTAGTTGCTAAATCTTACTACATTAGAAAAATAATTCTATTAAAATTTTCATAAGTAAATAGAAAAACTATGCCACATCCCAAGTTATGCTTGAGTGCATAGTCCATGAGCTAAACAAAACCCTGAGGATCAGTTAGGAAAAATAATTGCATCTAGATTATGTCAACCCATTCTAGTTATCAATGAGTTTCGTAGCTGAATGGTGCAAGAAATTGGGTCGAACTAACAAATATTCTTACCAAATATAAGTATGGTTTGGGTCATGCTTTGATAAACTTATATGTTACATGTCCAGCTAGGTGATTAAATATTGAGTGCACAAAGGTGAAGCCAGCCCATATTAGGTTCACATGTTATAAAAGGGAGGATGCATGTAAAAAACAAATAACTTCTTTTCGTGTGACATGGGACTATGCCCTTTGTGACTGTCTTCAGCAAAATTGATAGCACTCAGCACAATCTGATCATGCATCTTTGTCATCACACATTAGAGATCGCCTCCACCTTTAAATAGTGATCTTAATCGATCTATCTTCGTTAGATGGCTATATTTTTTGCTTTTTGAAGTAATCTATCCTTTATCTATTGACTCAGATCTCTGCTATTTGGATCATACAATCCATATTTATTGTCAATTTGATCATTCATTAATCGAACAATCCATATCTCAATTAACTTCATGGAATGTACTTGATCAAATCCAACTTGATCCAATTATCTAGGACTCACACTCTTTTATTGCATTTTATCCAATGGCTCAAGTCAATGACATTTGAGGGCTAATAACTAACAAATATTATTCTTTATGAAAGCCATTCTGGAAGAATATTTTGAGATATTTTTAAGTGATTGGATCTTATTTTGTAACAACTTTTCACACACTTTCTAACAACTATGACGAAAAAATTTAAAAATACCTAACCATTGTGAATTAAATAACTAATGAATTAGAACAATATTTTGAATCTCAAAGAAGACATGCATCATATTCTATTTGCAAAAATTTCCATCACAACACCTATAACTTATAACTATTTGAAATTCCAAATTCTTCCAACAAAGCCTAATTCATCTAAGCATTTATTTTCTCAATTCTTTCCATAATTTTGAGGTCTTCATGGCCTTTGACATTCATAAAAAGAAATACGAAAATTTGTATGTTATTATTTGAAATTAGTTTCTTGCTATATTTTTGTATTTTCACTTGGGATTGCAAGCCCAACATTTGTGAAAACCTGAGTTTAGTTTTAAAACAAAGTCAAGCTTGAGAATGTAAAAGCTTAGTTTATGATTCAACCTACAAAAGCTAATAGGATAAAGGTGAACCGTAAGAAAATGCCTCAAGTTGTTTATTTTACTTTAGAGTTTTTTTAGAACTCTGTTGGGGTTAATGTAAGTTCCTATTTAAGTGAAAGTACCTATAAAGTTTTGTGTGCCATTTTAACTTTTATTTTCATTACAAAACATATACATTATTATATTTATAAAAAAAAGTTTTCGATAAATATAAAATTATTATTTGTAACAAATTTTTTAATATAAATACAATAATAAAATTAATAAAAATACTTTAAAATTATAATTCATCCACTTTTGTGGGATTGACACACTTTGTTTTACTTCAATATAAACTTTTGATAATGTATATCAATATTTCTTCTAACATCATTATTTTTTTTCATAAATTCAGAAAACATTTAGATAAACTATTATTTTTATAATGTATACATCATTACATAAGACTTTCTTCCATTTTATTTCCATTTTTACAAATAAAATTCAATTATGTAATAAATATAACAAATAAAAATTTTATTTACCATAACTATTATATAATAATATATGTATCATGAAAGATTTCTTAATAGTTATTAATTTATTAACTAAAAAAAGATAATGAAAATGTTAAATATTCTATAACAAAGGGAGAAAGTCAAAATTGATAGAAATAAAATAATAATAGTGATTATTGATAAAACAATTTAATTAATACGAATACAAAAGAGAGAATAATAAGGAGATAGAGATAATAAATGAATAACTAATAGAGAAAGAGAAATAAGAAAATAAATATTAATAGAAGAGAGTTGGTGGCCACAACTAATATAAGAAAATAGAGAATGAAGAGATAAATAAAGAAATGATTATAAAAAGAGTAAGAAGTAAGAGAATGTGAGAGATATTGAGATATAAAGACAAAAGAGAGAAAACTAATTAATTAAAAGTCAAATCTTAATAATTAAATCTATAATATTTATTAAATATAACAGATTTTCATTTATAATATTTCATAGAAAGAAAATATAAAAAATATTTAAGATTTATCATTATTTTATAATATCTAAAATATTTAATAATTTCTAGATAATTAATATTATATTATTTTGCTTATACTTAAAATTAAAATATTTTATTAAATAATAAATAATATAATTATTCTAACATATTATCATCATAAGATGATGCTATATTAATATTAAATATAAATATTATTTATCATTAATTTCATGACTTTAAATTAATAATATGATCTAATACAATATTACTATATTTAAATAAGTTTATAAATATTTTATATATACATTTATAAACATCAAATAATTTTTGTTTATTATAATTGATATAAGTTATTATACACAACATTAAAATATATTTTAATGATTATTTAATTATGTCATATGTTGTATCACATTCATTATTATAAAAAATTAATAATAATATTTTAATTTTATTAATAATAATTGATTACTAAAATGGTAATTAAAACAATCATTTATAATAATTCAATTTTTTTAATATAGCTTGTTGTTAAATCGATTATTATTTACTTTTAAAAAATGTTATAAAAAAATATGTGGAATGTTACGACTGCTTAAGCATTGATGCATCCTAATACTACTCTCACCTACGCATACTTAACTTTAGAATTCTAATGAGATCTAGTACAATGGTACTAGTCTACTCACATAAGCATATGAATTACAAAGAACCATAGTTTTGCGATTTTTGTCATCTAGATGAGGAACCATTTCTAAAATTTTTTAAATTATCAAACAAGTGTTTTGTCGCCCTTTTATTTGATGACCTAATCCTTAAATGTTTAGACTTTTATTCTTATATTCGTGTTTAATGTGAAATAAATTTACATTTAAAGAAGAAGCTATGAAGTTTAAACATGGTGAACTAGTAGTTTTCAAAGAACCATGGACCTTTTAGAAAACTTCAGAGGTTGTGGACAAGGGCACCATGTTTGATAACATTTTTTTTATGAAATTGAATATTAGCAAGTTGATTTTAATGAACTATCCTTTTATATAAATTACAAATCATTCTCAAACATCTAAATTATTTAATCAACTTTTTGATTTTGTAAATGAAAAGCATTTACTTTTTTAATCTCAATTCTTTTCTTGGTGCAAACTTTAAATAAACATTCATTGATTTAACATAATTTTATTTTGGAGTCATTTTTTCTTTGGTTAAATAATACTTTTTGATTTTTTTTCCAAAATTCTATGTTAGCTTGATTATTATATTTTAATAACTTAAAATTTTCATAATTAAATAGACAAAAAAAGTTTATACCAAATCTAAAAATGTGTCAAAATGAAAAGTTCGTAGGCCAAACTTAAACTCAATCATCGCGTTAGGAAAAGTAGTCAGATCTAGATTAGCTCGACTTCTTGTAGTTCACAATGAATTCCTAAAAAAGATGAGGGCAAGCGTTGGATCGAAATGACATGCATTCCATCCAAATATAAGTCTTGTATGGGTAGTAGCCAAATAATCTCATAGTATATCAGTCTAATAATGTGATTAAATCCTTAGCACACAAATGTGGATCGAGAAAATATTAGGTTCAAAAGATATACATGAGAATAAATTTAAAGAAGAAAAAACTATTCCTTTCCTAAAATGTGTTATTTTATTTGTTGTGTCAATCTTCATACAAAATCGGAAGCGCTAAAAAAGTAGTCTGATCACTAATTTTTGCCACCACCTTTTAACAGTGATCTTAATCAATGCAACCATCCATTTAATATTCTAATCAAGTAGTTATCGCTTCATCTACTATAGAAGATTGTTGTTACGTTTGATGGCCATGCCCTCATCTTTTCATCAAGTGGCTATTTTTTTCTTCTTTTTAAAGTAATGTATCCTTGATCTAACGACCTTGATGTCACCCGTCGATTAATCAAATGATCTACATCTTATTTAACTTAATTAAATGGCCTTGATCAAGTCCAACTTTATCAAATCTCCTAGAACACATCATCCTTTATAGAATCTGATTAGATGATTGAGATAACCTCTATGTCGATCTAACAACTCAAATAAATCTATGTAATGGCCAAATAATATGTCATTTTTATGCCATTGTAGTAGCACTTTTGGAAGAATATTTTAAAATCTATAATAATATTATAGAATTATTAATAAATATTAATTACTAAAATAATAATCGTATTCTCTAATTTATAATAATTTAATTTTTTATTATTAGCATCTTATTAAGATCAATTATCATTCAATAGAAAAAGGTTTGATATCAAAACATATTGGTAACTTAAGGACTTCACAAGAGATTACCCATCCCATAAACATTATTGCCTAAACAAGCATAACTTTGTAGTTCTAATAATATCCACTACTATAATATATGTGTGGTCAAACAAGCATAAAAAAGGAAAAATCATAATTGTATTGTCTTAAAAATAATTAAACATTTTTTAAAAATTTTTAAGCGTATAAGGGAAAAAAAGAAATATTATTTGTCCAACAGAGATCAAAAAATCTACGGTTTTAAAAAATTTATTCTAATAAAAATATTTTATTTATATAATTATGAAAAAAGTAAAATAGTTAAATACAAAAGATTTTCTTTTATTATATTATAGTAATTATATATTAAAACTAAATTATATTAAAAAAATGAATAAAATATACATTTATCATAATAATTATATACTAAATTATGTAACCTGAGATATTTGTTTAGTATTATTAATTTTTGGTATAAGAAAGAGATAATAGATGTGGAGATAAATATTTTATGAGAAAGAGAGTGAATGACAGGATTGATAAGAGAAAAATAAGAAAGAAAATTACAATTAAAAAAGATAAGGGAAAATTTAACAAAGAGAAAAAGAAAATAGAGAACATAGAAGAGTTATTGAGAAAAAAATATATAGTAATATAGAGAAATGAAAAAATGAAGAAGGATAGAGCAGAGAGAGAAGTCAAAAAGAATATAAATAGATAGAGAATAAAGAGACAAATGAAACAATTATAAAAGGAGAGATTAGAAAGTGCAAAAATGCCAGTGACATTGAGATAAATAGAGAAAAGTGAGAGAAATAATTAAATAATTGTTAAAGATTAAAAATTAAAATTATAATAAAAGAATAAAATAGAAATTATTTTTTTAATTTCTTTAAAATATTAAAAATGCATAAAAAACTTTTTGATAACTAATTTAATATCATTTTGTTAATAAATTACTTTGAATTTTAGTTAAGTAATAAATAATATAATTATACTAATATGTTATCTTTATATATATAATATAAATAATAAGTATAAATAATACTTAACATGAATTATATAATTTTAGATTTCTAATATTTTTAAATATAATATTACTATAATTAAAAAATTCTATTTGAAATATTTATAACATTATAAATATAAATTAATTGTAAATTATTATAATTAATATAACTTATTTTCTTCCATATTAAACTATTTCCAAGTTAACATTTCTTCATATCATCTGACATGGGATATTTATCATTATATCAAATTGATAATAATGTTATAAAGTTATTTTTAATAATAAATTACTAAAAGGAAAATTATAAACTAAATTTTATAATAATTTAATTTTTTGACATTAACATGTTATTAAAGTCTATGGTCATTCATTACAGAATGAAATAATATGAAAAAATGATGCAACGCGATGAATTCTTAAGAGGTCACCAATCCTTATATCACTTGCCCTAGCAAGCCTAACTTTGGAGCTCTAATGAGATCTAGTGCTATAATTAATGTATGGTTGGACATGATATAAAAAAATCATAGTTATTTGGTTATTGTCTTGAAGATTATTAAGCATTTCTAAAATTTTTCAACATATATAGCATATGAAATTTAAAGTTTTTTATTAGATATGTCATATTGTTATCAAATGTCAATCTTTTATATATATTAAGTTAATATAGACATTACATGAAGTATTAGTTTGGATAAGGTAGTTATTAATACATAAAATTTTCCACGATTTTGCCATCATTTTTATAAAAAAATTAAATTACGTAGAAAATATAATTAATAAAATGCACATTTATCTAAAATATTTTATATTAAGCTTTGCAACATAAGATATTTTTTTAAATTTTTTTATTTGATGATTGAAAACGAGATAATAAAAATAGTAATAATTTTTCTAAAAGGAAGTCAGAGAAAGTCATGACAGACAAGTGAAACGAGAGACTATTCAATGAAGTAAAGGATGGAGAAAATATATAATAGAAAGAGAAAATAAATAAAAAATAAAAAAGAGAGAGAAATGAGAAATTAGAGGATAGATAAAAGGGCAAAAAATGTAAGAAGATAGAGAATAAAATGATAAATATGAAAATGATAATAGAATAGAGAAGTAAGTGAGAAAATATGAGACATATTGAGATGTAGAGAAAAAAGTGACAAAAATATTTTGAAAAAAATAAATCTTATTAATTAAATTTTTAGTATTTATTTAGGAAAAAAGTTAGTCATATATAAAAATTAATAATAAAAAAAGAAAAATTACTTAAAAATTTTTATTATATTAGAATATTTTAAATATTTAAGGAATCTTTCTAGTATTACTTTTGCCTTATTTTGTTCATAGTTAAAATTAAAATACATTTATCAAATAATAAATATTTTAATTAGTCTAATATATTGTCTATCCAAAATATATTATAAATAATAATTATTAGTAACATTTAATATTAATGATTTAATTTTATATTAAAATTATTCTATAATATAATGTTATAATACTTAAAAAATTTTATATACAACTTATATATACCATTATAAAAAAAATTAATTTTTTATTTATCATAATTAATATTTATTATTTTTTTATTAACAAAGATATGCCAAAGTTATTAATTTATTATATCATATGATGTTTCGTATTTTTTGTTATATGAAGTTGAAAATAATGTTATAAAGTTATTATTAATAATTAATTATTAAAAAAATTACAAACTACAACTTATAATAATTTAATTTTTTAATATTAACATAACATTAAAATTAATTATCTTTCCATAAAAAAAGAATATTGAGAAATATTTTTAGACTAACGACATCTAAAGATGTCACCCACCCCAATACTAATCTCACCAAGAAACCATAACTATGAAGTTCTAATGAAATATATTATATTGCTGATCATATGGTCATACATGTAGATAGTAGAAAAAAATTGAACATTTGTGATTTCTTTTTAAAGTAATCAGCCATTTTTAAAATTTTGAAAATTAACAAGCATATTCAAATTGAAAAATATATTTATGCTTGTTATATATGTTTTAATATATTCAAATATCAATATTTATTTTATATTAAATTAATAAAAAATGGTTTGCAAAGTATTTTTTATAAATTAAAAAATATATTTATTAAATATAAATAAAAATTTTTATTACAATATAAATTTTAAAAATATATATTTGTCTTAAATATTTAATTTTTTATTATAAAACCCAAGATATTTCGTAAATATTGTAAATTGATGGGTTAAAAAAGAGAATAATATTAACATAACTATTCATAGAGAAAGCCATGGATTGATATTAGCAAAATAAAGGAGAAAATTTTAATAGTGATTCATGACAGATGATTTAATGAAAAAAGAAAAGAAAAAAGAGATAACAATGGAGATAAATAGCTTGAATAAAATATGAAATAGAAAGAGAAATGAGAAAGTAAAGATTAATAAAAGAGAGTTGGAGGGAAAAAAAAATATAAAAAAAATGAAGAGACGAATAATAGAATGATAGTAGAAGAGAATAAAAAGAGATATTATGATAAAGAGAAAAAGTAAAAAAAATAATAAAATAAAAGTTAAATCTTAACTATTAAATATTTAATATTTATTTAATATATCAAGTTAGTGATGTAATATATTTTATAATAACAAAAAATAAAAAATATTAGACATTTATTTTTCTTTTTTAATATTATAAATATTTAAAGATGATTCATCATCATTAACATATTATTTTATTCATGCTAAAGAAATAAAAAGTTAATAATCTAATAAACGATATAATTGTTCTAATATATTATCTTTATATGACATAATATGGATAATAAATATAAATAATATTTCAAATTAATGATAAAATTTTTTATTTCTAATAATTTATAACATAATATTAATACATACATATATATATATTTACATATATATGTATTTATATTACAAGCATAAATTAATTATAATTTACTATAATTGATCTAATTTATTTTCTAAATTTTAAAATATATTAAACTTTTTATTTTGTTACATCATGTGCTATATTATATTTACTGTTACATAAAATTGATAATAAAATTATAAAATAATTATTAATAATTAATTACTAAAATAACTCCTATAAGCCATCATTTTTAACAATTTAATTTTTTAATGTTAACATGTTATTAAAATTTATTGACATTCATTAGAAAAAAATATTATTATTATAAAATATGAGTAACATGATAACCTCTCACGAGATCACCCTTCCAAAAGTTACACTAAACCAAGCACGCTTAACTTTGTAGTTCTAATAAGATCTATTGTTATAATCTTGGTATAGTCACACTTGTTTACAAATTATTAATTCATTGTATTGTGATTATTGTTTTAAAAATAATTAACTATTTCATTAAATTTTCTATGTTATCAAGAATATGCACTTTTAAAATATATTCTTATATATATTATAATGTAATCAAATATCAATATTTTATTTATATGTAATTGATAAAAAAAAACATTATGTAAACTATTCTTCTTTGTAAACTAGATATTAATACATAGTATTTTAGTGCATTAGTTTATCATTCATATATATATAAATAAATTATGTAGGAAATAAAAATAATTAAATATATATTTATCATAAATAATGTACAAAAAACTATCTAACATATGAGATTTCCTTAATATTGTTATTCGATAGGTTGAAAAGAAAAATAATAAAGGTGGAGATAACTATTTTATAAAAGAAGGAGAAAGACATGGATTTATATGAGAAAAATAAAGAATAAAAGTTTATTAGAGAGGGACGAGAGATAATCTAATAAAGGGAAATGAGGAGGTAGAGAAGGATAGAAGAGAGCGAAAAGAAAAGAAAATTATATAGAGATAATGAATTAAGAGACAAACAAAATTTAAAAATAATAAAAAGAGACAAGTAGGTGAGAAGGGAGAGAGGGTTCTGAAGCGGCGGAGCAACTAGGGTTCGAGGGTTCTGAAGCAGCAACATGCAGCGGCGGAAGTGGCGGCACAGAAGCGGTCTGAAGGGGTTGTGGAGCAACGTATTGAACGGTTCATGTGCTGACGGGGTCGTTGCCGAAGGCACTTCACAGGCTCCTCTCCGGCCCCAACGTGGAGGCGAGGTGGAAGCCAAAGGGTGGAGGAAGCATATGCACAGGACGCTACGACTGGTGGCTGGGGAGAGGTCTCCCATCGCGAACTCAGAAGGGGGGCTGGCGGGCGGCAAGGCAAGGAGACTCTCAGCGGTGGCGAGTCTTGGCAGTCGAAATTGTACGTTGACCACGTGGTGGCCCTACTGGCCCCTTCTGTGGGCGTGTGGGGCCCGAGTTTGAGCTTGAGTTCGAATTTGAATTAAGCCAGTTCGCGGGAGTGCTCGAACTGGATTAATTGCACCATTTTTCGCTGGCTAACTTACCGCTTCGCCCCTGAGCTTGGGCTGCGTCGCCTGCAGCCCTAATGGTGGGAGGAACTACCTGGAGGAGCAGCAGAAGAGCCCGAACTCCCCAGAGTGACTCTCCTACACGCGAGGGGTCTTCTTCTTCTGTTGGTGGCTTGTTGCCCTTGAAGCAACCCCCCGTGCGTCCGAAGTGCAGGGCTTGGGTGATGGGGATGACCAGGATGGTGACTCGGTGAGCAAGACTGTGCAGGAGCAGCTAGAGCATATAGGGGAGGAGGTCTATGGGGTCAAGACTGGTGCTGGGGATCCTAATTTCCTTGAGGAGGTTCATCCAGCCACTATGAACAAGGTGAGTTTCTGGGAGGCCTTAACTGCCAACAGTGCTCCCAGATATAGAGACAAGGTGATTTCGCACGTGAGGCCGACGAATATTGATGTCAAATTGAGCACGGCGGAAATCCCCGAGTACGTGGAGGGCGGGAACGTGATTATGTCATCAGAAGCTTGCTTGAGGCGCCTTGATTACCACAAATTTGGCCTGGTTGGCTGTCTCTACGGGAACATCCTTCCTTTCCATGTCATTGAGAGGGTTCTACTCAAGTGCTGGGGCCATATTAACAACTTCAAGATTTTTGATCTCACGGCCAACTGTTTTTGCTTGCATTTTGAGTGGATGAGTGAGTGGAACGACGTCTGGTTGGTTGGGACATGATAGATAACCTGCCAAGCCATGGGACTCGATCTGTGGTCGCCGGAGTTCAGCCCCAATTCCACATCAGTGACGCGTGCTCCTGTCTGGGTAAGGCTCCCCGGTCTCCCACTTATCGACTACGATGTAGATAATATTCTTCGAATTGCTAAAGCTATTGGTGAACCATTTCTTATTGACAGCTAGACGGCGGGCTTAGAGCGCTCATCCTTTGTGCTAGTTTGTGTTTGGGTGGACCTCGCGAAACCTCTCAAGTCGGGCATCTGGATCACCGGGGCTACCGGAAGGTCTATCGATCCTTCGAATACGAAGGGCTGCCGTGCATATGCTTCGCCAGCGTCTACGTCGGACATTTGGAGAACTCATGAAAGTCGGCCAAAGCTGGAGGAGCTGACATTAATGAGATCCCGACCACGGCCGTGGTGCAGGAGGAACGCCCAGGGATCACCACTGCTCTCGGCCTCAATTTGCCTGAGGAACCTGAGGATGACAGTCGACCAGGTAGGCAGGATGTACACGGCGAGGGGCACGGCTTTGGCCTTTGGATGATTATGCAGCGGAGGAAAAACAATCGCAAGGGCCATGGGGGGTTAATCAAGCGGCCTCTAGAAGAAGTTCACAGTCGCACAGCTCGTGGATTAGAAGAATAGTCCGGTGGACGGTCAAGGCTGGGGCACAGAGTCCTCCGTCGGCAAAGCTTTCGAATGCTGGGAAATTTGGTAAAGGTGGCCATGCGAATTCTTCATTTCTGCAGGGGGTTTCAGTGGATGATGGAGCCTCCATACCGGATGGGGGTTACACTTAATCAGGATTTCTTGTTGTCCGTGCTTCGTGGGGGCACGGAGGCCAACAAGCTGGTTTCTGGAGAGCTGCTCTTAGTTTGTGTTGGGATGCAGGAAGCAAATCACTATATAACTACTAAGCGGATCATCAGGTGGAACATAAGAGGTGCCAAGAAGAGCAAATCGAGGGCCTATTTGCAGCGTCTGGTACGCGAGTAGAACATGGAGGTTCTTCTGCTACTGGAAATCAAGATGCAGTCTTTCTCCCGGCGCGATGCTAACTGCATTTTTGGGAAGGAATTAGATTTTGTGATTCAACCATCTTTGGGTATGTCAGCTGGAATTATTTTGCTGTGGAAGAAAGAGATCAAGCTAGCACTCACGGCGGCCTCGACCTTTATGGTGGCTTGTTCTATTACCCCTCGGCAGGATTGCACCCTTAACTACTGCTTTGTTTATGGTCCAAAGGTTTCTCAGGGATGTCGCGCAATCTCAGATGCCATCTGCACATCATACTATTATTTAAAGCATATCATACTGTGATAATTATTTACTAAAATTGTTATTTAAAGCAATTATCTACAATATTTTACTTTAGTAACAATAACATACTGTTAAAATGAATTGTTGTTCATTAGAAAAAAGAATATGAAAAAATATTTACAACATAAGGGCTTCTCAAGGGATCATGCCCATTCTTTCCCAAGTAAGCTTAACTTTTGAGTTCTAATTAGACCTTGTGTCGTAATACTGTTGTTGTCACACATGCATATAAGAGAAAAAAATCGTAGTTGTATGATTATTGTGTTGAAGATAATGAACCATTTCGAAATTTTTCAAAATTAATAAACATACACATTTTTAAAAAAATTATGCTTATCACATATGGAATAATATATTTAAATATCAAAGTTTTATTCATATTAAAAAGTAGATAATTAAGTGAAATATTATTTTTATAACATAGGCATTAATATATAATATTTTCCTCTATTATGATATAACTTTTATAATTAAAAAATAAATTATTAAGTAAATATAAAAATAAAATAAACATTGATTATATATTAAATTATGCAACTTGCCAGCCTTCAAAAATATTATGTATTGGTGAATGAAAAAGACATAAATGTGATAGAGACAATTATTTTGTAAAAGTGAGACAAAATCATAAATTGATAAGAGAAAAATAAAGAGGAAAATAGTAATGGAGATTAATGAATGAGAATTTAACGAAGAAGGCAAAAAAAGAAAATATAAAGAAGGTAGAGAGAATAAAAAATAAGTAAAATAGAAGGAGAAATTAGAAAGTAAATAATGATAAATGAGGGTTAGAGGGCAAGAGAAATATAATGAGATGGAAACTTAAGGGACAAACAACAGAATGACTAAAGAAGAGAGCAGAAAGTTAGAGAATGTGGAAGATAGTAAGATAAAAAAATAAAAGTAAAAAATAATTAATTAAAAGTTAAATTTTAGTTATTAAACTTAAATTATTTATTAAATATAATAAGTTAATCATATACAGTTTTTTAATAATAATTAAATACAAAAAGTATTTGATGTTGGTTCTTTTTTTAGAATATTGCAAATATTTAAAGACTATTTTAAATATTTGTTTAAATTTTTTTTAATCATACTTAAAATTAAATGTTTAATTAAATAATACATAATACAATTATTCTAACATATTATCTTTATATGATGTATTATACATAATAAATATAAATAATATTTAACATTAATGATATAATTTTCAACTTTTAATAATTTATAATATAATATTATTATATTTAAAAAATTTTACACAACATATATATATTCTATTATAAATATAAATTAAATAAAAATATTTTTAATTTTAAATAAATAAATACTAAAATTTAGTTATAAATTATCATTTATAATGTTTATTTTTAAACATTAAAATATTGATATAATATGTTATTTTTCATCAAAGAAAGATTACTAAAAAAGAATATCATCAACACAAGGACTTCTCAAGCACCTATCCATCTCAGTACTACTCTTGCACATGTAATGGTTAACTTTGAGTTATAATAACATCTAGTAGTATAATGCTAGTGTGTTCACACATGCATAAAAAAGAAAAAATATTGCAGTAACATGATTATTATATGAAAGGTAAAAAATAATTATATAAAATTTTCTAAATTATTAAGCATATACACATCTAAAAAAAATTATTCTTATATAGTTATTTCAAAAAATGCTCTAATATTAATATTTTATTTATATAAAATTTTAAAAAGAAAGTAAACTACTATTTTTGATAACATAGATATCAATAAATGAGAATTTTTTTCTTATTTTATAGTTCTTATAAAAACATAATTAAATTAAAAATAATAAATAATGAAGTATAAATTTATCATAAATATTATACATTAAATTATGCAATATACTATCTTTTATTAATATTATTAATTGATGAGCTAAAAAAATGATAATGGAGATGGATATAATTACTCCATTAGAGAGGGAATGACACAAATTGATAAGTGAAAAATAAAGAAAAAATATTAATAAATAGAAATAAATCATAATTTAAGTCAGACAAATCATAGAGGAGATAAAGCGAATAAATAAATTATTGAATGAGAGATATGGAGAAAAAAAGTAGAAAAGGATAAAGGAGATATAGTGGTCTAGAAGAATAGTTATGCTTGTCATATATCATAATAATTCTAAAAAATATTTATTTGTAAAATATAAACAAAAATTTAAATAAACTATTAGTTTTTCATAGCTTAGACAATAATATGTATGATTTCTTCCATTATGTTATCAATTTTATTAATAAAAAATTAAATTACATTACAAATGTAAATAATAAAATATATATATTTATCATAAATATTATATATTAAACAATATGACATAGATTTTTTAAATATGTTTAGTTAAGGGGTTGAAAAAAGATAATGAAGATGGAGATAACTACTCAATAAGAGGGATAGAATGCATGGACTCATAAGAGCAAAATGGGGAGAAACATAGGAATAGAGATTAATGAGAGATGATTTAATAATGAGAATGAAAGATGATGAATTTAAGTGATTGGATGTCAAGAAAAATATAACGAGATAATAAAGAAAAAGATAAATAAGAGAATGATAAAAAGAAAGAAGAAAGTGAAAGAATATAGGAGGCATTGAGATAAAAAGAAAAATATAAGAGAAAAATTAAATGACAGTTAAATTTTAATAATTAATTTTATAGTTTTTGTTAAAAATATAAACTTAATCATATATAATTTTTTATTATAATAAAATATAAAATTACCATATCTAATAACAAATACCAAAACCAAAATAGAAAAATCATTAAAAATATAAAATGAATGTTTAATTTCATAGATTTCATCATAATGAATCCAACAACATTTATTTCATTTCAATCTAACCTCATTTGGAATAACTATAGATTAAAAAATTAAATAAGCAAAAAATTAATAATTTCAATATTTAATTAAATTTTATTAAACCTAAAATATGTTAAACTAAAGCAATGAAATATAATTAAACCAAAGCATTGCAAAGGTTACACAAAGGAAGATTTAGAGTCATATTGTAGTGTAACCAAATCAACATGAAAAATTTGATAAAATCATATAAATTATTTCGAAAATTTGTATTCCATGTCACTAAGAAGATTGAGTGTAATATTCTCGACCACCAAATCATGTAGAAATTGAAATATTTGATAAAGCTTGTTAAGACAGTTTAAAAATTTATTTAAAAAATTAAAAAACTAAAAAATTTAAAAGTAATATTTAATTAGATCAAGCTATTGAGCAAGTCCAATGAATTACATCGCGTGTCAATCAAATCTTTGCATGAATTTGCCATGAATTACAAAAATAAGTCGTCATAAATAAAAAAATCTTTTTATTTCAATGCTATGTAAATATATATATATATTATTCTTGTAATAAGATAAATTGAAGATATGTAATGTGAGCAAATCAAGGTGTTGAAAATATCACATGAAAGTAAAATTAGAGTTACATAATAATACCACAAAATCAAAAAAAAATTGGAACAAATGAAACAAATTATATGAAAATGTTATATAGTAGGATATTATGAAAATGAATTATATCATCATTAATCATTAAGTAAGGCATAAATAATAATATCTTGTAAAACATGCCAAATCATCAAACATATTGTATATCAAAATTATAAAAATTAATATTAAAATGTATCGAGCTCATTGAGATGAGACCACCCACATATATAATGTCTTAATATGACATTGTTTGGAAGTACTATGATGCACCAAAGTAAATAACCACAATAATAAGAAATTATTATTTTAATAATAAGTTATTACATAACATAACAGAAATAAGAAGAATTACAACATTGAATCATAACAAAATAAAAATAAATGGTCGCTCAACATGAGAATTAGAGGTTTTAATACTATAACCAAGCTAAATTAAAACTTTTGGATAAATCAGATAAATTATATGAAATATTGTCTTCTAACATACAAAGGGATCGAGTGTAACATCATCGATCTTCAAATTAGGTTTCTATTAAAGGGTATGAAATCACAAGAAGACGAAATTTTTAATATTTTGACATAATATAAGATATATGAAAGGTGAAATAAGATAAATTAAAGAAATTTAATATAACAAAACTATTAGATTTATAGATCACAAGAGAAAAGACATAGAGCTATATAATAACTTAATAGAATCAAATCAAAAAAAATGAAGAAAACTTGTGAAAAAGTTATATTTTATGATATTGAGTAGATCAAGAGTAATAAACTTGATAGTAAAAAAATATAAATAAAACTTTATAGAAAAACATATTAAACAAATAGAAAATTAATCACTTAAAATTTTAAAAATGAATATTTCTTCTGATGGAGTACATTAAGATGATTTGAAGGACATTTGTTTGAACTCGATCAAACACATTTGGAATTACTGTGAATTACCAAAGTGAATGAGAATAAAAAATAATTACCATTACTTTTGTATTAAGTGAACATATGTTAAAGGTTAATTATGAAAAAAGGAAGCAATTTAATCTTAAAAAACCAAAGCAAAGTAAGGTCACACAAGAAGAGAATGAGAGATACCAATTGATATAAACAAACAAAAAACTTAATGAAATGAGATAAATTATGCAGGATAATTGAATTAAAAGATACTAAAGTGAAAATATTACGAAAAAATGTTGCTTAAATATTGTTTATGTTATAGAAAGGAAAATATTTAGAAAAATCAAAATGAATATGTAATTGGATATAGTTCAACAAGATGATTCAAATGACATTTATTTCATTTCGATTGGAACTTGCTTGATAGTTCTAAGAAACTCCAAAGTAAATAGGTACCAATAATAGTAAATTAATAATTTTATATTAAGTGCATATTTGTTTAAGTTGAAATGAGATAAATTGAAAATATATAATAAAAGTAAATAAAAGTGACGTAAAGGTCACTTAAGAAGAGATTTAGAGTAACAAAGAAATATATTGAAGCCAAAGAAAAAAATTTAAATAGATCAAAAAACTTGAATGGCAAAGTTGCATTCCAACATACTAAGGAGATTGTGTGTAACATCATTCATTATTAAATAGGTATGAATCAAAGTGTCTAATAAAGAATGTAAAAGCATATGAAAGTAAAACATATGGAAACAATATTTAAAAATATCAAAATAAATATTTAATTGGATATAGTTAATTGAGATTAATGCAATGGCGTTTACTTGGGCTATGTTTAAACATGTTGAGAATTACTATTAATTGCAAAATTAAATACGCAAAGAAATTAATATTTTTTTAATTTTAATGAAACATTTTATTAACTATGAAATGAGATATATTAGAGTAATATAATGATACAAAATCAAAGTGAGCTAAAAGTTACTCGAAAGATGTTTTTTAATTATATAGTGACATAAGCAATTAAAACAAAAACTTTGATGAAATAAGATGAGTTAGATGAAAACATTACATTCTAATATTCTAAAGAACTCAGCTGAAACATCATCTATTACAGAATCAGGAACAAATTGAATGTTTCTTAAGTTATGAAATGCTTTTAAGAAAATAAAAAATTTGAAAATATAAAATAAATATTTAATTAGAAAAAACTCATCAAGATTAATCCAACAATGTATGGTTTCTCTTAAATAAGCACATTTTCAATTATCATGGCTTATGAAAGTAGTAATTTGAAGACATGATTAACCAAATCAAGGCAAGAAAATTTCAAGAAATGTGATAAATTTAATGACAAAGTTGCATTACAAGTTACGAAGGACCTCAAGTAAACAATCCTCAATCATCAAAGTAGGCCCAAATCAAAATGTATCGTAAAGCGTGTCACAATCAAACAAGATAAAAATTTAAAATTATATAAATAAATATTTAATTGGGAAGATATGGTTAAGAAAGGTGCATCATCATTTATTTCATCATATGATCAGATAACATTTTGAATTACATTTTATTATTGAGCAAAATATGAAAAAGTAATAACAAATTATTATTTTAATGTTAAATACATGTGTAATAAAGCTAAAATATTATACATTGGACAATGTTATTATAAAAAAAATGAAGCCATATGAACATCAGATAAGAGATGACTTAGAGTTGCATGGTAACAAAACCTCATTATGCAAAACATTTTGAGGAAATGAGTTAAATCATACATGAAAGTTTTATTCACATATAATAAGGAGGTTAAGTGCCACACCTCGATCACTTTAGCAGGTATGAACCTAAAAGCCTAGTAAAGCATGCCAAAACCTTTAAAAATATAATATTTACAAAATGTAATTATAAATATTCAATTAGATAGAGCTTATCAAGTTTAGTCTAAAAACATTTGTAAGTTTTTAAATTAGTTTGAATGGCCAAATTAAATAAGCAAAAATAATAACAAAATATTAATATTAAGTAAATATACATTAAAGTTGAAATAACATAAATTCAAGTCATGTTATACAACCAAATCAAAGAGATGTAGCGGTCACAAGAGATATGAGTTAAAGTTACATAGTATTATAACCTCATATAAGTGAAAACTTTGAATAAATAAAATAAATGTTTTGGGAAGCTAACATTCTAAGATAGTAAGGAGATTAAGTCTAACATACTCAATTAAAAAATTACGTATAAAACAAAATATCTCTTAAAACTCATCAAAACTAAAGAATGTTAAACATTTACAAATATAAAAACAAATAGTCAATTTAGTAGATCTTGCTAAGATCAGTCCAATGACATTTCTTTCATATACATCAGATCTTATTTGAAATTATTTTGAATTACTAGTATAGGTAAGAATAAATAATTTAAATTATCATTTTAATACTAAGTAAATAAATTTTAAAGTAAAAATAAGATAAATTAAAGAAATGTAACATAAAAGAATTAAATATTTATAATAATGACATGAGAAGAAATTTAGAGTTACATAGTAATTTCACCTAATGAAAGAAAACAATTTTACGAAATGAGATAAATTCATGGGAGAGATGAATTAGGGGCACTAACGTTATCTATTGTAACTTTCTCGATTATCAAATTTGCTATGTGTTAGAATGCATCATATATCATGCCAGTTCTTAAGAAAAAAATTTAAAAATACCAAAATATATATTTAATTACATAGACTTATCGGGAAGAGACCAACGATGTTCATTTTGTCTCGTTGTGTCTATCTTTGGTTAATAAAGGAATTACAACATGAGAAAGTTAATGCAATTAATGTTAGAACAAAAGATGATTTAGAGTTACAAAGTAATTAAGACAAGTAACAAAACTTACAAGAAATTAGATAAATCATGTAGGAATGCTGCATTAAATTAAGCTAATGAGATTGAGTGCAATATCATCAATCATTAAATATGGTGAGAATCTAAATTTCTCAAAAAAGATTAAATTGTTTTTGGAAATATAAAAGTTAAATATTTAATTTTATAACTCTTATTGAGTCAAGTACAATAATAATTGTTTTGCCTCAATCAAACCTTATTTTGATATGAAGTTATATATAACAATGTTGGATAGAGCTTGTTGAGATCAATGGTGTAACGTTTATATTGTGTCAAAAAGACCCAATCTCGAATTAATGCGAATAATAAAAAAATTCAAATAAGTGATAATAAATTATTATTTTAATATTATTTAAATACATTCTAAATATATATTAAAATAAAATGAAACAATATAGTAAAACTAAATCAAAAAATTGATGTAAAACTGGCACAAAAAGAGAATGATAGTTTCTTTGCAATATAATCAATTCAAAGTGAAACATTTGAAGAATGAGTTAAATCATATAAGAAAGTTGTATTTGAAGATGCCAAAAAGATCATGTATATCTTCTTTAACGGTTAAAAAAGGTACAAATTGAAATGCCTTATAAATTAATAACAAACCCAAGAAAGTGAAATACTTAAAATGATATACAAGAATATTAATTTGCATGGAGTTCGTCAAGGTGAGTCCAACAAAACTCATTTAGTATTTATTAGACCTCATTTGGAATTATTATGAATCAACAATGTAAATAGGCTTAAATATTAATAATTTATTATTTTAGTTTTAAGTTAATATACATTATATATAAGTTTATATATTAAATCTAAAATATGATAAATTAAAACAATGTAATATACCTAAACTATAGTGTCTTAAAGGTTGTACGAGAGGAGAAATATTGCTACATATTATATAAAAAATAAAAATATTTTTTTTTAATAAGTGACATATATTGTATGGAAAAGTAGTATCCCTAAAACTTAGGGGATTGAATGTAATGTTCTCCATCATGAAATCCTATACAAATCTAAATGTCTCATAAAGTAATGAAACTAACTAAAAAATAAATATTTAAATTCATATCAAAATAATATATAATGAGATATGACTCATCGGGAGGAGTCAAATGAAGTTTCTTCATCACGATCAAACATCACTCGAAATTATTATAATTTAAGAAATTAAATAAGTAAAATAAAAAATGTATTATTTTACTTTTTAGCAAATATTTACTAAAGTTAAAATTAGAAAACTTGAAGTAATGGAAAATAACAAGATAGAAGCAATGAAATATTCACATGAATTGAGAATTATAATTTCGAAGGAATATAATGAAATCAATGCAAAATATTTTGAGTGACATAAATTTTATAAGAAAGTTACACTTAAACATACAAAGGAGATTGAGCATAAAATGCTCAAACATCATATGGTACATATAGAGATGTTTCATGTAGTGCACGAAATATGAAAATAAAATACCTAAAAATAAAGAAACAATTATTTAATTAGACAAGGTTCATTGAAATAATTGCAACAAAGTTTGGATCATCTTGATTGGAGCCATTTAGAATTACTATGAATTACCAAATTAAATAAGCATAGATAACAATAAATTATGGTTTAAAAGATAACAAAATAGATATTAAAGCCAAAACTAGATATATATTGAAGTAATGAAATAAAACCAAATCGAAGTGACACAAAAGTCACATGCGAAGAGAATTAGAGTTTAACAATAATATAACAAAATGAAAGCAAAAAGTTTGGTGAGTAACTTATAAAGGGAATGTTGCATTTTGAGATACTAAAGTCATGGTGTGTAAAATCTTTAATCATCAAATAAGATATTATTAAAATGACTCATAAAAAAATACATCTCCAGAAAATAAAATATTAAAAAGATAAAAAAATGAATATTTAATTCGATATGGCTCATCAAGATGTGTCTAATGATGTTTGTTTTGATGTGATGGAACGTCATTTGAAATACAATGAATAAGTAAATTAAATATCACTTTAGTGTAAAATAAATATATAACAAAATATAAATTAAATTATTTGAACTATTACAATATAACAAAATTGAAGTGATGAAAAGGTCACTACAGAAGAGAATTATAGTTTTTGTGTAAAAAAACAAAATAAAAATAAAACAGTTTGGGAATGAGATAAATATTTTAGGAAAGCTACCATCAAAGATGCAAAGATCATCTAGTGTACACAATCCTTCCTTCAAATTAAGAATGAATAAAATTAACTTATAAGGCATACATAATTCCTAAAAAAATTAAATTTTTAAAAAATATAAAAGTGATTATTTAATTTTATAGAGTTTATCGAGAAGAAGCTATTGACCTTTGTTTTGGCTCAATCAAACTCATTTGGCGATATTATGGATTACCAAAACAAATAAGCATAGATAATAATAATTTTTTTATATTAAATAAATATATGATAAACTAAAAGGAGATATATTGAACCAATGTTGTGCAACAATGTCGAAGTGATTTAATGCTCACATTAGAGCAGATTTAAAATTACATTGCAATATGACAAAACAAAAATTAAAATTTAAAAAAAAAAGAAAACTTTTATGAGAATGTTAATTCCCAGTTAGATTCAGTATAACATTCTAAATCCTGGAATCAAGTTTGAAGTAAAATAACACATATACAATTTTAGAATATGAAAATAAAATATTTTATAAAAAATAAACATTTAATAGAATGAGCTCATTGAGATGCATGAAGCAATGCTTTTTCTTTTTATTGGACCTCATTGTTAACTAGTGAAAATTAAATAGATTAAATAAGAATAAAAAATAATAATTCTTATTTTAATATTAAGTAAATATTAATGTAGATACGATATAAATTAAAGAAAAATGATATTACAAAATATAGCAATGTAATGGTCGCAATAGAGGATAATGAGAGTTATATAGTAATTTAGAAAAATTAATGCAAAATATTTGAAGAAATTTGGAAAACTATATAGCAAATTCATATTCTATAGCAAGAAGATCGAGTGCAACATCTATGATCAACAAGTGAGGTACGAATCAAAATGTCTAATAAAGCTTGTAGATCCAAATGGAATTACATACCTTTTATTTCAATTGGGCATTGTATGGAATTACTGACAATAACAAAAAATAAGCATAAATAAAAAAATTGTTATTTTAATTTTAAGCAAAAAAAAAATACTAAAGATGAAATGGGGAAGATTGGAGCAATGTAATTTAAGCAAATCAAAATGATGTAATGGTCACACAAAAATAGAATTTGAGTTTCCTAATAACTTAAAGTATTCAAAGCAAAACATTTTAAGGTATCAGTTACTCTATATGGGAAAATAACACACTAAGATAATAAGGAGATCAAACTATATTATCGTCAACTATCAAACAAAATATAAGTCAAAATATCTCATAAAAAGTATCAAAGCCCTACAAAATAGTTTAAATATATTTAATGTAAAATTTAATTAGTAGCACTTGCTCAGTCAACACCAACAATAATTAGTCTCTCTTAATTAGACATAGTTTTGAAGTACTACAGACCATAGAAGTAGATAAACATTAATAATTACGAATGACTATTTTAGCATTAAGTTAGCATAAGCTAAAGCTAAAATGATATAAATTAAAATGATATAATATAACCAAGTCAAAGCCATGTAAATGTCATAAGAGATGACAACTATAATTTCTTTGTAATACAACAAATTCAAAGCAAAACATTTCGTGACACTTCATACATTCTATGGAAAAGCAACATTCCTTATACTAGAAGGATCGATTATAGATTTTTCAATCATCAAATCATGAATGATAAGAAAATATCTATTAAAGTTTACTAAAAAAACACATTCAAAGCTTGTTTAGAATTATTGTAAATTACCAAAGTAAAAATACATAAATAAGAACAAACTATTATTTAAATGTTACAAAATAATATATAAAAGATGTAATGAGACAAATTAAAGTGATATAGTAATATAGTAACAATCAATTCATCACAAAGATTTTATGTTATGAGAATAAGTGTTTTATATTAATATAACTAAATCAAAGGGAAATCTTTAAAAATAGATAAATTAAGTATGAAAGAAATAATCCAAAGCATTAAGGAGATCAAGCTTAATATTCTCGATCGTTGAATCTAATACAAATTAAAAAGATTCAAAATTCATGCCAAAGCCCTACAAGTTCAAACATTTTAAAATATAAAAATAAATACTTAAAAGCAGAGAACTCATCATGACATATGGAATAATATAAATTTCATCTTGTTGGGACACATTTTCCATTACAAAAAATTAAAAAAAGATTAAGCATAAATAATAATTAATTATTATTTTAATTTTATAAAAATTTATATTAACATTGAAATGAGAAACATTAAAGAGATGAAGTATCACAAAATAAAAAAACATAAAGTTCATTAGGTAAGGATAGAAATAAGGTGTTAATAGAAATTTTTTTATCATTAAATATGTTACAAATAAAAATATCTAATAGGACTTTCCAAACTTATGAAGATTAAATATTTGCAAATATATACATAAATATTTAATGAGATTTAGCACATCAACACAAGTCCAACAACTGTTCTTTTATCTTGATTGGACTCGAACTTATTAAAGCACAAATAATGAAAAATTAATATTTTGATAAAAGTAAAATATATATTAAATATAAAAATTAGATAAATTCAAGAGAATTAGAGTTTGTTAGTAATATTACTAATTCATAATTAAAAATTTGAAGATATTAATAGGTAGATATAAATTGCATAGCAAAGATTAAAATAAAATAAGCATAAATAAAATCCTTCATAAAGGTAATTTATAACTATAATAGATAAGAATGAATAAACTAAATTATTATTTTATTATTAAACAAATGCTTTCTAAACAAGAAATGAGATAATTAAGAAAATAATAATAACTAAAGCAAAATAGTGTAAAGGCCACAAGATAAGAGAATCAGAGTTTCTTAATAATACAAACAAATAAAAAACATTTATAAAGGTATATTAATTTTTTAGGAAAAGCGACATACCACGATACTAGGGAGATGGACTGTAACATCATAGATCAATGAATAAGGTACAAATTAAAATGCATACTGAAACTTCCTAAAACTATAGGATATAAAATATTTCAAAATAAAAAAATTAATATCTAATTTCATAATTGATGTGGATGTAGATTGTAACATCGTCGATGATCAAATAAGGTATGAATAAAACTTTATCTTCAAGTATGCCAAAATTATAGAAAATAGAAGGTCTTTCAAATTAGTTCAAAAACATTTATTTGACCTTGATCAAAACATGTTTGGAATTATCGCAAATCAAAAAACTAAATAAACATAAAATAGAACAAATTATTATTTTTAGTTTTAAGAAAATATATATTAAAGTTAAAATAAGGTCAAAAGAAAAAAAATGAATAATTGTAAGAAATGATATAAACTTTTTTTTTGGGAAGTTACTTTCCATGATACTTAGAAGAACATGAATAGCAAGCTTAATCATCAAATTAGCTATGAATCAAAAGGCCATATAAAACATACAAAAAACAAAAAAAGTAATTTTTTGAAAACTTAGAAATGAATATTTAGCTTGATAGAGCTTATTGAGATGAGTGTGATGACTTCTTTCTACTTGATTTGATCTTATTCAAAATTATAGTGAATTAATAGTCCAAAATAAATTATAATTAATTATTATTTTGATATTAAGCAAATATATATGTATATATATATGAATGCTAAAGTATGAAAAGTTTAATCAATGTATTATAACCAAAGGAAAATAATGTAATGGTCATATGAGAGGAGAATTAGAGTTTCATTGTAAAAAACCAAAATGAAAGTGAGATATCTAGAGAAATAAGATAAATTTTATAAAAAAGGTGTAATTTGAGATACAAAGGAGGCATAGTTAAAAATCATTGGTAATCAAATTATGTTGGAATCAAAATTTTTTAAAAGGTTTTCCCAAAACCTAAGATAATTTTTAAAATATAAAAATTAATATTTAAAATATATACCTCATTGTCTTGAGTCCAAATACATTTATTCCATCTCAATTGGATATGAGTTTTGATTAATATTAATAACAAAATTAAATAAGTATATCTAATAATAAATTATTTTTTAAATATTACCAAAAATTATTTAAATCCAAATTGAGATAAATTGATGTAAAGTAATATTAGCAAATCAAAGTGGTGTAATGGTCAAATGAGAGAAAATTTAGATTTTCATAGCAACATGAGTAAAATTAAAACGACAAAAGAAATAAGATAATTTGTGTAGGATAGTTACATTCCAAGATACTAAAGAGATATACTATAAACCTTTAAATGCAAAATACGATACTAGCTAAACTTTCTCATAAATAATGAAAAGTATAGAAAATACAACATTTAAAAATAGAGAAAATAGTATTTAAATGGATAGATCTTATCAAAGATATTCCATGGTCATTTGTTTTATCTTAATGATACCTCATTTGGAATTATTATGAACTACCAATATAAACAAGCATAAATAATAAGAATTAATTATTTTAATAAGAAGTAAATATCCATTAAAAAATGAGAATTATTAGTAATATAATATGACAAAATCAAAGTGATGAAATGGTCACAGTAGAAGACAATTAAAGTTTCACGATCATATAACCAAAAAAATAACAAAACATTTGACAAAAATGAAATAAATTGCTTGGGAAATTTATCTTGCGAGATACTAAAGAACTAGGGTGTATTTTCTTGATCATCAAATTTGAAATGAGTAAAAATATTTAGTAAATGAAAAAAAAACAAAATTAAATATTTATAAATATAAAAGTGGATATCAAAAAGGATAATGCTCATTAAGGGGAGCCCAATAATGTTTGTTTCAACTTAATCGGACCTCTTTTGGAATTAACTCAAATTACCAAAATGAAATTTCATAAATAATAAAATTTATGATTTAACATTAAGACAATATATATTAAAGTAAAAATATTATAAATTGATGCAATGAAATATAAAAAAATCAAAATAAAGTAAATGCCAGTAGATAAAAGAATTATAATTTGATAGTAACATAACAATAAGAATGGAAAAATTTGGAGATAATAGTGAAATTGTATAGAAAAATTGCATTCCATCATATTAAAGTGATCTAATCCAAAATCAGGAATGCTAAATACTTTAGGAATCAACTTATCATGTAAACCATGCTCATACCCCTAAAAAATATTTATAGACATAAAATGAATATTTATTTAGATTTCTTCATCATGGTTAGTCCAATTATGTGTGTTTCATTTCGATTGGATGTATGTGAGAATTACAAGAAATTACAAAATGTAATATGTAAAAAAATAATAAATATTTTAATAACAAGTAAATATATACTTATTATTAGTGTAGACCTCATTATATCACTTTTTGAATTATATAAATTACCAAAGTAGTTTATGATAAAAAATAATAAATCATTATTTTTAAATTAGATAAATATATATATTATAAAGAAAAATAGATAAATTGAAATAATATAATAGAACAAATTAAAAATAATGTAAAGTCTATAGAAAAAAGAGAGATATAGTTTCCTAATAATACAACTAAATGAAAAAAAAATTGTAAAAATGAGATAAATTATATGAGGAAGTTACTTTCAAATATAACAAGGAGATAAATTAAAGAAATTTGTCTAAAAGACTTTAAAAATACTAGAATTTAAAATAATTAACATAATAAAAATGAGAATTTAATTTGATTGAGCTTGTCAAGATGGGTCCAAAGACATTTTTTCATCTTTATTAGACCTCTTTTACACATATTGTGAATCATCAATGTGACTATGCATAGTAATAAAAACTTATTACTTTATCATTAAGTATATATTAATACTAGAATAAGTTAAATTAAAAAATTATAGTTCAACAATATTTGATTGATGTAGAAGTCATCTAGAGAAGATTCAGAGTTATAATACAATATAACCAAATCAAAAAATTGAAGTTAGATAGGTTGTTTGGATGCATTACATTACAACATACATATGGGATTAGGTGTAACATACTCATTCAGTAATCCAAGCACAAATAAAAATATCTTATAGAAATACATCAAAATCTTACAAAATAAAATATTTAAAAACATTTAAAATAATATATAATTATAAAGAACTCATTGGGAGTAGTTAAATGACATTTGTTTCGTGTTGATCAGACCTTATTTGGAATTATTGCTTATTTTCAAATTAATAGGAAAAGAAATATTATTTCAGTAAAAATTAAATATATATTAAAGATGAAATATGATAAATTAAAACAATCTAATATAGCCAAGTAGAAGCAATGAAATGATACATGAGGGAACAATTAGAGTTACATAGCAAAATAACCATATCAAAGATAATAAAAAAAAAATAAAAAATAAAAAAAAAAAAAAACCATATCAAAGATAAAACTTTTGATAAAATTGGTTGAATTTGAATAAGAAAGTTGCATTCTATGATACTGAAGATATCTAGTATAAAATCCTCAAACAAAAATGTGTTTTGTATTAAGAAGTTTTGTCAACCATGAAAAATTTAGAAAATAAATATTAATAAAGATAGAAAGTAGTATTTTTTATAGAGGTCATTAATATAAGTACATGTAGTTTAAATTAATGATGAATATTTCCATAATAGTAAAAACTTATTGTTTTAAAATGAAGCAAAATAAATTACATTTGACATGAGATAAATTGAGTGAATTTAAGATAACTAAATAAATATGACATAAAGGTCAATTGAGAGAAGAATTTTTGCTTCATACTTTTATAACCAAATCAAAGCAAAAAAAATTTTGTAAATCCGATAAGATTTTTAGGATAGTTTCATTCCAAGATGTTAAGAAGTTCGAAAGTAACATAATTGATTTTCAGGTTACATACGAATTAAAAATTCTTATGAAGTATGCTAAAGCCCTAGTTACATTAAACATAAAAATCAGAGAAGTATTAATGTCACATGATAGTTTATTTTGAGTAACATAGCATTTAATCAAAGTCAAAGTTAAAACTTTTAAAAAGATGATAAATTATCTAAAAAAGTTACATTGCATTATGCTAAGTATGGTGATTCAAAATCTTCAATCATTTAATCACGTGTGAATCAAAATTTCTAGTAAAGCATGCCAAAATTAAAGATGATAAAATTTTTGTAGTAGAAAATAAATATTTAAGTTAATAAGGGCTATCAAGTTGTGTCCACTAAAGATCTTTTTGATGTAGTAGGACCTCAGGTGAAATTACTATGTATTATCAAAGTAAATAATCATAAATAAAAATGAACCACTATTTTAATGTCATGTAAATTTAATGATACAAGATATTTAGAGTTATATAATAATATAACAAAATCAAAGTGAATAATTTGAGGAAATGAGATAAATTTACGAGTTAGTTGTACTCAAGAACACTAAGGAGATTATGTGTAGCATCCTTGACTATTAAATTAGTGCAATGGAACTTCCAAAAATAAAAAAAATTGAATATTTAACTTGATAAAGCTCTATTAGATGAGTCTGCTATTGTTTGTTTAATCTAATTTGAATTCATTTAGATTTATTGAAATTTAATAAATTAATTGAGCTTTAAAAATAAATAAGTATCATCTTAATGTTAAATTTATACTTATGTGAGTTGAAATGACATAAATTGAAGTAATGTAATACATGTAAAAGCAAATAATGAGGAGTGCAATGACATTTGTTTTATCTCAATAAAATATTATTTGGAATTAATAAAAATTATAAAATTATAAAATGAAAAAATACATAAATAACAATATATTATTGTTATAATATTAAGTAAATAATTATTAAAGTTGAAGTTTTGCTATTTTAAATAATATAATATAACAAAATTAAGGGTATTGAAGCATGACATGAGAAGAGATTCTTAGTTACATAGTAATAAAATAAAATAAAAAAATTGATAAAATGAGAAAATTATTTTGAGAAAGTTCCATTCCAATATATTAAGGAGAATGATTATAACATCCTCAATCATAAAATCATGTGCAATTCTAAATACATTATAAAACAAGACAAAACCTTAGGGAACTAACTATTTCAAAATATAAAAAATAAATATTTAAATTGTTAGACTAGATTGAGATGAGTCAAATAACGACTATTTAATTTCGATTAGTCCTTGTTTTGTAATTACTGCTAATTATAATTATAAATAAAAATAAATAATATTGAATTATTGTTTTATTTTTATGTTAAACATGTATGGAAGGTGAAATAAATAAATTAAAAGTAACGTAGTATATTCAAATCAAAGTGATGTAAAAGTAACTCAATAATGAATTTAGTATTACATAGTAATACAACTAATGCAAAGAAAGAAAACCTAAGAAAAGAGTTAAATTATAATAGATTGTTACATTCCAAGAAATTATGGACATTGAGTGTAACATACTAAGTAATTACCATGAGGTATTAATTAAAATATCTTGTTTAGTAAGCTAAAATAAAAGAAATTAAAGTGTTTGAAAAACAAAAATAAGTGATTAAAACCAATTAAGATAGGTTGAAGTAGTGAAATATAACCTAATAAAAGTGTTGTAAAGGAAATATTAGGGAAAAATTATAGTTCCGTAGAAATATAACTAAATAAAAGTAAAACATTTAAAATAAAGAGATAAATTGTACTATAAATTAATGTTTTAAGATACTAAGGAGAATGAGCAAATATTCATAATCATCAAATAAGAAGTCAATCAAAATATATTTTAGCATAAAAAATATTAGAAAATAACATATGTAAAAATTTTAAAAAATAATTAATTAGATAAAGCTCATCAAGTTGAGTTTAATGATAATTTTTTCACATCTAATGAACCACGCTTTGAATCACTACTTATTAGTAAACTAAATAAGATTAAATAATAAAAAACTATTTTTTAATATTAAGTAAATACATCTTAAGGATGACTTAATATAAATTAATATACTTTATAATAATAAAATAGAAGCTACGTAAAAGTCACATGAATAGAGATTTAGAGTCACATAGTAATATAACCAAATGAATGTAAAAATTTAAGAAATGCAATAAATTAAATTGGAAAGTTGCATTCTATTATACAAAGGAGATGAATCATAACATGGTAAATACGGAAAAAGAATATGTCAAAATATCTAATGAAGCATACAAAATTCATAGAAATTAAATAATTTAGAAATATAAAAATAAATATTAAACTTAATGAAGGAATCATAATGAGTGCAAGAATGTTTGTTTAATCTCAATAAGGCATTATTTAGAATAAATACAAATTATTAAATTAAATTACAATAAACAAAAATAAATCATTATTTTTAATATTAAGAAATATATATATATATATATATATATATATATAAACTAATATTAATTATGTTGAAGTAATATAATATGACCAAATCAAGGAAATACAATAATAACATGAGTTGAAATAGAGGAACATATAAATATAACTAAAAAAAAGAGAAAATTCTGATGAATAGAAATATATTGTAATAGATAGTTACATTTCAAGTTACTATGGAGACTGAGTCTAACATCCTCAACTATCCAAATTAGATGCAAATTAAAATTTCTCTAAAAACATGTCAAACCTTATAAAAAAAAATATTTAAAGATATACAAATGAATTTTTAATTAGATAAGGATCGTTAAAGCATGTCGAATAATTTTTGTTTCTTCTCGATCGAACTTTATTTGTAATTACTATAAAACACTCAATTGAGTAAGCATAAAAAAAAATTAATAATTTTAATATTAAGTGATTATATGTCGAAGTTAAAATGAGATAATATGGAGCGAAGGTATATAATCAAATCAAAGTGATGTAATGGTCACATCAGAGGAGATCCAGTAAAAAATCCCAAATGATGATAACAAATTGCAAGTAAAAAATATAAAAACATGAGATAAATTGTAGATTAATGTTGCTTTCTAAAAGATAAATGAGATCAAGTATAACATCTTTAATGATGAAGTGTTGTACAAATTAAAATGTCTAGAAGAATGTTAAAGGCCAAGGAGTTAAAATATTTAAAATTATAAAAACAAATATTTCACTAGATAGAGCTCTTTGGGATGAGTCTAACAATGTTTTTTCATCACAATCATAGCTCATTTTAAATTTATACAAATTATCAAAATAATTAAAAATAAAAAAGTACTAAATTGTTATTTTTATATAATTTAGATATATATTAAAGTTGGTATTAGATAAGTTGATACAATATAATGTAGCAACATAATGTCATGTAAAAATCCCACGAAAGGATATTACAGTTTCATATAACTTAGAACAAACCGGGCAAAACAATTTGAAGAAATCAGAAAAATATTGTGAGAAATTTCTATTCCAAATTTTCCAAGGAGATCGAGTGTAACGTCTCATTCATCAAATTATATATGAATAAAAAAACTCATAAAGCATATAAAAATTCAAGTTAATGAAAATTTTAAAAAATATAAAAACCAATATTTATTTAAATGTTGTTCGTCCAGAAGAGTCTAATGACATTAATTTCTTATTGATCAAATCTAGCCTAAAATTGCTATTAATAAGCATAAATAATAACAAATTATTATTTTAATTGATGTAATGGAATATTACTAAATCAAGGTTTTACAAGGATAACTAGAAATGATGTAGTGTTGCATAGTAATATAGTCAAATAAATATATAAAATTTTAAAAAACAAGATAAAATATGCTACAAAATTGTATTAAATGTGCACAAGTAATGACAAATAACTATTTCAAAATTAAGTAAATTTATATTAATGATGAGATGTGATAAATTGAAGTAATATAATATAAGCAAACCAAAGTGATGTATATATCAAATGAAAAGAGAATTAAGATTACATAGTAATTCGACCAAAAAAAGAAAAATAAATTTAGGAATTAAGATAAATTATGTATGAAAGTTTCATTCTAAGATATTGAGATAATTATAACATCCTTAAGTACCAAGTAAGCACGAATCAAAATATGTCAAAAAGCATGCAAAATTTCTCAGAAAATTAAATTTTTTAAAATATTAAAATTACTATTTAATTGGATAGAGCTCACCAAGATTAATGCAACAAATTTTATAACATTTTGATATTAACTTGCATAGAATTATTATGAATTAACAAAGTAAAAAAGCACAAATACAATGAAAAAATTACATTGATCCTACATAAATGTATACATTTTTGTTAAAATGAGATAAATTAAAAGTATTTAATATAAGTATGTTGAACATATGTAATGGTTACATGAGATAGATATAGATTTTTATAATCATACAAAAAAATTAAAGTAAAAATCTTGAAGAAATGAGAGAAATATTGCAAAAGATTTCCATTCCAATATATTAAGTAGATCAATTGTAACACCTTATGACATTAAATTAGGTACAAATATAAATGTCTTGTAAGGAATGCCAAAAATCACAATAAATAAAATATATTAAAAAATAAATGAATAAATATTTTTCATTATAAAGTAAGTCTTTATTAAAATAAAATTAGAAAAAATTTATAAATATAATGTAAGCAAATAAAATTTATGTAAAATTCACAAAAGAGGAGAGTTAGAACTGCATAGAAATATAAACAAGTCAATTATCAAAATTTGATGAAATGAAAATTTTAGGGGAAAGTTAGGCAACAACGCACAAAAAAGGTCAAGAATAACATCCTCTATCATCAAACTTTGTATGAATCAAAGTATCTTACAAGGATGCCAATACTCTAAAAATAAGATATTTAAAAATAGAGAAATTAATTTTTTTGATAAATCTTGTTGACATGAATGAAATGATATTTTTTTATCTTAATTAGACATCATTTAAAATTATTATGAATTATGAAATAAGAAAAGCATAACAAATAAGAAAGTGTTATTATAAAATTAATGAAATATTTGTTAAAGCTATAATGAAATAACTTTTAGAAATAAAATATGATCAAATCAAACCTATGTATAATTGACAAGAGAAAATACTTTATGCAACGAAGCAAAATAACTGAATCAAAGAAAGAACTTTGTTGAAATTAAATAACTTTTTTGGGAAAGTAAAATTTCAAGGTATTTAGGAGATCAAATAAAACATTTCAAAAAATAAAAATTATTATTTATTTGGATAAAGATCATGAGGATTAGCCCAAAAAAGTCTTTGCCTTGATCAGTTTTTCATTAGAATTATTGTAAATTATGAAAGTAAATAAGGAATATTAATGATAAATCTTTATTTCAATAACAAGTAGATATATATTAAAATTTATATTGGATAGATAAAAGAAATGTAACATCACCAAACTAAGGAGATGTAGGGGTCACATGATTTGAGATCTTAAGTCACATAACAACACTAAAAAAGTAAAATAATAAATTTGATGAAATGAGATAATTTGCATATGAATGATGCATTCCAAGAAAATAATGTGATTGAATGTGACATCTTTGATAATCAAATAATGTATAAATTAAATTGTCTCCTAAGGAGACCAAAGCCTAAGAAAAAAAACAAAAAAAATAAAATTGATTCTTTAAGGAGTGCTAATCGAGAAAAGAGTTAAATTATACTTTAATATTACGTAAATGTATATTATGTTTAAAAGAGATAAATTATACCAATGTAGAGTAACAAAATAAAAATAAAAATAAATCTAACACTGGAAGAGATTTCGAGTTATAAACAAATATAATCAAATTAAAGATAGAACTTTGAAGAAATGAAGTAGATTGTAAACAAATGTTGCATTCTTCTGATATTCATGAGATGAAATATAACATCATCTAATTTTAAATATGGTACTATCCAAAATGTACTATATATCATGCCAAAATCATAGAAAAAAATATTTAAAAATAAAATAGGATTTTTAATTATGCATAGCTTGTTGAGAGGAGTCTAACAATATTTATTGTCTTGGTCACACCTTTTTATTTAATGGCAATCACTATATTAAGTAAGCATAGAGAATAAGCAATTATTAACTTAATATTTAGTAAATATATATTAAAGATGAAATGATACAGAATGAGAAACATAATATCACCAAATCAAAGTGATGTGAAGGTTACATGAGAGGAGATGAAGAGTTACCAGGTAAAACAATGAAATCATTATAGAACATTTGGAGAAACAAGAAAAATTATATAGGAATTTTGAATGCCAAGATACAAAGAGAAATGATTATGACATTCCTAATCATCAAATCATTTATGAATTAAAATGTGTCGTAAAGAAAGCCAAACTATATAAAAAAACATTTAAAAATATATAAAGTGAAATTTTAATTATATATAGATCATCGATAACAATTAAATGTCCTTTGTTTCCTCTTGTTCAAACCTTATTTAAAATTATTACCAATAAATAAATTAAAAAGAACAAATAATAACAAATTTTTATATTAGAATTAAGTAAATATATAAAAAATATTAAATGAGATTTAGGGTTACAATATAAATTGACTAAATCAAGGTAAATCATTTGAAAAACTGTGATAAACTATTTGAGACAGCTTTATTTTAAGGTATTAATGAGGTCGACAGCAACATCTATGATAATGAAGTTATGACAAACAAAATGACTCATAAAATTTTCAAAAATATTAGAGAAGAATTATTTTCAAAATAAAAAAAAATTTATTTAAATAGAACACTTTAAGGGAAGCCTAATGACATTTGTTTCATTTTGATCAGATCATCTTTGAATTTCAAAAAACTACACAAGTAAATAATCATAACTAATAAAAACTATTATATTAATATTAAGTAAATAAATATATTTTAATAGAAATAAAATAAATATAAGGAATGCAATATAACAAAATATAAACATTATAAAAATAATATGAGAAGAGAATTAGAGTTTTGTAATATTATAACCAAAAAGACAAAAACTTTTAAAGAAAATGAATAATTGTAAAAAATGCATTCTAAGACAACATGAAAAAAAATATTTAAAAGAATAAGAAATAACTTTTAAATGTGTAGTGCTCTTCGAGTTGTGTCAGACAAAGTTTGGTTTCACTCGATTAAACATCATTTTCAATTACTGTGAAATATGAGATTATGTAAGTATAAATTATAAAAAGTATTATTTTAATCTGAAGTAAATATTGTCAGTAATCAAATTAGGTACAAATCAAAATCTCCTATAAAAGATACCAAATCCATTAAAAACTTAAAATATTTAAAAAAAATAATATTTTGTTGGATAGAGCTCAATAAGATGAGCCTATTGGCATTTATTTTGTGTTAAAGTGACTTTATTTAGATGGATTCACCAAAGGAAATAAGCAAAATAATATTAATTTATATTTTTAATATTAGGTAATTATATGTTAATGCTTAAATGAGATAAGTTAAAGCAATATAATATAACTAAATCAAAGTGATGTAGGGGTCATATAAGAGGAGGCTTATAATTAATTAGCTATATAACAGAATCAAATCAAGGTATTTCAAGAAAAGGGAAACCATAAAATTTCATGGCACAAAAGAGAACAAATGCAATGTCCTCGATCATCAAATCTGATATCATCAAAATGTTGCAGTTTGGTTCAACTAGAGGGGGTGAATTTCTAAGAATAAATTTTTTTTTATTTACTATAGTTATTTCAAGGAAATATTTAAAGTAATTTTTAAAAATGTTTAACAAAATTATGGAAGTGATTTTATGAAAATTATAATTTTATTTTTAATAAGCTTAATTTTATAAAAACATTTGTAATAAAAAATCAATAATATTTGGAAAAGACAATCAATTTTTAAGTTGTTTAGCTTATAAAACAAGTCTACGTCCACCCCATGAATATGCTAATAAACAAAACACTAAATATAAGCCTTTTGTTAGAAGTCAGGTAGGTTAAACCCTCATAAATGACAAAACAAACGAGATAAACTATTATGACCATACAACACCATCAACGAAACATGTTAAAACAACCTTATAATGAATGGAAACAAAAGAAATACTTTTGGCTACATAAATTGGAAATTAATACTAACACAATTCAACAAAAAATATTAATCATCTTGTTTATTATACTTTCTATAACTAAAGAGGTTTTCTTATATCTTTTCTTTAATTTAAGAAAAATTTCATAAGTCATTTCTAAATTTTTTTGTTCTATTAAATTTAGAAGCATTCTATGCACATTGTAAAAAATTTATTTTTTAGTTATACTTTATGTTTTTCACTTTCATCCTTTTCACAAAATGTTTTATGTACCAAATTACCTTGTATTTAATAGAATCAAAGTGAGCTTCTATTAATTCTTGCAATTCTCTATCAACAGAATGTTAGTGACTATTTATCTTAGTCTTCCAATTGAGATAATAATCACCACAAAAGATTTGACATCTATGGGATTAAGCACCTTCACCTAATTTCTTCAAGGATTATTTTGAGCCATGCATCAACTAGAGAATTTCTTCTAACAAGAAAGGGACCTCTGCTCTAATACTAATTAAGGTTTGGTTAAGTATTTGTTTTTTATAGTTATTTCAAGCAAAATAATTAAAACAATTTTTAATAAGACCAAATAAATCCATAAAAGGGATTTTCAACAATGATTACTTTTATTTTAAAATTGATTAATTTTTTTTAAAGGTTGTGTAATAAGAAAAATAAAAACTAATTCAAAATGTATAGATTAAAGTTTTAGGTGGTTTGACTTATAAAGTAAGCCTATATCCACCACTAACAAAAGTCAAGAAAAAATGAAAACTCAACATAATCTTTTTGATAAAAGACTAGAATGCTAAACTCTTATAACAAGGAAACAAACAAGATATACTACTATAGCCAAACAATGAAAGAAACAATAAAGGTTGCAACAGCCTTACAATGAAATAAAATTGCAAATAAAAACAAATATTGGCAACATAAAATTGAATTCAATGCAACAAACTTATGATGATTCATGAAACAATTAAAGAGGAAAAAGTATCATAATTAAATAAATTAAGGATTGAAAAATTTAAAAATTTAGCTTTTTTGAGGTGGAAAAGAATTTTAAGAGTTTGTAGGTGAGTGGTACAGTAACTTATGAAAGCAATGCTGGGAATTAGCTACTAATGACATACATATTTATACTTGAAACTTTTCTTTTAATCAAATAGAAATTAATTTTTCAACTTTGCTAAAAAATTCTTTTGTTTATAGACATTTTTTTGAAGTGTAAAAGGACATGCAAAATACCAAACTTAGCCATTATAGTTCTATATTAGTAGTTTTTAAATTATGAAATTAATATTTAAAAACATTTGCCAATAGCATGAAAAATGGCTAAAGGAGCTATTGTATGTTGGATTAGATCGAACCATGACTGTTCAATCATGAAAGCTGTGCGATTAGACAAAAGGAATTTAATCCATGCCTTCTAGAAATATGCATTGACTTGAGCCGTGAGATATGAATCCTAATAAAACAATTGGATTTAGCTCTTACATGTGGAATAAACAACGATCGTGTGATCGTAGAAACATGATAAGAGGGGATATAAATAAGTATTTTAAAAAAGTGGAGCAGATCAGAGTCATTGGATCAAGAAAATGTGCGATTGAGTGATTGTTGATTCTCCCTTAATTCAGAATCAGATTGCAAGAAACAGCTTAAAAAATGTGATCTCTTATTTTGGAGTTATTTACGTGACCCATGCAAGCTTGCTCTGCTTGAATCGCAATGGTTTATAGTCCCAATCCATTTATCATAGCAAGCAGTTTAAGCATATTTCCTGCACTGAATATGTTACGTATTATTTTTAGTTCTTTTGTCTTATTGTTTAATTTCTTATTGATTAATTAATATAATTATACCATATTTTATTTACATAATAACTTTGAATTTCGAAGATATTTGTTGATGTTAAAGATAATTAAAGAGGATAGACGAAAAATTCTAGAAATTTAAATAGTATCCTAAGATTAATTTGAATTTTATTTATGTGACTTGCAATAAATATTTCAATCAAGCTTAATTGTTCTAATATAAGTAAAATTAAAATACAGAGAATTAAATAAAAATGCATCTCACAATGGTTTTTCACTACAATCGAGATGATCTTCATGGGATTTTACATCTATGCAATCGTTCTTTTAATTTTCTCATGAATATGAGTATTGGCTACCTAAAAGATTAAAATGTACTTAAAATATTCATTAGAAATACTTAGCATTTGTTATAAAATAAAGAATAATCATTATGGGTTAGCAATACAAGTAATCTCCCCATTTTCATGGTAAAAAACCTTTCATGAAATTGATAACAATATAAACTATTTAGAAAAAATTAAGCAAAATAATTAATGAATAACTCTCCCAACAAATATGCTATTCTAGATTATTGCTCCCCCATAATTTATGGTTATTCTTTCAATTCTTTTCTCTCCCACTTTTTCTTATCACTTATAGTGATATAATGTAAATATTATAAATTATTCATAACTTTAAAAGTTTATTAAATTATAAATGAGATGAACATCTAGTAATTATTCAAGAAAAAAGTTTTTTAATTACAATTTTTTTCGATTGTCTCATGATCAATTCATTCAATCCTTTTTAGATCGATTTAATTTTTTTATAAATATAACCAAAAACATATTATATTATTTTTTATTTAAAATTTGTTGCTAAAGCTTAATAGTTATGATAAGATCAATCCTTGATTCAATCAAAATTTTGCATGCAACTTGTTCTTTGTGATAATGTTAATTACTTTTAAATTTTTAGGATTGTCTTCAGCTATGAAAATTTCTTATTTATTTCATTTAAATCTTTTAAACTTAATTTCTCAAACTTTATTTTTTTCATCTATGTTTGTATTAAGTTTTTTAAATTTATTTATCATATTTACTCCCACAATACATGGTTTTAATTATTAGATTTTAGAACCAAAGCTAATTTGAGTTCAACTCATTTATGTGGAACTCAGGTGCTATTGTTGTACTATTAATATTTTAGTTATGACTTCTTTTGATGATAAACAAATTTATTTAAGTAGCTTTTCAAAGTTTAGGTATCCATTGCTCAAATTCATGGGTGAACTAAAATCACAATAAGCAGAAATGTTGATCTTATGAAGATCATCTTTGTTGGAGTGGGAAAGACCTAAACGATGCATTTTGAATTTAATTTTAGATATTTCAAATTTTTTTTTAATACAATGTGAAGCTTGATTGAAATATTTATTGCAACACACACAAATTAAATTGAAATTTATCATACAATAAGATTTAGATTTTAAATATTTTTTATCCATCCTTCTTGTTGACCATTATAATCATTTTAAATTAATAATTGTTTTGAAATCTTTAATCACTATGTTGAAGAAAATGTTATAGTTTTACTAATTAATAAATTAAAAAATCGTAATTACATAAAAATAAAAAAACCATAACCCATTTGGTAAGGCAATTATGCCTGAGCAAGTTGATATAGTAAACGGTTTGCTACTGAAAACCACCACAGCTTAGGATAACCTAGCTATTCATTGGTCACATACTTCAATCCCAAATGTGATATCACGTTTTTAATCATAGGATCAATTCCAAATTCATAAATAATAAAAAATGTTGCAATAGCCCACATAAGCTATGATCCCTTGAGCAAATGAGGGATAGGCCATGCCCAAAATGGCTAACTATTTATATCAAGAAAAGCTTAAACACCACAATGTCCTAACTAAATTTTGCAAAGTTTTACTAAAACTCTGCTTGTTTCTTATGGCTTACTTCTAAATTGTATCAGTAACCATAGCTACCTAATCATGTGCTTTCCTTGTTGAATGATCCTACATCTAGTTCCACCATTTTGCAATCACATCGTCCTCATTTTATTCAAGTTTAGGATGTAAATCCAACTTTCTGATCATGATTTAGAAGTAAAGGTCAAAAACAAATGTAAATTTCAAGAAGGCATGGATTAAAATCAATCTAACACATTGTACAAGTTTTGTGATCGAATGGTCATGGCTTGGTTTGATCCAATGGCTGCAATGCAATGGCTTTTTTAGCCATTAATTTTTTTCATTCGAATTTTTTAAAAAAATAATTTTTTTAATTAAAAATTGATAATAGAGAATTGTAACAACTAAATTGGTTGTTTGGTGAGTACTTTTATCCTTTGGAGGATGTCTATAAATAGAGAAATTGTTTAATGAAATTGAGAGATGAATTTTGATGAGATTCAAAGAAAAGTTTCAACAAAAGATACTCAACATATTAGTAGCATGTTTTCATTGTCCCTTACATCTTCTACTATCCCATTCACTCATCAAATTCTTGAAACTTTCTTCCATGTCAAATCAGCTAAGTTATTAATTTTTTGAGTCCTTCATTTAATTAAGATACTTGTGCCTCTTTAATCTTTTTGTTAAGAAAACAATTTTGGAAGTATTGATTTAAATTTTACGTCACCAAATGTTTTTGTACTATTTTTATTTTTTTATTGTGAGGTTGTAGTAGCCTATCTTTTTTATTTCATTGTAAGACCATAATGGAATATCTAGTTTGTTTCTTTGTTTGGAGAGTTTAGGCTACTTGTCTTTTGGTGAAACATTTATATTGAGTATTTTTGTTTTTTTGCCTGACTTTTGTTGGGGTTGGCATTAGGCTACGTTTACAAGCCGAGCCACCAAAAACCTAATTCTATATATTGTTAATTATTATTGATGTTTTGTAGCACAATGTTTATAAAATTTAATGTTTTATAAAACAAAAATAAACTTAGTACAAAACTACTTTTACATATTTATTCAATCTTATTTAAAATTACTTCAAATATTTTATTGAAATAATTATAAGAAATAAAGACCTTTTTTCTTAATAATTCACCCCTCTTTTTGAACCACACTTTTATTGGTATCAAAGCTATGGTCCATTCCGTGTGAGAAGAAATTCTTCAGGCGATCCATTATTGAAATTGATTTTTGCACAAATTTTGGTGAAGTTGCTTCTTCCTGTGGACTAATGCTCTTTTGTGATCGTTATCTCTATTGGAAGATGAGGATGATTAGTCATTTAAAATCTATTGATAGAGAAATATCAAAATTAATTCATGCTCTATTTTATTTTCCAACTAAGAAAATATACAATCTTTTGTACATAAAACATTTTGTGAAATAGATGGAAGCAAAAAAACATTAAGTGCTACTAAATAACAATGCCATAAATGTTTTGCACTATTTGTTGAAAACTGCTAAACTTAATAGAATTATGAATTTGGAAATGATTTATTAATTTTTGCATATATTATACGTATCATATTAAGGAACCTCTTTAGTTAAAGAAAAAAAGGCAAACATGATGATGCATGGTTATGAATTATTTAAGATGTCTTAAAATGAATCGATTAAAATCATGTTGAAAACATTTGCTAATATTTTTGCTAATGCACTTGCCAGTTTAGGAAGCCAATTTTTATGAATGAACAGGCAAAGAAAATTGTTAACATTTTACTCAAGGAATATGATCCATTAACCACCACCAACAAGATAGCAAAAAATATTTCCTTGATAACATTGGATGACTTGATGGATTCATATAAAAACATCCTTAATGCCTCATATTTATGCATCATCCTTCTTTTTTAGTTTTCTTAACTAAAGAGGTTCATTCACATGTTATTTCAAAGTTACGCCAAATTTCATATGCCATTTCTAAACTCCTAATTTTATTAAATTTAGTATCTTTTGTTACATACTATAAACTTAATTACTAGAAAAAGTTTTTAATACAAATGCAAGAACATCTCATATGCATAAGCATGTTGATGTTTCACATGGTCATAATCATAAGCTCACATGTCACTATTGCATGCAACCATGACATGTAATGCATGTAGGAATAAACATAATATTTATTCTAAATTTTATACTTTTTCATTGATAATGAAAGGCAATGGTGGTCTATTTACACATAAAAGTGTTAAGCCTAAAATGACTTGTGCACCCAATTCTAATAATTAAAACAAAGTATTGTGCATATACATTTTGATAACTAAATTCCAACAAAACATTTGTATAAAGATAGACAAAAGAATAATATTCGAAAATTAAGTTTAAAATATTAAATGAAATAAATATCAAAAAGTAATAGTTAAAGAAAATTTGAAAAACTTTAAAACTAATTTAGGATATCCAAAAGAACTAGTTGTTTCCAAAATTTTCATTAGTTTCTTAATTGATCTTATCAAAACAATCAATCTATTATAGTAAATTTCAAATAAATAATAATTTAATATGTTTTATATCATGATAAAAGAAATTTAATTAAATAAATTTGAAAAGGATTGAATTAGTTCATCATCTAGATCAATTGATTTTTAAGTTTAATAAACCTTAAGGGTATAAAACATTTATAAAGTTTAGATTAAGATTATCTTTAGTTATTTTGCATATTATTTTTATAAATATTTAATAATTTTTCCAATTTCATTAAAGGCTATGTTATCTTCATAATGGTAAGACTATCATGTTTTTAGCCTCTAGCAATGGTGATACGTTTTATTATAATAAACCTTAAATATCTTGATTAAATTTTGTTTACATGCATTTTTAGATTTTTTTTTGTAGCCAATACTCGTATTCATAGGAGAACTAAAACAAGAAGTTGCAAAAATTTTAAATCATACGAAGATCAACTTGGTTAAGGTGGCAAATCATAAGAGATGCATTTTGAAAATTATTTTAGGTTTTTAAATTCTATTATTATTATATTTTTAGGATTAATTAAAATATTTATTATAACACAAGAAAATTGGTTCAAATTAATTTTAGAATGACCTTGAGGTTTCTAGTATTTTTTTAACCAACAAACTTAATTACCTTGACCATCATTTTATGTTAGTAGTATCTTTTAAATTGCTATTTAATATATTGCAAAAAATATGTTATAACTCTTTTGATTAATTAGTAAAAATGCAATAATAAATTAAAAAATAAAAAACACAACTTCTTTTTTATTGTGTCATCATACCTACATTCATAAACCTTGAATAGTTGCAGCTCTGGCATGCACTAGTGTAGGTCTCTTAAGCAAGCTAGATAGTGGCCAACTCCAAATTTGCTAACTACTGCTATCACAAAAAGCTTTAACTACAAAATGTACCAAATAATTTTTGTAATGTAGGATGAATACTCCACTAACTGTTACCTTTTTTTGTTGAATTATATGACAGTAGTTATAGCAAACTTGTCATAGAATTTTATGATCGAACAGTGATCTCCACTAAAATTTTTGAACACTTTATTTATATCCTCTATACGACTATGTCATTTTGTAATTACTTTGTGTTTGTTTATTCCACACATAGTATCTAAATGCAAAAGTTAGATCACTAACTAGATGTAACAACCTAGATTAATTCCATATTTCTAAACAATGCTAGTTTATTGTCATCCATCCAATCACGCAATTTTCATAATCAAATGGTCTCATAGCTTCCTAATCGAAAAGCTTCTATGTAATTGACATTTTAGTCATTATTTTGAGCTACTATAACATTTAATTAAATAATATTTTTTAACTAAAACAACATACAAATTGTGTAGTAGTAACTGCTAGTTTGGCCTGTTATGCTGCAATGATAGCTCTCTTGAAAGTACTAAGACTTAATAAACTTTACAACCACAAATAATAATAATTAATTATTTAAATATAAATAAATATAAATAAATATAAAAGAAAGATGAGGTAAAACATTGTAATATATTCAAATCAATTCAATACAATGGTCAAAATATAAGAGAAATAGAGTTTCATAGTAACAAAACAAAATCAAAACAAAGTATTTGAAATAATAAGATAAGTTGTATTGGAAATTTCGATACCAAGATACTAAGGTGGTCAATTATGGCATTCTTGATCATTAATACATGTAAGAATTGAAATATCTTATAAAGTAAGCAAAAGTCATTGAAAATAAAATGCTTAAAATTTTAAATTAAGAATTAAATTTTAATATCCAGTGACATATCTTTTTCTTGATAAGACATTGTTTTGAATTTCTATAACTTATAAAATTAAATAAGCATAACTAATAATAAATTATTATTTAATATTAAGTTTATGTATTAAAATTTTAATGTGATAAATCGAAGCAATAGTAAAATAAAATGAAGGTAATAAAAAGGTCATAAGAGAGGAGATTTATAGTAACAAAATAATATATCTAAATTAGAACAAAATATTATGGAAATTAGATAAATTGTTAAAGAAAATCTCATTCTCAGATACTAAAGAAAACTAATGTAAAATCCCTTATCATTAAATCATGTGTGATTCGAAATGTTTTGTAAAGCAACCCAAAGCTATGAAAAATATACTTCTAAAAATGTAAAACTGAATATTTAAATGGATTCAGTCGATTCAGATGAGTCAAACAACATTTGCTCAATCGAAATTACATGTCATTTGGAATTACTAAAATTCATAAAACATAGAAGCATAAATAATAATACATTATTATTTTAAAATTTAATAATTATGTAACAAAGTTGAAGTAAGATAAATTGAAGCAACGTAATAAACAAAATCAACTAATATAAAGGTCGTATGTTAAAATATTTAGAGTAGATTGCTAATATATCCAAATCAAATAGCATATTTAAAGTAATAGGCAATGTTACAAAAGAAAGTTCCATTGCAATATGCTAAATAAATTGTTTGTAGCATTCTCGATAGTGAAATCTAGTTCAAGTAAAAGAGTCTCTTAAAACATATCAAAATCATAAAAATAATATATTAAAAAATATAGAAAAAATTTTAATTTGATAGAGCTTGTATAATATAGTAGAAAGCTTTTTTACATCTTGATTGTTCCTCCTTTGGAATTACTTAATTACTAAATTAAATAATCCTAAACAATAAAAATAAATTAATATTTTATTCTTAAGTAAATTTATATTAAAGTTAAAGTAAGATAAATTTATGTAATTAGGTATGACCAGTCAAAGTGATGCAAATGTCACATGATAAAACAATTAAAGCTTAATAGTAATATAGCAAAATTAAAAAAATGTATATTGAAATGAGATCAAGTATTTTGGAAAGTTTAATTTCAAGATACTAAGAATAGAAAGTGTAGCACCTTTGAATATCAAATTAGGTAAAAATTGAAATAACTTGAAATTGTACCAAAGCCATAGATAAAATATATAAAATTTGAAATTAAATATTTAATTAGGTATAACTCATTTAGAAACATTCAACCACATTTCTTTTGACCTAATTAGACAATGTAATACAACTAACTCAAAGGAAAATCCTTTAAAAAATGAGATAAATTGTACAATAAAATTACACTCCAAGGTATTAAGGACATAGAATATAATAATAAATTTTCATAAATAATAATAAATTATTACTTTAATATTAAGTAAATATCCATTAATCCTAAAATGACTGATTCAAGTAACTGTATATTAACAAATAAAAGAGACGTAAGAGTCATGCGAGAGGACATCAACATTTAATTACTAATATAACCAAATACAAGCTTAAAATTTTTTCAAAAGAGATAAGTTATATTCCAAAACATTATAGAGTTCGATAAAAAAATAAAAAATTTCTCGAAAAACATTAAAAAATCATAGAAACTAAAATAATGAATAACCTAGAAAGGAATATTTTGTTGGACACATGTCCTCATCATGAGTCCAATGACCATTGTATCATCTTGATGGCATTATGTTTTGATTAACTATGAATTATCAAAAAAATAATCATAATAAATAAGAAATTATTATTTTAACATTAAGTGAACTTATAATAATGGTTAAATGAGGTAAATTAAAGTAATTTAATATAACTAAATGAGAGCAATCTAAAGGTCACACGAAGGAGAGTTAAGCTACATTTTAATATAAGAACATCAAAGTGAGACATTTTTTAGAAAATAGATAAATTTTTTGGGAACGTTTCATTCAAGGAACTAAAAAGATGGAGTGTAGCGTTTATGCTCGTTAGATAATGTGTGCATCTAAATATCTTGTAAAATAAAAGAAAATAATGAGAAAAATACTTTAAAATAAATAAATAAATATATAATTAGATATAACCCATTGAGTCAAGTTCAATGATTTTTCTTTCCTCCCGATTAAACCTTTATAGAAATTATGATGAATTGTAAAAACTAATAAAATAAGCAATAATAAATTATTATTTTATAAATAAATAAATATAAAAAAAAATTTAACTATGGATAAGTTGAAATAATTTAATATAAATAAATTAAAATGATGTAAAGATCACACATGAGAAGAAGTAGAGCTTTATAGCAAAAACACAAAATTAAAGCAAAATAATTAAATAAATGAGATAAAATATATTAGAAAATTACTTTGCAAGGCACTAAAGAAATGGAGTATAATATTCTTTATCATCAAATTAAGTACAAATCTAAACATCTCATAAAATGTGCAAAAACTCTAAAGAATGAAATATTTTGTAAATATGCTAACAAAAATTTATTTTGATATAATTATCTGAGATCTATCAAAACAATAGATTTTAGTCTTGATATGACTTCATTTTGAATTAAAAAATTCCAAAAGTAAAAAATAAAAATAATAAAAAGTTATTATTTAAGTGCAAAATGAATACATATTAAAGATAAAATAAGTTAAATTGACGCTATGTAGTATAGTCCCTTGAAAGTGATGTAAAGGTCACCTGAGTTCAAATTTAAAGTTGTAGAATAATATATGCAAATCAAACTAAAATATTAAAGGAAATGACATAAATATTTACAACAAAATTACAATTAAAACGTTGAGGAGAGTTATTGTAGCATCCTCGATAGGCAAATTTTATTCAATTCAAAATATATTGCAAAGCATTCCAAAATAAAAGAAAATAAAATATTTAGAACCATGAAAGTGATATTTAAGTGATTAGAGATTTTCTGGCTCAGTTGAACAACATACTTTCTTCTACGTGTATCTTAATATCAATTTCCACAAATAACTAAAGTAATATGCATTGATAATGAAAAATTATAATTTCAATATTAAGTAAATATAAATTAAGGATGAAATAATATAAATAGAAGGAATGCTACAACACAAATTAAGTGTAGCGTAAAGGCTATAGAAGAGGGAATTTAGGCCGTCAACTAATATAACCAAATCAATGTAAACTATTTCAATAATTGTGATAAATTATATGCGAAAATTACCTTATATTTTAATAAAGTGATCAAATACAATATTCATGATAATCAAATTTTTTATAAATCAAAATGTCTTATAAAACAAATAAAAACCTTATAATATAAGTTTTTTTTAAAAAAAATTGTAATGAACATTTTGTTGGACATAACTAATTGAGATAAGTCCTCTAAAATTATTTTCATCTTGAGTTGATCATATTTTTAACAACTATGAATTACAAAAGAAAAGTATTAGAATAATAATAGATTAATCATTTAAAACTAAGTGAGTTTATGTTAAAACTAATATGAGATAAATTAAGGTAATGTAATATAACCAAATCAACGAAATGTAAAAGTAGCATAAGAGAAGACTTAGAGACATTTTGTAATATATCTAAATAAAGAAAAATATTAGATAAAATGAGAAAAATTACATGAGAAAGAGTGTGGAATCCCTAATAGTCAAATATTGTACGAATGAAGATATCTTGGGAAGCATGACAATGTCATACAAAAACAATGTATAAAAGAACAATTGATATTTTATTGCATAGGCTAATCATGTTGAGTTGAGAGACATTTCTTTTGTCATGATCATACCTCCTTAGAATTATCACAAATAACCAATGTAAATTAACATAAATAAAAAAAATTATTTTTTTAATATTTAATAACTACATAGTAGAGTCTAAATGATTCAAATTAAAGCAATAAAATAAAGCTAATTCAAAATTTTATAAAAGACAAATGATAAGAAAATTTGTGTTTCATTGTAATATATTAAAATAAAAATGAAATATTTGAAGAAATGAGTTAAAGTTTACAAGAAAGTTGAATTCTAAGATATTAAGCTAGTCAAGTGTAGCATCCTTAATCATTAAATTAGGTAATGTTAAAAATGCCTTACAAAGTGTGTCAAAGTCATTGAAAATAAAATATGTAACCATTTCAATTTGAATAATTAATTAGAAAGAGCTCATCGAGGCAAAACATACCAACCTTTGTTCCATCTTACTTAAATCCCATTTTGAATTTCTATGAACTAAATTGAGATAAATAACAATAAAATATTATTTTTATATAAAGTAAAGTTGAAATGAAATAAATCAAAGCAATGCAGTTTGCATAAAATTACATTGAACTACAAAAATGATTTAAGGTCACATACGAGGCTTTTATGAATAAAATAAAAATATAACTAAATGAAACAAATTTTAAAAAAGAGACAAATTTTTTGGGAAGGTTGCATTCTATGATATTATGGAGATCAAATGTAACATTCTTGATCATCAAATTATTTATAAATCAAAATTTTGAATGAAATGTGCAAAAGTAATTGAAAAAAAAATTATTTTAAAATATAATAAAGAATACTTAAATGGTTTGAGCCTATCGAGATAAGTCCCACAATATATATTTCATTTTGATCACACGTTGTTTTGAATTAATACAAATAACAAATATAAATTTCCATAAAAATAATGATTAATTTTTTTATTATTAGGTCAAATATTAAAGTTGAATTCAAATAAAAGTAATGTACAAGTCACATGAGTGGACATTTAGGAAAGTTCTACTGAAGAAATGAAGGAGGTATGCTATAAAATCCTTGATTGTAAAACTAAGTACAAATAAAAAGTTTTCATAAAAAGTGGAAATATATTGAAAAAAGAATATTTTAAAATATAAAAAATAATATTTAATTTGATAACGCTCATCGAGTTGAGTCCAACGATATTTAATTACCTTTGTTCGAATCTCAATTGGAATTACGAGAATGACAAAAATAAATGAGAAACAAATAATAAAACATACTATTTATATAATAAGTGAATGTATAATAAAGCTAGAATATAATAAATTGAAGCAATGTAGCATAACACAATCAAAGCAGCAATAAGGTCACACAAAAAAGAGTTAGAGTTACAAAATAAAATATCAAAATCAAAGAAAATTTCTTAAAGAAATGGGATAAAGGTTTATAGCAAATTTAATTCCAAAAAAGTTAGATGATCATGTGTGGTATCAATGCCCATCAAATTAAGAAGGCGTCGAAAAGGCAAGTTAAACTTGTCAAAGCCATAGAAAATAAAGCATGTAAAAATTTCAAATTGAATTATTAATTAAATAAAGCTCATTGAGATAAGTTCAATAATATTTTTTTCATCTCAATCAGATCTAGTTTGGGATACATATTGAATTTTAATTGAGATAAATTGAAACAATATAGAAACTATTACTTTTTTATTAAGAAAATACATATTAAATTTTAATTGAGATAAATTGAAGTATTGTCGAATAACAAAATCAAAGTGATGTATTGGTCATGAGAGTAGAGATTTCGTATTCCATAACAATATAACTATATCAAAGTAAAAGCTTTTTTGATATTAGGTAAATTTTAAGATAACATTGCATTCCAAGATATTTAGATATAATGTGACATTATTAATTATGAAATCAAGTACAAATAAAAATTTCTTATAAAGCACACCAAAGCAATTTATATTAAAATATGAGAAAAAATAGATATGAATATTTAAATAGATTTACCTTGATGTGATGTGTTATATGACATTTGTTTCATCATTACAACACATAGTTTAGAATTTGCACAAAATATTAAAGTAAATAAGCATTAATAATAATTATTTATTAAATTAAGTTAATTTATATTAAAGCAAAAAAGGGAGAAATTAAAGGAATCAAACATAACCAAATCAAAGTTATCAATATGTAATATGAAAATATTTAGAGTTTAATTGTAATATAATCAAATAAAAGAAACAAAACCATGAAATGAGTTAATGTTTATGGCAACATTGTACAAGCTAAACTAAGGAGATTGAGTGTAGCATTCTCGATTGTCAAATGAGGTACACATAAAAATGTCTCATATACTGAGCAAACACAAAAGAAAATAAAATATTTACAAATATATAAATAGTTATTTAATTAGATAAGGTTCATTAATCTAAGTGAAATGATGTTCATTTCAACTTGATTGGTCCACCTTTTCAATTGCAATCAATAACCAAAGTAAATTAATCATGGAAGATAAAAACTAATATTTTGATTTAAATTAAATATTTATTAAAGTTAAAATAAGATAAATTGAATACTTGTATTATAATAAAATCAAAGTGATATAAAAATAACCCAAAAGGTTATTTCGAATTACAATAGAATATAATAAAATAAAAACATTAAAGAGATATAATAAATTGTTTTGGAACGTAGCGTTACATGGTACAAAGGGCATCATGTGTAACATCTCTGATTAAAAAATCAAGTGTAAATTAAAATTTCTCATTAAGTGTGCCAAATCTTTAAAAAATATTTAAAAACATATGAAATGAATATTTATTTAGATAAGCTCATCAAGATGAATCCAATGAAGTTTGTTTCCTCTCAACCCAACATTCCTTGGAATTACTACATATAACAAAAATAAATAAATACAAATAACAATAAGTTAGTTAAATATTTAACAAATATATATATGAAATCTAAAATGTGATAAGTTAAAACAATTTAAATTAAAAAAAACCAAGGAAATGAATTGTCAAACAAAAGGAGATTTACGGTTTCAAAGTAAAAGTAACACGTCAAAAAAAATTTAAGAAATGATATAAAGCATAAAAAAATCTAATGAAAATAACATAATTTAAAACATACAAATAAATTATTCATTGGACATTTTTTCATATTGAAGCAAATTTCGAACATAAATATGTTAAATAGTTATAAATTATTACTTTAATATTAAATAAATATATATTAAAGATGTAATGAGATAAGTTTTAGTAATGCAGTGTTTAAAAGTCAACATGTTGCAACAACTACAAGAGAGAAAATTAAAAGTTACATTAATTTAACCAAAAAAATGAATACTTTCTAGAAGTAAGATTAATTCATTAGAAAAGTTCTATTCGATGATACTAAGGAGATCAAGTGTTACAATCTCTACCATCAAATTATGCATGAATCAAAATTATTTGTATAGTGTGTAAGAGCCCGACAAAAAAATATTCGAATGAATAAAAAATATCATATATTTGGATAGGGTTCATCGAGAGAAGTTCAACATATTTATTTTGTCTTTATAGCATCTCATTAAAAATAGAACAAATTAAAAAAATTAAATAAGCATAAACAATAAGAAATTATTATTTTAATATTAAGTAAATATAAATTAAAGCTAAAATTAGATAAATTTAAACAAAATAATGCAACAAAATTTTAATGATATGAAGGTCATAACAGAGGAGAATTAGAGTTTCAGAATAATATAACAAATTTAGCACAAAAACTTCTTAGGAATGACATAAATTGCTGAAAAAAAAATTTGCCAGAACTAATTACGATCAACTGTAGCATCCTCGATTATGAAATAAGGTAAGAATTTAATTTTCTTGTGTAATATGTTGAAGACAAAGAAAATAATATTTGTAAATATTTCATATTAAATATTTAACTTGATAGAGGTAGTCGTGTTAGTCCAACAACGTTTGTTTTCTATAAATATGTTGTAATTTATAATTACTAAGAAATATAGAATTAAATAAGTTAAATAAAATAAATTTATTTTTTAGTGTTAAACAAATATATGTTTTATAAGGTAAATAAGATAAATTAAAGTAATATAATATAACCAAATTAAAGTGAGCTAAATGTCACATAGGATGAGATGTAGAGTTTCATAATATTATAACAAAATTGAAGAAAAATATTTTAAGAAATGTTCTAAATTTGATATGAAAATTCTATTCCATGACATTAAAGAGATTGAGTGTAACATAGTTTGTCATAAAATCAGGTAGAAACTAAAATGAATTATAAAACTTGTAAAAATCATAATGAGTTAAATTTTTAAAAAGCAAAAATGAACGTATAATTGCATCGAGGCTATTAAGATGAGCCCAAAGACATTGTTTCGTCTTGAACTACTCCAATGCCAACAATCAAATTATGAAAGTATAAATAATAATAAATTGTTAGATTAATACTAAGTAAAAATATATTTAAACTTAAAGGAGATATGTTAAAGTAATCTAATTTGATCAAATCAAGGTGATGTAATGGTCATATTATGGGAGATTAAAAATTTCAAATTGATATTACAAAATCAAAGTAAAATTTGTAAAAATGAAATAAATTGTTTAGCTAGGCTACAGTCCAAGATAGAAAGAAGATCATGTGAGGTATTCTATTGCATTAAATTAAGTAAGAATCAAAATATTTTGCAAAGATAATAAGAAAATAAGTTTTTAAAAATTTAGAAATTAATATGAATATGATAGAATTTGTCAAGACCAATCTAATAAAGTTTGTTTCTTCTCGATAATTCATCATTTACAATTACTATGGCTCAAAATATGAAATATGCGTAAATTTAAAAAAAACTTTTTTAATATTAAGTAAATATATATTAAAACTAAAGTGTGATAAGTTTAAGAAATATAATATAACAAAATGAAAGTGATTTAAAGGACACATTGAAAGAGAATTAAAGTTCAATAGTAATGTAAGAAAATAAAAGTAAAAATATTTTTAAAAATATATTAGTTGCACGAGAATTTTGAATTCCATAATTCCATGGAGATCAAGAGTAAAACGTTAAATCAAAATTTCTCACAAACCATTGAAATTTCATAAAAAAAATAAATTATTTTTAAATATCAAAAAGAATATTTAATTAAATACAACAAATCTAGATTAATCCATCAACTTTTTTTCTATCTTCATCAGAGCAAGTTTTGAATTACTATAGGAATCTTACATTTCAAAAAATTAAGTAGATTGAGCTTCGCATTCTTCATCGTAAAATAAAAAAAGAATCAAAATATCTTTTAATTGTTACTAAACCCATAAAAAATAAAACACATAGAATTTGAAATTCAGTATTTAATTGTATAAAGTAGGTTAAGAAAAGACAAATGACATTTTATTTGTCCCATTTAGACATAGTTTGGACTTTTTATGAAATACTAAACTAAATAGGCATAAATGAGAATAAATATTTTTATAATATTAACTAAATTTAAATTTATTTTTAAATTGGCTAAATTGGAACTATGGAAGATATTCAAATGAAAATGTAGTAAATATTACATGAGAGGAGATTTAGAGTTTTATAGTGATTAAATTAAATCAAAGTGAAAATATTCAAAAAGATAACATAAAGTATAAGGAATGTTACAATCCAACACATTCACCATATTGTGTGTGACATCATTGATCATTAAATTAATTTAATTAAAAACCTTTCAAAAAACATTTAGAACACAATAATAAATATCTATTAAAAAAATGAAAATTAATATTTAATTCAGTAGAGTTCATTGAGCCATGTCACAAAAAATTTATTTTATTTTGATTCAACATCATTTGTATTTACTAGAAATTATCAAACAAAATAAGAATACATAAACATAAATCATTATTTTAATATAATATATTTATATATATAAATATATAAGAATAAATATTATTTTAATATTAAGTAAATATAAATTATTTTTTGAATTCGTTAAATTGGAACAAGGGAAGACATTCAAATGAAAATGTTGTAAATATCATATGAGAGGAGATTTAGAGTTTTATAGTAATATAATTAAATCAAAGTGAAAAAAATTCAAAAAGATCACATAAACTATAAGGAATGTTACAATCGAGCACCTTCCCCATATTGTGTGTAACATAATTTATCGTTAAATTATGTTTAATTAAAAATCTCTCCAAAAAAATTTAGAACACAATAAAAAATATATATTAAAAAATGAAAATTAATATTTAATTTAGTAGAGTTCGTTGAGTTATGTCAAAAGAATTTTATTATATTTTGATCCAACTTCATTTGTAATTACTAGAAACTACCAAAGTAAGAATACATAAACATAAATCAATACTTTAATATATATATATATATATATATATATATATATATTAATCTTAATTTAATACGTTGATCCAAAAACATGTAAAAAATCAAAGTGATGTAAAAGTTACACAAAGAAGAAATAAAGTTTATTAGAAATATTACAAAATCAAAGAGTAAAATTTGAAATTATTAGATAAACTATATGAGAAAGTTGCATTCCATGATCCAAAGTCCTTGAAAATAAAAAATGTAAAAAGTTTAGATTGAATATTTAATTTGATAGAGATCATCAACATAAGAAATTGAAGTTTTCTTAATCTTAATGAGATATCCTTCAAATTCTTATGTAATATAAGAGTTAATTGGCATAAAAAAATAATTATTTTAGTATAAGGTAAATGTAAATTAAAGATAATATGTGATAAATCAAAATAACATAATATAACTAAGTCAAAGCATTATCAAGGTTACATGAGAGTACATTAAAATATCCATAATAATATAACAATATCAAAGTGAAATACTTGAAGAATTGAGAAAAATTTTGTTGGAATATTCTTTTCCAAGATACTAAGGAGATCTAGTACAACAGTTTTGATTGATAAATCATATATGAAACAAAATTCCCTGTAAAGCTAGCTAAACCAACAAAAAATGCATAAGAAATGTAAATTGAATTTGTAAATGCATAAAGCTCTTCAAGAAGAGTCTAATAATGTTCATCATGATCAAACATCAAAGTACTAGATTAAATAGAAATAAATAATAATAAATTTATTTTTCAATTTTAAGTAAATATATACTAAAGTTTGAATGAGATACAATGAAATAATATAATTTCACTAAATCAAAACAATGTAATTGTCACAATATACAGTATTTTGAGTTTCTTATCGATATAATCAAACAAAATTGAATGATTTTAAAAGATAAGATAAATTGTATGAGAATATGGATTTTCAACATATTAATTTAATGGTGCATAGTATCCTTAATCATCAAATCAAGTAATAATCGAAATATCTTGTAAAGCAAGCCATGTACATAGAATATAAAACTTTAAGAAATTACAATTTGTAATTTTAACGATTAAGTCAAGGCAAGTTCAACAACATTAGTTTTACAATTTTCAATATTTTTTTGGAGTTAAGGCTTGCTTTACAAGCCATTTTGAATCATAACCTATTTTGTAATTAAGTATTTACCCTTGATGCATTTAATACTTCAAAATATAACTTGCTTATATAATTTACCTCATTTCTTCAAATGCTTCACTTTGATATCATTACATTATGATGCAACTCTAAATCATCTCCATTATAACTTTATATCACTTTGAATTAGTTATATTATATTGCATCAAATTAATTCATTTCAACTTTAATATATTTTTATTTAATGTTCTTAAAATAATTTATAATTTTTAATGTTAAATTTTCTTTTGTTATTCGGAATAATCCCTAAAGAAGGTCATATTGAGGTTAAATAGATGTCATTAGATTCATTTAGATAAGCTTTATTCAATTAAATATTTATTTTTATATTTTTACATATTTTATTTTCTTTAGTTTTGTGAAGTATTATTAGGCATTATATTCATACCTTATCTAATGAATGAGGATGATATGCTCAATTGCTAAAGTATCTTGCATTGTAACTTTCCTATAAAATTTATCATATTTCTTCAAATGTTTGCCTTTGATTTCTTTAATTTAATAAGAATTTCAAAATCTTCTCTTATGTGTCCTTTGAATTGCTCTTATTTGGTTAAATTATATTACTTCAACACATATCATTTTAACTTTATAATTTATCTAAATAATATTAAAAAAAACATTACTTATTATTATTTATGCTTATTTTCATTCATAATTCATAATTATTACAAAAGAGGTCAAATAGAGATTCAGTATCAAAGATATTTCTATTCGTACTTAACTTGATAACCCAGTATGTCACAGGTAATCTCCTTAGTATCTTGGAATGCAACTTACGCAAATTATTATTAATTTCTCAAATTTATTTTCCTTTCATTCATTTGATAATTATGAAATATTAATTTTCTCTTGTGTCACCCTTGATCTTTTTTATTATCTTATGTTATACTTCTTCAATTTATCAAATTTCTTTAAAATTCATTTACTTAAAATTAAAAAATTAATAATTAATATTGATGACTATTTAATTTGGTAATTCATATTAATTCCAAATGAGTTTTTATCAAGTGGAAACAAATGCTTTTAGAGTCATTTTGATCAGCTCTATCCAATTAAATATTCACATATTTTTAAATAATTTACTTTCTTAATTTTTGTCATACATAATAATACATTTAATGATTAAGGATGTTAAACTCAATTTTCTTAGTATCATAGAATGGAAACTTCCATGAATAATCTATCTCATTATTTTTTAATTTTTCTCTTATTATTTTGTTATATTACTATATTGTTTTAATTAATTTATTTTAGCTTTAAAAAAATTACTTAATATTAAAACTAAAACAATTTATTATTTATGCTTATTTACGTTGGTAATAACTATAGTTCTAAATAACATCTTGTTTGGATTAAAAAAATGTTGTTGGAATTGTCTTAATAAGTTCTTTCTAATAAAATATTAACTTTTATTTTTAAAGTATTATATTTGTAATAGATTAGGCATACTTTAGGAGGCATTTAATTTGTATATTGCTTGAAGATCAAGGTTTTTTCTCCTCTAATATGGCTTTTATATCACATTGATTTAAATATATTAAAATAATAATTTATTATTATTTGTGAAAATTAATATCTATAATTTGTGGGAATTCAAATGGGTATTTGATCGAGAGAAAACAAGCATAGCTTTGCTTGTCTCAACAACTTCTATTTTATAAAATAACTATTTCTACAATTTTAAATATTTTTTTATTTCATTGGAGCATTTTATGAGATAATTCTAATATTATAATCAAGGATATTACATTGAATTCCTTTAGTAACTTTAAATAGAAGTCTCTTATGTAATTTAACTAATTTGTTACAATTCTATCTTTGACTAAATTATATTCCTAAGAAGCCTTATTTCCATTTCTTTTGACCATTACATCATTTTGAAATGGTTTTCTTACATTGTTTCAATTTATCTTAGTTTAGCTTTAGTATATGTTTACTTAATATTAAAATAATAGTTTATAAATATTTTTACTTATTTACTTTGGTGATTTGCAACAACTCTGAATTAAGTTAGATTTAAGCAAAATAAACATCGTTGGGCTTGTCATTACCAACTCTATCCAATTAAAAGTTATGTTTTCATTTTTTAAAAATATTTATTTTTTATCATCCTTTTGTAGATATTTTAATTCATACCTAAATTGATGATTAATGATATTACTCTCATTCTATTTAATATCTTTAATTACAACATTCTTGTATAATTTAACTCATTTCTTCAAATTTTAACTTTATTAGTTTATATAATCATAAAAACTTTCATTCTAGTCTTGTATGACCTTTACATCACTTTGATTTGGTTATATTATATTATTTCAAATTATGTGATTTTAGCTTTAGTATATATTTACTTAAAATAAAAATAATAATAATATATTATTATTTATTCTTATTAGTAGTTCATAGTAAATCTAAATATGGTCCTATCAAGACAAAGAAAGCATCATTCTACTTGTCCTGACAAATTCTATCCTAATAAATATTCATCTGTATAATTATAAATGTATTATTTTTTTTGTTTTGGATGGTTTGAGGGTTACCATAATTTTTGCATCATTTGATTATGAAGAATGCTACAAGTTCTCCTTAGTAATTTATTGTGCAACTTTTTGTGCAATTTATATATTTTTTTAAAAGTCTTAGTTTAATTTTGTTATATTATTATGTAATCAAATTATTCTCTTAAAAGACCCTGATATTATTTTTATTTTTTTATAATACATTACTTCAATTTATCTAATTTTGAATTTAATATATATTTACCATATATTTAGCTAATAGATTTTTATTAATTACTCTTTGCTAGTTCATAACAATTTGAAATGATGTGTAATTGAGATGAATTCATTATCGTTGTATCTATCTCAACGAGTTTTATCCTCATAAACAATAGGTTTTATATTTTTAGGTATTTTATTTTCCTGAATTTTAATATGCTTTATGACACATTTAAAAACATACAAACTTAGATGGTCTAGGATACCACACTTGATCATTTTGTTATTTTTGAATACAACTTTCCCAATTAAATAATATTGTTTGTCCAAATTTGTCAATTTGATTGTGGTTATAGTTCTAGAAAGTGCTAATTCTCTGCTTATATGACCTTTATATCACTTCAATTTGCTTACATTACACTTCTTTAATATATGTAATTTTAGATTTAATGTCTATTCATTTTTAATTAAAACTATAATTTACTATTATTTATGCTTTTTAACTTTAGAAATTAGTAAAAATTCAAAAACTATCGAATTAAGATAAAACAAGCTTTGTTAGACATGTCTTAATGTACTCTATCTAATTAAATATTTTATTTTTTACTTATAAAAATATTATTTTTCTTGAGTTTTGGCAAATTTTTTGAGTTGTTTTAATACATAATAGGCTTTTCAACATAGGATTTTATGCAAGATCTCCTTAGTATCATTGAATGTAACTTTCTACTATAATTTATCCCATTTGTTAAAGTTTTTTATTTGACTTAGTTATTTTAATATAATATTATAATTCTCCTCTCTAGAGACCTTTATAGTGCCTCAATTTTGTTATATTTTATTGATTCAAATTTTCTTATTTTAACTTTAATATAGATATTAATCTAAAATAAAATTACTAATTTGATATTTTGCTTGTTATTTATCTTGGTAATTTAACATATTTTCAAATGAGGAGTGATAGTGACAACAAATATCATTGGACTCACCTTAATGAGCTTTATCCAACTAAATATATGTTTTTCAATATCCTAGTTTTAATAATTTTGGCATAGTTTGTGAGAAAGTTTTGTTTTTACATGATTTAATAATCAAGGAGGTCAAACTCAATTACTTTTGTGTCTCAGAATTTCATTTTTTATACAATTTGTCTCATTTCTTTAAAATTTTATCTTTGATTTATTTGCATAGCTATCTACCTCTCTTATTGTGCCTTTTCTAAATCTTTATGATTTTATTGTATTACATTACTTTAAAATATCATATTTTAACATTAATATATATTTACTCAAAATTAAATTAATTATTTTAAATTAACCATCTTTATGTACTTTGGTACCTTCCACTAATTTAAAATAAGGTCTATTTGAGTGAAATAAGCATCAATAAACCAAGTTAAATATTCTTTTTTACACATTTAAAATTTCCTTTTCTCGTAGTTGGGTGCGCTTTATGGGAAATGTTTTTTCTTACTAGACTTGACGAATTATGATGTTACACTCGAGCTTCTTAATATCATGGAATGTAACTTTCCTATGCAACTTATCTCATTCCTTCAAATACCTTTTTTTAGGTTTTATTACTATGAAAGTCTTATTCCCCTATCATCTGACATTTACATCACAATGTTTTTGTTATATTATATTGCTTCAACTTATCTCTTTTTATCTTAATTATGTCATAATCCTTTATTATTTTTGGTTATACATTTTGATAATTTGTAATAACTCCAAAAAAGGTTCGACCAAAAAGAAAAAAATGTCATTTTACTAATCTAAATGTGCTCTATCCAATTAAATATTCATCCTAAAAATTTAAAGTATTTAAAAATTTTGTTGGATAGTTTTTTTTTGCACATTTTAAGTGTTATTTCTAATTGTACTATAACTAATAATTAAAGGCATTAGTCAAGATCTATTTAGTATCTTTGATTAAACATTTCTAATAAAGGTTCCTTATTTTTCAATGTTTTCAATTTACTATGGTTATATTACTTTGAAACTCTTTTTTTTGATCTTGCATGACCTTTATATCACTTGGATTTAGCTATATTATATTTCTTCAATTTATCTTAATTTAGCGTTCTTATATATTTATTAAATATTAGAACATAAATTTATTATCACTTATTCTTATTTAGATTGGTAATTCATTGTAATTACAAAGGACGCATAATGAAGATGAAATAATTGTCATTGAAATTGTTTCTACATTCTTTATATAATTAGAAATTTATTTACTTTAGTATTCTTTATTAGACATTTTATTTCATACCTAATTTAATAATTTATGAATTTACACTTATTCTTTTTAGCATGTTGGAATGTGACTCTCTTATATAGTTTAACACATATCTTCAATTTTTCTCTAATTTTATTTTATGGCTATTGAATATAATTCTCCTCACATGTGACCTTTTTCTTAACTTATAAATGCTTTAATTTATCTCATTTGAGATTTAATATATATTTTCTTTATAACAAAAAAATGTTATATCATTATTTATGTTTATTTATTTCATCGTTCACATTAATTCCAGAAACGGCCCATTTGAGATGAAATAAATGTCAATGTACTCATCTTAATCAACTCTACCAAATTAGTTATTTATTTGTAAATTTAATAATATTTTATTTTCAAAAATTTAGGCATGCATAATGAAACATTCCGATTCACACCCGATTTAATGATCGAAGCTATAACATTCAATCCTCCAACTAATTTTATTAATATATTAATCAAAATTGACTCTAATATCATCCTTACATTAAATTTATTTGGTTCTAATATTACTTCAATTTATCTAATTTCATGATTAACAAATATTTAATTAATATTTAAATGATAAAAAATATATTTTTTCCATATTTGTAAATATTTTTCTTTCTGTAAATATGGTAAGTTTTATGAGTCATTCTGAATCATAGCTAATTTGATGATGGAAGTGCCACAATAAATAATTTGTTATCCTAGAATGCAACTTTTTCATACAAAGTATCTCATTTCTTCAAATTTTTCAATTTTATTTTGTGATATTACTACGAACGACTAACTCTTATCCCTTAGGACCTTTACATCTTTCCTATTTCGTCATGTTATATTGCCTTAATTAACTCATTTCAGTTTTAATATATATTTACTTATCATTCAAACAATAATTTATTATTATTTATGCTTTTTTAAATTGATAATTCATAATAGTCCCTAATGAGTTCTAATCGAGATGAAACAAATATTGTTGAAATTCTCTAAATGAACTTTATCGAGTTAAATATTCATTTATAATGAGTTTAATATTTTATTTTCTATGGTATAGTTTTGCTTTATTAGTCATTTTAATTTATACATGATTTTTGTTATTAACGAACTTATGCTTGATCTTCATAGCTTGATGGAAGATAAGTTTCTAAAATAATTATCTTGTTTTTCCAATTTTTCCTTGGATTTGCTTTTATTGCAATATAACATGTATCATTAATATTATGGCTTGTGCATGACTTTTATTTCTCTATATTTGCTTCTATTTATCTAATTTTTGCTTTAAAATATATTTAATAAAGCATAAAATTATATCTTATTACCGTTTATAATTATGTAATTTTGTAATACATAGTACTTCCAAACGACATCTGATCAAGATCAAACCAACATCATTGAGTTCGTCACGTTATCCAAATTTCAAACCAGCATTCATTTAAATGTTTTAATTATTTTTATATTTTGTCCTCTAATGCATTAGATGAAACATCTTGAATATAGATTTAATGATTGAGGATGTTCCACTTAATGCCTATAATTTGTAGTAATTTTTTTATCTCAATAATTCTTTAATATATAATTACTAAATTTCACAACAACAATTTTTATTATTAATTCTTATTCATTTCAATAATTTGTAGTAATTCTAAATGAGATCTAATCAAGATCTAACAAATGTTGTGGTTGTCATCTTAATGAGCACCATTAAATTAAAAATTCATTGATATATATATATATATATATATATATATATATATATATGTGTGTGTGTTTCTAGTGGTTCAATATATTTTATAAGTTATTTCATTTTGTATCCAACCTGGAGATACAGGATGTTGAACTTGACTTTTTATTACCTTAAAATATAGCTTTTCTTAAAACTTTATGTTATTTCTTCAAAATTATTTTCAATGATTTTTTTAATGTCACAAAATAACTCTAAATCTCATCTTCTTTGACATTTTAATGTAATTTCTTTAGTTATATTATATTTCTTCAAGTAATTTCAATTTAACTTTAATGCATATTTATTTAATATTAAAATAATAATTCATTTTTATCAATACTTTTTTACTTTGATAATTCACGATAATTCTAAACGGGGTCTACTTGAGAAATAATAAATATCATTGGACCAATTTTGATGAGCTCTATAATAATAAGCATTTACTTCAATATTTTTAAATATTTTTAATTTTTATATATTATGGAAAGGCTATGCATTTATTTGATTTATACATTGTTTGATGATCGAAAACATTGCACTAAATATCAGTAGCATATTAGAATGCTAATTTCTAAAGTAATATATCTTATTTCTTAAAAAGTTTTACTTTTTTTTTTGTTACGATACAATGAAACCATTATTCTCCCCTTTGGTTAACTTTAGGTCATTTTTGTTTAGTTTTTTATAATTCTATAATTTTACCATTTCAAGTTTAATATATATTTACTAAAATTAATGTAATAATTTCTTATTTTTTATGCTTGCATAGTTTGTTAATTCATAATAATTCAAATTGACGTACGATGGAGATAAAACAAACCTCACATGACTCCTCTAAACTTGCACTGTCTAACTAAATATTCACTTTTATATTTAAAATATTTTATACTATTGGAATTTTTTTATTTTATACTCAATGTTTTCAGAAATTTTTTTATTTTATACTCAATGTTTTCAGTACCTTGAAATTGAACTTTTGTGTAATGTTTATCTTTTTTCTTTAACTTATTTTTCTTTCACATTATCATATGTTTATGTAACTCAAAATCTTTTCAAATGTGACATTTAAATAGCTTTCATTTGTTACATTATGTTGCTTTAATTTTTCTTATTTTTACTTTAAAATTGTAATTTACCATTATCGAAGCTTCTTTAACTTCGTAACACTTACTAATTGCAAATCAATTTTGATCTAAACAAAAAATAATCGATGGACTTGTCACAATGAGCTCTATCTAGCTAATTATTATTTTTATTTCTTATTATTTATTTTCAAGGATTTTGGCAAACTTTGCAAAGAGTTTTGATTCGTACCAAATTTCATGATTAACTACAACACATGATCTCCATAGTACTGGAATCTAACATTCCTATATAATCTATTTTATTTATTCAAAATTTTAACTTTGTTTTAATTATATTACTATGTAACTCTAATTCTCTTCTCCTACAATAGTTATATTATTATGACTTGGTAACATTGCATTGCTTGAATTTAATAATTTTCCTTTCCATATAAACTTTATTAATATTAAATAATAAGTTAGTATTATTTTTCGTTATTTATTTTGGTAAGTCACAATAGTTCATACGAAATTAGATCAAGAAAAAATGTCATCAAAATCATCAGGACGAGTTCTATCCATTTAAAAAAATTATTTTTATAATTTTTAGTATTTTATTTTCTGTGAAGTGAGCATCTTTTATATGACCATTTGATTTGCAACTCATTTTATGATTTGGGATGTCACACATGACCTTCATTGTATCTTGGAATGCATCTTTTTTGTACACTTTATCTCATTTTTTCCCATTCATCTCTAATATTTTTTCAACTTTTTGTTTTGAATTGGTATTATTGCTATACAACTATAAATCTCTTAATGTGTCACCTTTACATGTCTTTTATTTTGTTACATTATATTGCTTCATCTAATCTCATTTTTTCTTTAATATATATTTAATAAATATTTAAAAAAGTTAGTATTATATATGCTAATTTATTTTGATAATTTGTAAGAATTCCTTGTGGTCAAATTGATATGAAACAAACTTTATTGTACTTAAATTGTTGAGCTCTTATTAATTGACTATTTAGTTTTGAAGTTTTTTAAAAAAAAATTCTCAAGTATGGTCCTTCGTTTTCAAAAATTTTTAAACTTTCATGATTTCATCTTCAAGAATGTTATGCTCAATCTTCTTAGTAACTTGGAATAAAATTTTCCATATAGTTTAACTCATTTCTTAAACATTCTTTCCCTTCATTTATTTATGTTACTACATAACTATCTATCTCCTCTAATGTGACATTAACTGGACGTTGACGATGTCATACTATGTTGCTTGAATTTATATCATTTCAATTTTAACATAGAATTAATCAATATTTAAAATATTAATTTATTATAAGTTATAATTATTGATTATGAGAATTTTAGTAATTTTAAGCAAACTCTTATCAAGAAAAAATAATCATTAGACTTAACTAAGTAAGCTCTATCCATTTAAATTTTTCTTTTTAATATTTTTAAATATTTTATCTTCAAATATTTTGGCATATTTTATGTGGCATTTCTATGTGTATGTTTTTTTATGGTCAATGAAATAACAATAAATCTACTTAATATCTTTCACAAAATAATTTGCCTCTATTCTTCAACTTTTAAACTTTTATTTTATTAATTACATTGCATCTATTTACCTTATTTTATCTTTTATATATATTTACTAAATATCAAT